>JAUCMU010000030.1:20168681-20183126 GCA_032275025.1 Enteromius treurensis | reverse complement strand
CACACACACACACACACATTATATATATATATATATATATATATATAATGTATGTGTGTGTGTGTGTGTATGTATACAAAATAAATTTATAGATAAAATAATTATTTATATATTAATAGTTTGTATATGCATGTCAATTCCTTGCTTTTGATTCCTCCGCTACTGATTTAATTTCACCAAGCAATAACAGAATACTGTCTATTGAAGTATTCATTTTGTTAGAAATAAAAGTTTTAAACAGCTCATCCTAGAGTATGTATAGCATACATATAATGTGACATGATTCACTTTCTTTTGTCTTAAAGGTATTCAGCAGTAAGGGTACTAAACATTAGCATGGACAGCTGGGCTGTTTAAGAGACACCTAGAGCCGCTGCTACGTGGTCAGGCCACAGATTGATCCCCCTCATAGTAAGATTTCAGAGGTCCTGTGGTGAGTGTGGAAATGTGTACTCAGGTGACTGGGGTAATTACTACAGGGGTCTGTCCCTAAGGCAAGCACCGTAAACGACAAGTAATCACTGGACAGGATAACAGGGAAGACACAGGAAATAGAATATCTAAAAGGGAGGATGAAAGAAATGGGAGCGCAGCATGGAGAGAAGCCAAAAAAGGCTGTTCGAATTCATAAATGTTCACAAGCAGCTGCGCCTCCTGAATGTGATGCTTGAGTATTAGTTGTCTCCAGATTGAACGACCACGTCTTATACTTCCTCTGGGACGTCGGAGCAGAAGTGTGGCCTCTCTGTGTACCCGCATTGTCAGTTGCACGCATGCAATGATGCAGGTCTGAATGAGCTTCTTTGAGCTCATCCATTGTAGGAGACAGCTGGCCCCCCTGTTACTTCTCCCCTCACTGGGGGGCAAAGGGCACCCGGCACCAGGGGATTGTGTTTCCCGTCTCATTCATCTCCATTGAGAGAGAACGGCTCCCTCTCTGTGCTTCTCTCTCTGTCTGGGTTCCTCAGAATGACACATTGTTGTTGAGCAGATGACGAGGGTTTGCGGCACAGGCTCAGGAATGTGTGGCATGACTAAAGACTTTTTCATGTTTGGGGCCGAACATCAGTGAGGCCTATTCAAACCATGCCTGAATTTCGATTTGGAAAAACCCAAAAGATTATAAAATGTAACAATGGATCTCTATGAAGGCTGAAAAACTGTAGTGTGACGAATTACTTATTTATTCTGAAGGCAATGTTTTATTTACTTTACTTATTATTATTATTATTATTATGTTAAGCAAATCATTCAGGTATGTCCATGGGAAAATTGCTCAGATGGTTTTCTCTTTTTTCTTTTCTTTATAGTTCATTATATTTAGTTAAATGTATATTATATTATGGTATATTATTAGATAAGATTAGATGTAAGAATATTACTTGTTTAAATTTATTTTTAAACATCTCATTGCTGGTCAGGCTTGGTATGAATGTAATTGGCCTTCATTTATTGGCTCTAATTTGACATCACTCAATAAATGTGTTGAAATTAATTTTGCCATTGCTAAATACCTACTTAAGGATTTTTAAGTTGAACATCTTGTGTCTCTTATCTAGTTCTTTGCCGCCCAGGATTAGACATAAACAAACTGATACGATATCTGACATTATCAGAGAAGGTGAGCTATCACAGTGCAAGTCAGTTTGGTCAGAGGCTGTGTGGCAGCAAAAAGTGTACCGGGTGACCAAACTGGGGTATTTGAGCTATTTTAAGTCGTCCATGTCTGTCTCTCTTAGATCAGGCTCCAAATATAGCTCCCCTACATCAAGCACTCAAAACAAGGCTCCTGCTCCTGGGCTCAAATCCACTTATATAACGTCGGCCGTATTCAAGAGAAGCTCAATCTCACCATCTGGGGCTAATCTCAGATGCCACCCTCCCTGTTTATTTCAGAGGAACTTCATTCCGTTTAGGCCGCTGCATTTATTTATGTCCTGCTGCCTGTACAAGGTCATTTGTCTGTGACACATGTTTTGAGAAATGACAGTGTGGGAGGCTGTTTGCTTCCATTTGGATGTGAAGAGCAAATTTAGGAAAAACAAACTGGGTGCAACCCAGAGGCCGCCCTCTGTATCCTGTCATTTCTGAGTACAATGGAACCAGGGGAAGTTGGAGAAGCTTCCCAGAGCTTTTCAGAGCTGTGTTGTGTCGCTGGACTATGAGGCTTCATCTAAGATTAAATTCTCTTTACCAGGGACAATGTCCTCTGTGTGAAGTCTCCGGCCACAATGAAGAGGATCTGTTCCGTCTGTTTTTCATCATCTTCACAAGCACTCAAACACCTGCAACATAGGCCAAGTGTACGAACAGAAGTATATTTTTCTAGATAAATATTGTTTCCTGCTTTGTAAACAATACTAAAATATAGCCTAAAAGCTTATATTGTAAATTGAACTAAATGTTCAACAATGTGCAAATTTGTTTGAACAGCATCCATGCATGTCAAAACATTTTATATATAAATATATATATATATATTTTTTTTTTAATATACAGTAAATGGGGTAAAATGTTTTTTTTTTAAATACATTAACCAAAACATATATTAAAAAATGTATTTTAATATATTTAACATAATTTAAAATAAGAATTTTAAAATAAATGGGCAAAAGTAACATGTTAAAATATAGTGACAATGTTTAAATAAATAAATATTTATTTATATTTTTTAATTTTGTATTAATTCAATTTGTATTAATTTTTAATATTTTCAAAGATGTTTAAATAAAATTCACCAAAATGTATTTTTAATGATAATGTCAATATATTTCTGTGTTCCTTGAAGTGCATTTTGAAAAATATTGAATTTAAAAAATCCAAACCTCCATAAAATCACATGACTTATAGGTAAAATGACTTTTTTTATTAAGTATAAAAGTTAATTTGCATATGTGACATGCTAATTATTTTCCATATTGCTAATCTTTTCCTATTTTATCATATTTTACCTTAGAAACATGGAAGCATCCCAAAATACACTCAGTAAAAACGCCCAAATGAAATTATTTTGCATTTGTGACAGGCTCCATACCGATAAAGCTCACAATATCTGTATTAAGTATGTTTTTTTATTTTCTTGAAGGCCTTCTTTAAACTTGATGGACACCTCTTTGCATTTTTATGCCACATACATTCTTTTGTTATATTGTTTGTACATGAAGTGTTTTCTTCCATGTTTAATCATGGCCTTGATACTTCCTCAAAGCATACGTGAGAAGGTCACAGCTGTGGTTGTTGGTATGGAAATTATGTTAACATAAAGAAACTGATGTTTGCAGCAGAAGCACTTAAAGGTTTTGTTCGTGACATGTAGTAGTTTGTGTTTAAAGCTCCTGACAGACTCAAGAGCAGCTCTTTTGTTGGCTCCACGGCAGGTGCGCTGCCAAACAGCCTCGCTGGAGGAGCGGTTTGATATAGGAATATCCTTTGTCTGCTGGAGGCTTGTTGATTCTGTGCTTATGGGCGCAGCATCAGGGCCGCATTGTGACGCTGCAGTTTTGGGGAGCAGCTGGGCTCGGGGCAGGAAGATCCGTTAAACAGGCACCTTTTGTGGATCAGCTGTTTCTGTCAGTGCTTTGTCGATCTCCATTGACTCTCCCTCCTCCTTTAACCCAGACCAGAGAGTGGTTTTGACATGCTAATACCATGCCTGCAACGCACAGCCCAGCTGGAGTGCCTTGTGCCTTAGATGTGGAAAGTGGTAGAGAGAGAGAGACAGAGAGAGAGAGAGGCACCGGGACGAAGCGTGCCACAGTCAGGGATTATGGAAATGATCCTGTGTCTTTTTTTAGTTCGTCACACTAACTCTCTCTCTCTCTTACAAACTTGATGGGTTGTATGCTGTACTTGAGCTGAGAGATTGGGTCAGCTTTAAAAGCTGCGATGTATGTATTCAGATCAGAGTGCAATATGGAAAAACCTTGGAAAACTAAAAGCTTTATGTTCTTCTGCTCAAAACATACTTAATATGCGCACATCCAATGCAGTCATTCCGGTATTGTCAGTGTAAAGCTTTTGTTCCACAACAAGACAACTGTATGAGATGTTTTTTTTTTTTTAGACAGCTTACCATTGCCAGGATTTAAAAGGATCTGTCATAAAGGTTTAAGCAATAACAGTAGAGTCCTACAGTCTATGCTATACTTACTCTAAACTATTTTAAATAATTACAAAGGTACATTATTTATTAAATGATTTATTAAATCACCACCAACAAAAAATAACCATTTTGTTATCATTCATTAATTATTATTCATTATTGACACTTTCCCCCACAATTTATTACTTTATTTTAATATAATTTGGGTCCATTTTTAACACACGCACTAACGCACACAATATATCAGACCTAAAATAAGCAATTTTTGTATGTTTAAAATTTTATGGGTAAATTATTGCCCTTGAGTATTGAACTTTTTGAAAAAACATTTTAAACATTAATAGCATACGAGATGAATAAATGCCCTAAATCAATGCTTCAGTCCTCTGTGTGTCTTTCAAAAGGCATTTAATTGTGCAAATATATGGTGATGCATTTAATATGCATAGCGCTGCAGTACTGACTGACTGAAAATTAGGCAATAAAATGACCTTGTTAAAAAACTTTAATTTGCTTTAACCGAATACCTTCATGTCATCTGAGACATTTCTCACAGTACGACAAGCTCAATCTGCCTCCATGTCCTCCATTCATTCAGCGTCTGATTGGCTGCAGACACTGGTTCTCCAGAGCAATCTGTCAGTCCCGTGTGATGGTGACATCTGCGTACGGGCGACTGGAGGATTAACACTTGACAAAAGGGCAGCTTGCGAGCTCCACCACGACGGGAAGCTTGATCATTTTTGTAGTTCATATGAGCCTGCCTGACATCTCAGATGCATTTTGCAAATAATGGGATTTAAGACTATGTCTGTTTTTAGGCTTTTAAAATTTTGTTTAAATGAAATTATCCAATGCAACTGTAATCTATCCCTTCTAATAACTACATCTGTGATGTAAAAACTGCAAATCAGTGTGTTTAGCAACAGCTTTCAAAAGCATTTTGGAAAACAATTCATTCGTCAGATTTTAAAAAGCACGGTTAGGTCAGATTTGATATATAAATCTACAGTGCTAGTTTTCTTAATATGTTTCTAAATCATGCGCAGTGCAGTGTGCTTTAGAGATTTGTAGGTCGTTTTCCCTCGCTGTTTTAACTCCACGGGTGAGGACACAGTCTCTTGGACAGTACCTGGGCGACAGGTGGTGAATCAGCGTGCTTCTCTCTGCATAATGTAGATGTGTGTGTGTGTGTGTGTGTGTGCATGTGTGTTAGAAGCAGTGCAGATTAGAGCACAAAATCAGTAATGTATATGGAATATTTGGACGTGTATGGATTAATTTCTAGCGCAGTAATTTTATATTTGCCTTTTTGAGACTAATTCTGTAGCTCAAACAGTTCTGGCAACCCTAAGGTTATGGGTTTGATTCCCAGCATAAAAGGGGAAAAAATCTTTCATAACTTTCACTATATCTATACCACGGCAAACTATATAGGTTCAGTTAAAGTATCAGTATTTATCCAACACAAAAGCAATAAGAATATTAATTAAAGTCGCATTTTTTAGTGTTTTAACCATCAAAGAATCCAAAAAAAAGGATTTTGGGTTCCACGTTGATAAATGAGACACAAAATGTGTCAGTTTCATTGGTTTGAAACGAGAGTGCGAGTCTGTAGCGTGATACGAGAGACATGAAAGTAGTTTCATTTAACATGTTGACATGAGTGACAAATAGTGTGAGAGTTTTTAGGAATAAAACTGTGCAATGATTCAGAAGTTTTTTTGAGAGGTTGTGAAATACTGTGGGCATCTTCAGGCTGCCCTTGTCATGCTGTCTACTCTTAAGCAAGGGATTGTATTGTTTGTTCATATGTACATAACAAAATGATTAGATAAGAGTCCGAGTGACAAAGAGTCTCTTGTCCACAAGTTTAACATCTGACTTGTGAATGGTGTGTGTTCTAGGTTTGCTGGCGCAGGATCACATGCTAGAAGTTTCACCAAATCTGGATTTCATACATGACATTCATTAGACGGGGAACAATGTTTCTCTTAAAGGAACAGTTCACACAAAAACAGTTCTGTCATCATTTACTCACTCTCAAGTAGTTTCAAATCTGTATGAATTTCTTCATTCTGTTAAACACAAAGGAAGATATTTTGAAGAAAGTGTGTAACCAGGCTGTTTTGGGTCACCATCGACTTCTGTAGTAAGAAAAATAATATAAAAATTCATACAGGTTTGGAACTACTCAAAGGTAAATAAATGATGACAGAATTGAATTTTTGTGTGTGAACTATTCCTTTAAGAACAGCACTGAGCAATCAGTGCACACCGCAGTTGTCTTAAAACATTCTTAAAACTTAAATCTCATTCTCTTATCATGAACCACAGTAGCATTCTTGCAGCTTTTCGTTTAGACAGTGATCCAGAATTTGCTTCTCATAGCTGTTTATGCTAAATACACGAGCAGGGTGTGTTTACACCAAAAAACAAACCGTAGTGCATGTGTTTTCACTTAATTGCACAATCCTCTAATTTCCAGACCTCCTCTAATACGAGCACTATGGTGGAGGCGGCCTGTGTGAGCAGTGTGAGTCTGTAATAACACAGGTGACCAGCCGCCGCTCAATAATTATCCCAGAGCATTAAAATGATTTAGGGATATCTCTTGTACAGGGTTTGTTTGTTTAAAATGGAGATTATTCTTTTGGGCAACAACACTCTCTCTCTCATTTCGCCTGCCTTCATAATCAAATTAGGGCTCATTCCAGGCAGAGGACTCTGGTCGTGCACAGGCGCACAGTCGACTACGCCCTCCGACTGCATTTGTTTTCCTCGTAAATTGTGGCTTTTATTGAGAGGATGTTGTGGGTGGATTCTGAGCTCACAGGCCTGTAGAAGTGGATATCAGATTGTCTTCGTTCTGTCATGCCAGGAAGACACCCATTTATTTGCATCCGTGCGAATAAATGCAAATAGTTGTCATGATGGTTACCTCTATAGATTACACACTATTTAAAAAAATAGATGGGGTTTCCTTAGCATGAATGTGTAACTTTCGTCATTAAAAAAGTTGAAAAAACAAAACAAAAAATACGTGATTAAATGAATAGCATTTAAAAGACCATTATTTTTAATTAATATTAAGAGCCTAAGCTTTTAAGAGATAAAATAAATGACATTTACAATCAGTTAGATGACAACTTTGCATACAGTAAATGCTATTATTACATATTTTATATATAAATATGTATACTAAAACTTTTCTTATTATTAACGATAATAATAAGCATAAAAAATAAATATGCAAGTATTTTTTTATTTCTTTATACTACAATATAAAACATAAGATGCATTGTATTTTATTTGCTAATAACAATAAAATGTACAGTATATATATTTTTAATTATTGATATATTTCTTTTCGTTTCCCGTTGTACAAATACATTAAATAGATAAAAATACATAACAGACAACACTGTATACATTATTTTATTTTATGATTATATTTATGTACACACACAGAATAATGTATATTATTAATAATAATAATACATTGTTGGATAAAATAAGTCAAAAGAAATGCATAACAGAAAACTTAAGATGCATTATTTAATTTGATGATGGTAATGCATAAAAACAAATATATGTTAAGTATTTAGTTATTTATTACTGTTGTTGCTGTTAAAAAAAATTAAAATGCTTTGATCTTTTCTGTTAAAAAGAAATGCTTTATAATTTATTATTATTATCATCATCACTATTACTACTACCACTATTATTTAAAAATGAAAGATTATTTACATTTCTGTCAAAATTGGACACAGACAATAAATAAAATAATCTGCTTATCTGTGGTAGTAGTTTATATATATATATTTAAGTGTGTATAATGACTTTTTTGCATGATACTGCATCCAAGCTGCCAGTTGTCAAGTCCAAGACTGTCATTTCTGTAAGTGTGGCATAAACAAAAAATGGAGTGCATTTAAAATAGGCCTACGTTTAAAGTTTAATCTCACAACATCCCATTTAAACAACACTTTCTAAATATTTGCCCAAAAGATGCACTTGATGATCTTACATAATGCTAACAGCTCTACATGTGAGTCTCATTCAGAGCGATGGAGCTCAGCAGACACAAATACAGATTGTTCTGGCATAATTACCTCCAACGCTTATGTAAGTCCTATGCGACACACCTTACTGAGGAGCCTAAACCATGGACAGTGCGCTATAATTAGATAAATAATAATCAAACCTAAACCCAGCTGTCGCCAGGAGAGACGCAACTCGGCTATTGACTGAAATGTTATATAAAGGATTGGATGAATTATAGTCTCTGAATAATTCATTTGGTCTCTACACTTTTGGAGGAAAGCGCTGGTGATATATTCAGTCATAGTGACGGATGACTCATTTTCAGATGCTAATCATTATTTGATTATTAATTTCTGGGTTGGAGGGAAGAGGAGTAGGCTATGTGAATGTCTGTCAAGTTTCACAAGCTTGTATCATTTAAAATAAGGTACCTGGCAAAACTAATCGGCCTTGATGTATTTGGTCCTTGAAATGTATCCAATTTAATTATATCATGTTCTCATCGAAGAGTCTTGCTGTTATTGCAATTAGAGAGAAGAAAAAAACCTGCAACCCAAACCAAAAACATGTTTTTTATGACTCAGGACACGTTTCAACTTCAACTGTCAATAAACATCATTCTCTAGCAGTTTGTGTGTGATTTTTTTGTGTGTGCATCTTTTAATGTTCTCCTGACGTCGCCTGGCGCCATCTAGTGGTTATAAATATTTGGAGTCCCGAGTGGTAGATTACTATAAAGGTACGCAAAAAATATTAAATAACAGCATCTAAATAGGTTAAGCTAAAAAAAATTATTAAGCTTCTAGAGTAACATGTATTTTTTTCTTTTTATTGTAAAATCACTATAAATTAAATAAAACAGCAAATTAGATTCAAAAACTATTTAATAGAAGACAATAGAAGACTATTATTGACACATAGGCTACATTATTTTATTTTTGTATACCCTGTAAATTACTGAATTAATCAGAATTAGATTAGAACTTAAACACCCGAAAGGCGAAAAACTGTCAAAATGCTGCCTTTTCAAAAATCCCGCTTCCCGCGCGTCCCCTCCTGCTTACGTAGACGCCGACGTGACGTCAGACGCCGCTCATCAGAAATATATTTTACTGTAGTGTTGCCACTCTAGTGGACTCTGTCCCGTTGGCATTGGCAACAATTTATCTTACTCACTTTTATCTTAACCGCAACGTCTGTTATTTTTGTAAATAAGTAAAAACCAACGCTACATTTTCATACTAATGAAGAATAGCCTACTAACAGTTAATAAAACACATTATTTGCTGCTTCGGTGCTTTGACGATGTTAAAATAGAAATCGGAATCTTGAACAAAAGGGGCTGATCAGGTTTTGAATCAAGGCATTTGCACATCGACTGATCTACAATGATCTAAAATGATTAAAAAAAACACAGCCCAACCTGGCATTGGTGGAATTTTTTTAGCCCATTCCTCCATTTAAGCAATATGTTTTATTCGGGGAATGTAGCAATTGTATGTACACATACTTTACTAGTCTAAATCGATGTAATACAGTGATGCCATGAAGTATCGCTTTATGCTGCTGTAATGCGTTCACTACTTTATAACCCTGTTTCTGTCGATGTAAGTGAGAGTGGCGAGGCTAGAGTTAAACGCAGCATCGGATTCCACACCACGTGTTGTTTTGGCGCTTTACCGCATTTCGCTGACACCCAAACAAACGTGTCTCGGTGATGGCTCGTGTATCTGGACTCGGATGGTGTTTTTAATCTACGCTTTTATATATTTGAACGGTTCAGGTAAAAATAAACATTGATTTTATGCTCGATTTCTGTTTTTCGTTGCACCTTGCGAGTTTACTGCAATGTTATGTAACATTAATCTGTTAGGGTGTCTAATGGCTCTCAGTTATGAGACTATTAAAGGACACAGCGAAGCGCTCGGGCAGTAGCACTGGAGATGCATTAATAAAATACGCTTTGGCTTATTTGCCTTTTCTTTACAAGGTTATCATGGTTTATAGTTTGTCCTTTCCTTAAACTCATCTGATTGGCTGTTGCAGAGTTTAGCGTGGTCATTATAAATGTATATTTAATTGTTATTGTGTGTATTATTGTCTGATTTCCCGCCAACGATATAGCCTAAATAATGACTTACTTCCTCGTGCCAGTGTCACTTTGTGTCAAAAGGTGTTAGATTGATGTGTCTTAAAAATTAGTCCTTAAAAATGTAGTTTATGGACCAGATTATCATATATATATATATTTAACGTTAATTCAATAATTAATTTCTGTCTGATATCAACCTTTGATAAAGTCTTACCAGTCTGCGTCTTACTCCGTTAATATTAAATATAAATTATTCCTTTCTCTATGAAGTATGATTTAATGCTTTATCTAGGTTTTCACATTAAATATCTTTAGACAATTATTAAAACTAGATATTTGTAGCAAAATATTATTATCTAGAAGGATTATATAATAAAAAATCTTTAAAAAAAATGACATTCTTGTTCATCATAGCAGTGTTGCATTCAAGGGACTTTTATATATTTTATTTCTATGTGTTTTTGAGTAACCTAAGTAAAAAAAAAAAAAAATCACCCCCTTACATTTATTCTGAACTTCAGATACGCAACATAATATATTTGTGGCTTATTGTTACATTATATTACATCACTGTTGAAATAAACACCACTGTCTTTCTCACACTGATAGAGGCTGTTGAATTATGAAGTACATACTGGTGACAGGTGGCGTGATATCTGGTATTGGGAAAGGGATCATAGCCAGCAGTGTGGGCACTATACTCAAATCCTGTGGCCTGCATGTCACTGCTATCAAAATCGACCCATATATCAACATCGATGCAGGCACTTTCTCTCCCTATGAACATGGTAAGATCAGGCTGCTTTAAAGAGATTAACTTAGTTTGAATTTTGAAATTTTTATGTTTCTAATACATAAACTGCTACGTGAGACATTTGTTTAGCAAAACTGGTTAGTTGTTACTTTGGGCTACAGCATATATAGGGCATAACATACTGAAGGCTCTAATAGCTGTCTTGTTTCTATTGATGTCCACATGCTACCGGCAATCTCTTGGATGCTTTGTTTAACAGGTGAAGTGTTTGTGCTGGATGATGGCGGTGAAGTGGACTTGGATTTAGGGAACTATGAACGTTTTCTTGACATCCGGCTAACCAGGGACAACAATTTGACAACGGGGAAGATCTATCAGTCTGTTATAAACAAGGAGAGAAGAGGGGATTACTTGGGCAAAACTGTACAAGGTGAGTTACACGATGGTATGAGGATGTTTGGATTGTAAACATGACAAATGGCATGAGGAAACAGGATTATTTCAGTCTATCTCAGTCTTAGTTTGAACTCGAAATATACTGCATTCTGTAATATATAACCATAACATACACTCTATATTCAAATATTTGGGGTCTGTAATTTCCATTTGCATGTAATTTTGTAAATTGCATTTATTTGATCAAAAATATAAAAATATGGGAAATCAGTAGTGTTGTGAAATAGCGATACAATTTTAAATTACTGTTAATTTTTTTAATACCATTTTTAATATAAATAATTTTTTTTAGATTTTCTTTCTTTAAAAAAAAATGCAGAGATACCAAATATATTTGAAAAGCAGTATATATGTACCATGATGTTTATTGAACTTTGAAGTATTTGACAGCACCCAGCTTTAATTTGCATATCCTCCTCTGATTGTATTATAAAGGTTAAAGCATCTGTTGCCTGCCATACTTGCTTCTGAGGAGGTTACACAATGGAAATTGTGGTGTCAGTAAGATGAATATGAATAATTTTTCACAGTGGTACCACACATTACCGATGCTATACAAGAACGGGTCATGAAGCAGGCTAAGGTCTCAGTGGATGATGACGGTATTGAACCAGAAGTCTGTGTTATTGAGGTATATCTGTCTGGTTTGTTCTGCACATTTAAAAACAGTTTTGTATATTAAGGACAGAGCAACAGGTTTTTTTTTTATGTATAAGAAATTGTATTCAATATAGACACACAAAACTCATAAAAAGTAATTTTTTATCTTTGGTTATGTAATACTATTAGGTAAAAAAATGCTGGATTTGATATATACTGTATATGTATATGTATATGTGTACAGCTAGCAGGTTGTTATCGCAGAATAACAAACCTTGCAATGTGGCGATTGACCAATCAGAATCCAGTATTCCACGAAGGCGTGTAATAAATATATTAGGGAAAAGCAAAAGCAGTGGATAGAAGATGACTCGACTTACTCCCCGGTTAAAATATTTTTTTTATTATTGTATTGTATTATTTATTTATTGTTTTATTATTGACTTTTGGGGCAAGAAGCCAATAAGTCTGTCAGGCTTTATTCTGCCATAACAACCTGCTAGCTGTACATTATCCCTTACATATATGCAAGCTTTGCATACTTTTCCCACTACTGTCAGAGTTGAAGTTAAAAAAATATAAATATAAATTTTAATATAAATAAATTAATTTATAATTTTCCCCCCACAGCTTGGAGGTACTGTAGGAGATATTGAAAGCATGCCTTTCATTGAAGCTTTTAGACAGTTTCAGTTTAAAGTGAAACGGGAGAATTTTTGTAACATCCATGTCAGTCTTGTACCTCAGGTAAGTTTTTTTTTTTTTTTTACCCTAAAAGTTATATTTAAACATTTTTAGTTCAAAAGTGATTTAAAAAAACTCATGTGGTCTTTGGATGTATTTTTAGCCCAATTCAACAGGAGAACAGAAGACCAAACCCACACAGAACAGTGTTCGGGAGCTTCGTGGACTTGGCCTGTCACCTGATCTCGTGAGTCTTTACTCTCTATTATAAGCTATAAAGAACCAATGTAAGTAAAGTCACTCTTTTTTTTTTTTTTGGTGAGTTTCTGAGAATGCATCGTTTTATTTACAGATTGTTTGTCGCTGCTCCACTCCATTGGACACTGCCGTGAAAGAGAAGATCTCCATGTTTTGCCATGTAGAACCCGAACAGGTGATCTGCGTACATGACGTGTCCTCCATCTACAGAGTACCTCTACTACTGGAGGATCAGGGCATGGTTGACTATTTCTGTCGCAGACTGGACTTGCCCATTGAGATGAAACCTCGCAAAATGCTCACAAAATGGAAGGAGATGTCAGACAGGTTTGTACTGTTTGGATTTGCCTAACCGTCTCAAAAAATTCAGATCCTTCCAAAACTTCCACGTTTGGTACAGCTGTTTTGAGCAGTCTGTCATTGTTTCATAGATCTGACAGACTCCTGGAACAAACCTCCATTGCTTTAGTAGGCAAGTACACCAAGCTTTCAGATTCGTACGCCTCTGTTATTAAAGCATTGGAGCACTCTGCCCTCGCCATCAACTATAAGCTAGAGGTCAAGGTAAGGAAAGCCAAAGGAACTAGTTGCAATTTCTTGTGCTTCTATGATGAAGTTGATAGTTTTGCCCCATCTGAGAGTGCCTTTTGTACTTAAATTTAATTTTTCATACTTCACAAAATTACTGTTTAAGAAATACTGTGAAACTGCAATGTTTTTTTTTTCAGTGTTTAAGTTGATACCAAGTGATACTATAAAATCGTACTTCATTTCAGTACATCGATTCGGCAGACCTGGAGCCAGCAGCGTTGCAGGAGGAGCCGGTGAAGTACCATGAGGCTTGGCAGAAGCTCTGCAGTGCTAAGTGAGTGTACACTCAACAACTTTAGAAAGGTTTAAACTGTAGAGTGTTAACCACTTAAATTGTACTTTTTAATCTGCTGGTGTCATATCAGCTCTGTGGGTTCCTGGATAATGTTAACCAATAATTAAATAACTATTTAGGCTTTGTATTAGCAAGCTTCAGTTTGTTCTGGCTTTATTCTAACATATATGGCCTCCTTTTTCACAGTGTAAACGGTGCTCAGTGGTTAAAATCTAAAATTTGAAGAATCTTGAAAAAATTGAATCATGGGTTCCAAAAAAGTATTTTACGAACTACCATCGCAAAATAAAATGTTTTGTTTACATAATATATGTGACCCTGGATTTACAGTAGAAAATATACTTAATAACCTAATGTTTTGTATGTATTTAAGAAGTGTTTTATTTATATATTAAATATAATTTATATTTGTCATTATATGAATGTAAATATATAAAAAAAAAAAATTTAAAAGATAGAATTAAAGGAAAGTATTCAGACCTCCTTAAATTTTTCACTCTTTGTTATATTGCAGCCATTTGCTAAAATCATTTAAGTTAATTTTTTTCCTCATTAATGTACACACA
>JAUCMU010000030.1:20147177-20168581 GCA_032275025.1 Enteromius treurensis | reverse complement strand
ATTATATTTATTTTTATTTATATATATATATATATATATATATATATATATATATATATATAATAAACTAAATTATTGTGGCAAGATCAATTAAGATAACAACCCTATTATTGTAGGAATCACTTTATCTTTAAACATTTTTTCTACTTGATATTTTTCAAAGTACTTTCTCTACAGCTGAAAGTATACAGAAATAACAGCCGCTGAATTCCTGTGCTTCCTCTCAAGATAGACAGGCATTTGTGCATTTATACAACCAACAGTAGCTTTTGCAATAATTCAAGCTATAATAGGCCGACTCATCACTCACAGCTGTGCGGCGTATCTGCAAACATTTGTGCATTCAACAGCAATGCCAACTAGTCTGAGGCACATTAATGCGACGGCTGCTTTAACAGTCTCGACGCGTGTACATTTACATGACTGACAGGTGCAGCGCGGTCATGGTCAACCATGCGTGGCCTCCTGCTGTGACGGCCGTGTGTGTGTCCTGTACACCTCTGACACGCTCCTCTCCAGACTCACCACTAAAATAATGGATGTAAAGTTTCCATTTCATTCTTAGATGCTCTGAGTTGCCCTCACGCTGCTGCATTTCTCGTAGATCCTCCAGTAGGACACATTCTAGATACAGTATATCAGTTTTTAATAAATATGAGAAAGCTCGATCGAAAGTGCAGAATCCCACTGCATATTATTATTATATATTTTTAACAAAACATTTAAAATCAGTCTCACAATCAAGTACAATCGTTTTGCACCTTTTATCTGTAACACTTTCAGCAATTCAGAAAATTGAAATTATCTTGAGAAACCGAAATAAGTACAAAGCATATAATAAATAAATAAATAAATAACCGATTCAGAGTCAGTTGGGTTACTAAAATAGGAAAATAAAGAATATAAAAGAATTAAATGCTGTACTTTGTAATTCACCTGTTATACATTTCAGTATAATGCCTTTAAAAACTTCTAAACACTATGCACTCCTAAAAATAAAGCTTTCTTGACAGCAGTGCAATAGAAGAACCAATATTGGTTCCAAAAATAAAAATAAAAAATTGCCACCCATTTCAACTGAAAAGCTTTGTTCAGTTCATGCCTTACATATTTTACTTTCTAAGTCTACTCAGCTTAGAAAAAACATAAGTTGTCATGACTAACTGATCATATAATTGTTTTACTGTTAACCTTTCTATGGACAGAATGTTATAAAAAGAACCATTTTTTTTTCTATTTTAATAATTTAGTGATTCCACTGTAATAGAGCAGTTAAAAGGTTCCATGGATGTAAACCTTTTTTCACAGAACCATCCATGTCAGTAAAGCAACCTCTATTTTTAGGAGTGTAAATGTCATTAATACACTGGACATTGTTGGGTTGATTGAGTTGATGTGAATCAAACAATTGCTATCGTTTTTACTTTTTACATTTCAAGCCTCACTGGGAAGAGTTGACCCCTTTGTGTTATTTTAAATAACATAATCTTTCCTAAAAATGAATCCAAAAAGACGTTTCCTTGCATTTCCTGTTCTGCTGATGTCAAAAACCTGTTTTCCATCTACCTGACATACAGTAAATAGAGATCATTTTTCACAATCAAAGTTGGATAACATCAAGTGGCGTCATTCGGTTCTCTCATCGACTATCCTGTTTCATTCAACGATATCTCATATTACAAAAGTAAAATAAATGCTGTTTTACATTGTCTTTATACACTCCAGAGCTCTATGATTCGCCACCCTTTCTGATTTCTAACTGCCAGTGATACTCAAAGAGCTGCTGAAATATGGATGAGCTGGAATGCCTTTTGTACCTAAAGAAACAATGAATGTGCAAAAGAAAAGGTTTAAGCATCAGAGTCTCTCTCATTCAGTCCAAGGCGTAAAGCTTCATCCACACGGCAACAGGACTTAGCCAGTGATCCGTCTGAGGCAGTTGGAGATCTATGAAGGCTCTGGTGAGAGTCACGTCTTCTGCGATCGGGGAAAGGCTGTGGTTGCCGTGCTATTTCTCGGTAACGGCGGCGGACTCCAGTCCGGCTGGTAGAAATGGATGTTGAACGTCCGAGCCCAGCTTGCAAAGACCCGCTTCTCTGTGATGAAGCGATGGTGGCTGCCTCGCCGGCCTCGCTCATGGGAGATGTACATGGCACATTCATCCGGACCCGTTGGTTCGTAGTAGTGATATGGGACAGAGGGGTGCTGAGACTCCCTGTATACACAATGAGAGCAGAGATTAAAACAGGGACCGTGTTGAGGAGCCATTACATTCCCCCGATTCCCAAATTAATCCTGCGCTAGATATTCATTTTCAAGGCAATTAACCTGATTTGGTTCAGAGAATAACTGGCTTTAAGGGGAATGAATTGATTTTATGTAATACATTATGGTTGCAAAATGGCTGGGGGAGAGGTCATGCCTCAGCGGGGAATCACAATGAATCATTTAATTTTCAGCTCTCAGTTATTTTTCTCATAGCACTGGTACACATCAGGGGCTGCTGTGGCAATATAACGCACTATACAGAGAGAAAACCCTGAACAAACACGCAGACAGATCAGATCTTCGACCACATTGGAAATATATGAATAACAATATACAATTTTAACATGGAAACGAACAGAAAGGTTTTTTAAGACCGTCTATGCCTCTCTCATTACACTGATATCAGTTATCAGCTGATGTATATATATATATATATATATATATATATTAGTGCTGTCAAACGATGCAATTAATTGCATTCAAAATAAAAGTTTGCATGTATATATTTTGATTAATCATTTGACAGCACTAATATATATATATATATATATATATATATATATGGCATCTAAAATAAAACATTTTGTTATGATTATAATCAATTTAGTTATTATTACATTAGTTTTATTTTTAATTTAAACATTCAATTATTATTTTACGTTTTTATTTTTGTTTATACTTCATTCTTAGATTCTATTAAAACGTATAGAATCTTATATATACAGTGTATATATACATAAAGGGTTATAACGTGATATTCATTATTGGCTTATCATGGACGGCATTTTAATTTCAGTGCGTAATTACTTTTAGGGCAGTAATCAATTAAATGAATTCAAACATCAAAAGTTCTTTATATCTACACTGCTAATTAAAAGTTTGGGTTAGGCTTCATTTTATTTTTTTGAAAGAAAACAAGCATGCATGCCATTTTTTAAAAGATATTTTGTTGTTGTTACCTTCTATTCATCAAATAATTCTGAAAAATGTTTTACAATTTCCACAAGAATACTAAGCTGCAGAGCCATTTTCAGCTGTTATAATAGGGAATGTTTCCTGGGTGGCCACCATTTTAATATTTTTAAATATATTCCAAAAGAAAACAATTGCAAATTGTAATAAAATTCAACAGTATTACGTTTTACTGTATTAAAGAAAAAAAAAACATCTTAAATCTTACCGGGTTCATATTTTTGAATAGTCTATATAAAATCATTTTTACTAACAGTCTCATGTTTGGACCTCGCTTTATGCTGAAAAACCCAAAGGCAAAGCAGCAGTGAAATCTGGCTTACCTACAGAAATCCGGAGGCACCATGCCGTACACATTGATTCTGTCACACAGCTCTAAGGCAATAGTCATTGTGAACCAGCCTGTGCTTAACCACGAGTTAGAGATTCTCCTGAAAGAGAAACAGAGAGCAAGAAAAGTGTCACTGTCTGCTGAAAACAATACAATGAATACCAAACTGCGAGGCGTGCTGTAGTTAAAATTCCAGGAGATATTTACGTCAGAAATTCCACACACGCAAGCCCAAGATTCTGTTGCGTTTAAAGTGCTGTCCAGCTGTCAAGATCATTTCTACAACCCGACGTTATCATTAACTGCTTTTCAGTTCTGCCAACCTGCCGTCTGACATGAAAGCCCTGCTGAATCTTTGACAAATAACACATTAATAAAGGAAAACAAACAGCATTAGTGAACAACAACCCCGACGTGATTGATTAGAAGCCTCTGATTAGGGTTAAATTACCTCAGACAACAGAGCTTCCACTGTCTGGCAGATGCAACGTAAATAATCTCTCCTGCATGCACTGGCATATCTAGTGGAACATCTAAACTATAACCTCTGCACCGTTATGGCAGTGTTTTTGCATACCACTGCACTGCTTTTCCATTGTGTTCCAAAAGCAGTTTCTAATGCATCAAAACAAAATGCAGTGCATAAGGCAAACAAATAACTCAAGGAGAAGAATTTATGTTATTTTTGTTTTCTTTTCTTTGCACAAAAAATAATTGTGTTGCGATATAGGAACTAACCCTTTAAAGGGGTCATATGATGCAGTTTCAAATTGTCTTTCTCTTTGAAGTATCACAAGCTGTTATGAAAGTTATGACTTGTCATAACACACCCCTAAAACAGCTCATTTAAACATGCCCCATTCCTCTACGTCACTGTGTGGGTTTATTTTCATAACACCGCCCAAATGATTAAATAAAAAAAGAAGGCAGGGCTATTTTTTTCGCTGTAGTGTTGTTGCCAGCGCCATGTTCTGGAGACGCTGTGTTTCGTTGAAAGTAGTGAAACTACTTTGCTTGTGATTCCAAAAGAGGACACAACTAGAAATCAGTGGTCAAGTTGTATTCTCGACACTGTTCCAGAACAGTTCAACACAAATATTATAGTGTGTTCAGCGCATATACGGAGGACTGATTTCTGAACCTACGCTGGCTGAAGTGGGGTAATTCCAACTTTGCAAAGGCAGTCTGGCGCTTCTGACTTCTGTAAGTACCTATGTTTTCGTATTTAAAGGATTCGCCGCTGACTATTCAAAAAGTTTTGAGCAGTGTAGATTAGTGCTTGTTGATTGTTGTTCCTCTAATCACAAATGCAGACATTGTAATGTTTATGAGGTGCGATGCAACGCAACGCATTAAAAAAAGTCATTATAAATCAATAATTATGTATTTTTGTATTATTGTGCCAGGATGCGTAATCACATTATGGTAAGGGGCGCAACATTTCTGTCACAAGCTTTTGGTACAGTATTCAGCCTATCAACTGAAAAGATGGTGTTCAATAAGTTCAAAAGGAAAAATATACAAGGCTTACTCATGTATTATCGAATTGGAAATTTCAGCTGTATTTGAAGTGCAAATACAGGATGTTTGACTCAATATAAAACTATGTATGTCTGCAAGATGAAGGATGGTTCATTTAGCTTATAGTCTGTGAACCATTCAAGGGTGAAGAAGCCCCTGAACAACTTGCTGTGTCATTTGATTGTTAAATAAAATCATAAATCCTATATTTTTATACTAGTATCTTTTAGTGCATCTTCAGAAGAAATAAACAATTTCAAGTAAATGTTTCCAAGATATCATGGAAACATATTGCTCAGATCAATGCTTGGAATCCCTATGAACACATTCTGACACACGGAATACTCCAAAGCAGGATTGTTCAGAACCCAGTGTGACCAGATGCAGGAGAAAACAACTGCTAAGTCGTGGAAAAACACAATCCCCGGACATTGGGCTGTGTTTGTATTGTCAGGCTGTCACTGCCAGGCCGGAGGGCAAAGACACTGTGTCCTCTTTGCCCAGTGCTCCTGCATGACTATTTACATGACCTATAATGCACAGATTATAGCACCATTAGCCTGAATTACGTTAGAAGTAGTCTTGGGGATTGACTGTACTGTAAATACAGTTTCAGAAGGTCCTTAAGGTCCTCATGGCTCTATGATTCTTTAAGGAATTTCCTAATTAAATCAGATTAGTATAATCTGATAGTATAACACAGCTGGACACAAATGAAGGTGTAGAACCATCGCAAAGATGATCAGAAGAAATGGACAGCACCTGAGTAAAATATATGAGTGTCACAGCAAAGGGTCTGAATACTTAGGACCATGTGATATTTCAGTTTTTATTTTTTAATAAATCTGCAAAAATTCTGTGTTTTTCTGTCAATATGGGGTGCTGTGTGTACTTTAATGAGGAAAAAAATAACTTGATTTTTTAAATGATTTTTAATGATGGACTGAATACTGTATATACGGAAAGTGTATATGTGTGTGTGTGTGTGTGTGTATATATATATATATATATATATATATAATATGTATATATAGGATGCAATTTATAGTTTTACAGGGCTATTGAATATTTCACTTTGAATAATTATTGATTAAGTGTTCATTTAAATGTTTTCTTGACTTTTAGTGGGGTTCTTGTTCCTGGAGGCTTTGGTGTGCGAGGAACTGAGGGAAAAATCCAAGCCATTAACTGGGCGAGGAGACAGAAAAAGCCATTTTTAGGTAACAAAAAACTGGCAGTGCAATGCTAGCGAAATAATATGATGTAAACACTAGTTATTTTAACAGAGCGCGCCTGTGGTTATTATGATTATCTTGTTTGGCAGGTGTTTGTTTGGGCATGCAGCTGGCAGTGTGTGAATTTGCTCGTAATGTACTTGGCTGGGAAGGTAAGAACACCCAAGCAAGATTTTATGATATGTCTTTTAAATCAAACTTTGCACATGCTTTTAAAGTGTTTTTGTATCTACTGCTTTCTTCTTAATAGATGCCAATTCTACAGAATTTGACCCTGAAACAAAACATCCAGTGGTAGGTACTGGTTTGGTAAAACAAATGAACAAATTTGCATAATGGTACTTTTTTCTTTTGGTGAGACCTGTTTGTGTTATCAGGTGATTGAAATGCCTGAGCACAATCCAGGGCAGATGGGAGGAACCATGCGTTTGGGAAAAAGGCGCACCTTATTCAAAAGCACCTCCAGCTTTCTTCGTAAGTTGTGATTTTTGTCCTACAGTAAACGGTGCAAATCACTCATTACAAAATTAGAAACTGGTCCTGTATTTAAAGCTTTTGTTTTGCTGTAGGAAAGCTCTATGGAGATGCTGAATATGTGGACGAAAGGCATCGACATCGCTTTGAGGTTCGGTTCATATTTACAAAATGACTTTTTAAATGATTTCTTTCTGTTTGTTTAATTAGTTTTTTTGTGTGTGTTTTTCTAGGTGAATCCAGAATTGAAGCAGCACTTTGAGGATAGAGGTTTTCGGTTTGTGGGTCAAGACCTGGAGGGGGAGCGAATGGAGATCATTGAACTTGAAGGTCAGTGAAGCTCCAGTATCTGAACCTGTCTAGAGAGGTAGTCCGTATTTGCTTCAGCTTTTTTTTCCTGTCTCGACAGATCACCCTTATTTTGTTGGAGTGCAGTATCACCCAGAATTCACTTCTCGTCCCATCAAACCTTCACCTCCTTATTTTGGCCTTCTACTGGCAGCATCTGGGAAACTACAGAACTATTTGCAGAAAGGATGCCGGCTCTCACCTCGGTAATTTTCCTCATTAACTCTCTCAGATAACCTTAACTATTGTTACAAGCAGTATGTCTTACCTTGTTTTTTTCTTCTCTCTCAGGGACACATACAGTGACCAAAGCGGCAGTAGTTCACCAGACTCAGAGATATCTGAAATCAAATTCCCATCACTTTCTTGAAGTGGAAATAAACATAAAATCATGGAAACAAACTTTCATGATATGAACCTGTTTGAATAAATTAATAAACATCAATGTGTCTTTTTTTTACGCAAAATATGTTGCATGAATATTCATAAGAATTAATCATTATCTGATTTTAGAAATAGATCAGTGCCTTTGTTTTGTCTCAAGATGCACCCCAGTAGTGTTTTTTTTTTTTTTTTGGTCCTAATTGAACTATGGCCTAATCCTGGCTTAGTCCTAAACCCTGTCCATGAAACGGGGCCTATGTGTGTCAACATTAGATTAGTGCAACAATATCACTTAACTTCTTTGTGCAAACATTTTTTTAGCTCCTGGTTTGACGGTGTAAATCCTTTCACTTTCACGTCAAAGAAAGATTATACATAGAGAAAACTAGATAATATTCAAACAACTTAATCCGTAATCCCCCGTCAATCAAGCATTTATCCTCAGACAGTTAACACATTTCCATTGTAAACATTACTGTAAACGCATGTTATGCTGTGTTTTAACTGACAGAAGAATTTAAATTATTGGCCCCATATAACGTAACGTAAAAAGAAAAAAATGCATTTATTACAAAACGCTAATTTGCAATAGACGTCTGGGTTTCTATTTTGTAAACCCCAGTCCCCGAGATCTCGCGATATTTCAGCAGAGCTCCGTCCGCCAGAAGAGGCGCCTGTAGAAGGAATATCAACATCAACTTAATTTGGCTTTTGAATATTTCCAGCTCATAAACGTCGAAGATGGGTAGATAATACTGATTTGTTTTTGGATCAGGTACTGCAACATTTCACCATTTAACAGGATTGTATAAAACAAAAGGAAAGCATCGCGAGATGGGGATTGGCACAAATGTTTACTTGCTAGCTGCTAATATGCTAAGCTGAAGTTGATCTGGCGATGAATTGCAGCAATTGCGAATATATTCAAACGAAAACATGATTTATTTGTTCGTTTGTATTATTACATTGATGAATATCAGCACTGCTTCCGCATTTGTCCGCGTAGTTTAAGTTGATAATCTCAGAAAACATCAGCGAAGCTAAAAGCTAAAAGTCGTTAGCCTGTGAAGCAGATGACAGTTCTGTGATGTGTTTTTTTCTAGTTATCTCTGTGCACCGAGTGACTCTAGAAGTTCCTAGTTTTTTTTTTTAGGTTACTTAAAAACAATTTATTAAAGTTCAAGCATTCAATGTTTCTTAATAACGTTACCTTTTTTTTGCAGCTAAACAGATCGCACTCTGGATTTGAAGAGGCTCCTGACAGATATCTCTTGACTAGCATAGTATGACCCAGTACCCAGCACAGACTAGTCGCTCCAACTTCTTCACTGTTGTGAAAGCAGAAGCCTCTTCAACACCACCCATCTCCACCAACATGGCCAACAGCACCGTCGCCCCCGGGAAAGTTCCTGGCACCCCCGGTCCTGCAGGGAGACTGAGCCCTGAAGGCCCTCAGGTGAGACGCCAATCAGTTCAAATGGGCTAGACTTTGCTTCTATTTCTATTCCACATAATATTTATGATCTAACATCCTCCGAACAGGTGCTTAGTAAGAAGAAACTGCAGGATCTTGTGAGAGAAATTGATCCTAATGAGCAACTCGATGAAGATGTGGAGGAGGTAGGTTAAACTCTTGTAGTTAGTGATGCACACAAGTATGTGGTTTGCCTAAACAACTACTCTGTGTTAATTAATACATTTATAGCAAACATTTTTATTTTAAAATGAGAAATATCCACATTAAAATGTGAAAAATATGTGTAAACTAGTCAGTTGCTTATTGACATTGTTCCCTGGTTATAAGATTATTTTATATTATTATCATTTTATTCAGCAAGGATGTATTACTTTGGTCAAAAATAACAGTAAAGACATTTGACATGTCTGTGGGTTGCCTGAATGACCTTTCAATCTTTAGGATTTATAATAATAATAAAAAACGTTTTTCAAAATAAGAAGCATGTTTTTGCGTCCACTGCTTAAAATAAAGTATGAAAACGCATAAAAAAGTGGATTATTTATATGGTCCCCTAGTTATGTATTTTTGAACATTTTATATATTTATAATTTAAATAATTATATTCAGCAAGGATGCATTAGGTTAAAAGCTGCCTGCTGTTCTTAAGAAAAATCCTCCAGCTCCTGCGCATTCTTTGGTTTTTCCGGCATTGCCTGCACATTTCAACCCTTTTACAACTCTGACTTAGTGATTTTGAGATCAATCTTTTCACGCTGAGGATAATTAGGGGACATAACTATTATATAAGGTGAAAACATTTACTGATGCTCAAGAAGGCAACACAATGCATTAAGAGCTAGGGAGTGTAAACCTTTTGTACTTATTTAGTCTTCTGGGAAACATTTAAGCATTTATGTAGCTTATTAAGTGTTATACCAAATGAAAAAAAAATGTAATCTTTAAACCAAATAAGAAAATTTTGCATATCGTTGTCCTGTTCAGAAGTCAAGTAGACTTTTTGAGACGGGGATCAAATGTCCGATCTCTCTCTGCGCTTGTGATTGGTCATTTTTTAAACATAGGCTACCGCTTGTCATGACTTCAGTAATAGTGTGTGTGTATTTTAATAATAACTAATCATGTATGAACGACAATGCAACACCAATACCTATTTGCAGTAGAATATATAAATCAGATATAAAAGATGAAACATATTGAATAGTCTAGTGATTTCAATAATTGAGAATCAATTTAGAATACAATGAACCCATTTTTGACATTATTTCCTCATATCACACTTTTAAGCTGATCTTTAAAAAAAAAAGTTTGATGCTGCCTTCACCGCATCAAACATCAATCAATTATTGGTACATCATTTTCATATCTGACATTTCCATATGGATAAGTTTTGGGAGCATTATTTTGGCAGCAGCGATTTGCACCAAGTGCACATTGCATTTTCTGATATTTGTACCACTTATTGCAAGTGACAATTATCTGACAATTATCTTTTATTATTATAAAACAGAATGCAACTTATTGAGTGTAAATGTTAATTTTAATTCTCATTAAATAGATGCCATGGCTGACACCTTCATTGGGAAAATAAAACCTCCCCCTTCTATTTCCTTCATTTTTTCTTAAAAATAAATGCTTTTCTAATGTTATTTGGAACAGGGACTGATTCAATGTAGAACCGCCACTGTATATAAATGTATGAGTCCCAATTGTCGTCAGCATGAAGAGATTGGTCTCAGAATCATACAGTTATTACTACATAAAAAAAAAAAGCATGCGGTTTTCATGCATATTCTGCAAGGGGTATGTAAACTTATGAGCACAACTTTAAGCATTTGAATATAATACAAACAAAATAAAAAATGGTCTGAGAATATCCCGTCTGGTTGGATAAAAATAAAACGTCAGGTCATATTTAACATTAAGATTTGTTTACAATTTTAGATTAATTTATTTGCCTAAAGATCTGACCAAGTTCTGTTACTACGCTGTTGTCTGTTGATCTGAGTCATTTTCCTTTCCCTTCAGATGCTCTTGCAGATTGCCGATGACTTTATTGAGAGCGTAGTAACGGCGGCGTGCCAACTTGCCCGACACAGGAAGTCAAACACTCTTGAAGTGAAAGACGTCCAGCTACACCTGGGTGAGGCTCTTGCATACAGTTCCCATTGGTGGGAGTGCCTTTGTTATGAATTTAGATGCACTGCTTACATTGAATTTTGTTTTATTACCATTCAAAGTAAAGAATAATAGAAGGTAATATAGTCCCTATTCCAATATTGCATTACAGAACGACAGTGGAACATGTGGATCCCTGGTTTTGGTTCAGATGAGATCCGGCCGTATAAGAAGGCTTGCACCACAGAAGCTCACAAACAGGTCAGCTATTGTTCTCATGCACTTGAAATGATATTATCAAAAAACACAGGACTTGCATACTTAAATATCTTTTTCTATTCTTTCAGAGAATGGCACTGATCCGCAAAACAACCAAAAAGTAGCGAGATGGGAAGCATCAATAAACTTTTTTTTTTCTCTGCAAGTTTTGGAAGTGGAGAGGGATTGAATTTATATGTTGTGTTAATCGGAGAGAAAGGATGCGTTGTACTATTTACAGTACGGTTCTGTTGACTTTTCGCATTCAAAAGGTGCATAGGAAGTGACGTAAATTGCCTGTACAGTTCACTTTGTGTCAAAACCACCATGTGAACATTTAATTTGGGCACCTTGGTCTCTGACTTGGTGCTATACTGGGATTTATTATATTATAGAGTCTCACAAAAACATCAATTGTTTATCGTTTATCCCACAAACCATATTTTCATATTTTGTGTATAGCTGACCCGTCATGCAGTCACACAACTTTTGCTCAGCTGGCATTGATAGCTATGCACAATTACAATCATCACATGTCTGATTTGTTCTTAGTGTTCGGTGTTATAGACTTCATCACTTTAGTAATATTTAGTACTATAGAGGAAAACTTTAGTGTGTGTGTGTGACTTTCTAAAGGCAAACAGTCATTTTTACCAGAGAGACAAATACCACTTCCCCATTTAATTAATTGCATTGGAACTAGTAAGAATAATGCAGAGTGGTTCATTGATTTGACAGAGTTATATATGTGTGATGTATGGGAAATAGTGCACAAACCCTTTCTGCTCTGGGTTTGTGGGCAGATTTTCGGTGGAGTTAAACTGTTTTTTGCCATGTATCACAGTGTTTTACAGTCTCTTGTTTTTCATGAATAAAAACAACTAATTGTGATTTATTCACGCTGAACTCTCCCAGATTTTGTGGGACATCATTTCAGAAATTACAACTAACATAAACCGTTTTAGCAATGCCTCTATGTATGTAGTGAATAGTTTAAATGTTCTATACCTCCAGAATGTCTGTATCTGCAAAATGCATCCATGTTTACGGAAATATGTGGCCTTCATAATATGATGAATATCAGTTAAAAATCTTTAACGGATCCATGAGCACTATTGCCACAGTAATAAAGACACATTTATCCAACGTTGATCCCAGAAATATGAACAAACAGTTGGAAATTACATAGTACACACTGTATGGATGTACATGCGTTAATCGTGAGTTCACAAATGCTCATTTAAGCACAAATTATAATACGCTAGTCAACATTTTCTTCAAAAGTTGTCCTAAACCAAAAAGAGTTCTTTTCTTAGAACAACTTTGATGAACTTTTTTGATCCACGTCAAATGTTGAGTACTGTATAATACAAACCTGCAATCTGAAAGACCTTTAACATTTGCATTTATGTGTTGTCTCGGACACATCCATCTTATTTGAAGATCTACAATCAAAATTTGTGAGAACCGCATATTGCAAGTTAACAAGCACAGCTCTTGTTTTTGTCAGGGGCTTCACTGTTTTGTATCTTCTGGAGTGTTGAAGGTGCTGAGCTCTTGACTCCATCCCACCCGTCACGCAACTGGATCTCTCCACTTTTTATGCCTTGATAAACCCTCCGGGTCAAGAGTTCGAAGGCCTCTTTCACATTGTGACCTGTTTTGGCAGAGGCTTCGATGTACGGCGCTCCCAATTTGCTTGCGAGCTTTTCTGCCTCCGTTCGGTCCACGGCTCGCTCTCCAGCTTTGACCCGGTCGCTTTTGTGTCCCACCAGCACAAAGAGCACAGTGTAGGGCTGCACACGTTCACACACCTCTGCATACCACTGCTGCACGTTTTCGAAAGATTTGCGGTTGCCCAGATCGAAGACCAGAAGACCTCCAACTGAGTTACGGTAGTACGAGCGAGTCACAGACCTGAAACATAATAGTTATTTTTGGATAATCAAAGATCTGCGTATACTTGCATTTATTTTTACTTCACTGTAGTACATGATAACCTTTTTTTTTTTACAAACTAATCAATGTGTCCCCGGCAGCTCGAGTCATTTTTATTGTGATTTACTGTTACTGCAACATTCAGTGGAAACGTAACATTGATATTTTTAACATTGATCAATTAAGGCCCTGTTAAATTTTTTTTTTTAACTTTGATTCCTTTTATCTCATAATTAGGTTTTGAGACTAGTCTGGATTTCACAGGCAGGATTACAGTTATGTTCTTTCTTACTGGATTATCTGTATCAGTCTACACAGCCATATTTGCAACGCCTCCGGGGAGCTATTTCAGGCATGCAAAACCAACTCCTATTTCCTTGTATGAGGAAATACTGAAATTGGAAAAGGACTTGTTCCACCTTATAGTGCATTGCAATTGTTTTCTCGTAAACTCTTAAAAATAACTCTGTTCTTTATCGGCATCTCTGGTTCCATGAAGAACCTTTAACATTTCCATTGTACAAAAAGTTGTGAAGTAGAAAATTATTCTTTAGATGGTTAAAATCTTCTTGAACCCAATTTTATACTGGAAAAACACTGTTCTGGAACCAACACAGGCCCAACTCCAGCTCTAAGAAGTTAAGTGGGCACTAGTTCTCTCCAGGTGGGTTTCTATACGTTGGTGTGTTTGCCAGGGTGGGACAATTAAGTGAGTCAAGCCAATCCATTTTTGGTATAGACTGATAAAATACTTCCTGGAAGTGTCATGAGAGTACTTGTTGCTGTGATGAGTAATGTGTTTCACAATCCTTTTTTTTCAGAAGCAAGGCAACTTCTTTAAACTGTTTTTAGACGCTGAACTTATGACTATGTACAGAAGTTACTGTGGGAGGGAAAACCTGTGTGAACTGCAGAGTTCAGTTTTAACCACAAATACAAACCGTCTAATCAAGGATTTCAGGATTTTTAGGAGGTCTTCAGGGTTTCTAGAAACAGAAACAGGTTTGTTGGGGCATGTTTGCGCTGAACTCTGCAGATCACTTTGGCACCCCTGACCCTAAGTGCACGAACTGGAGATTCATGGTAGAACTTTTAAAAAGGTGGACTTACCTAAACCTCTCTTGACCCGCTGTATCCCAGAACTGCAGTTTGACCCTCACCCCAGGTTCCACCTCTAGGAAGTGTACAAAGAAGTCCACTCCGACTGTTTGGTTGATGCACTCCAGAAACAGATCCTCAGTGTAGCGCTTCAGCATGGATGATTTGCCCACCGTGGAGTCTCCTAGCATGATGATTCGAAACTGGTACTGCCACAAAGTGAGATCCATGACTTGAACCAGATGAAAGCAGCGAATGAAAGGCCTAGGGTTAACTAAGGACAGTCGCTCCACCAGTATCCTCAGAGAACCTCTTACCTTAGAGGTCTTGAAGTTGCCATTGTACACACAGGTAAAAATAAACCCATAGTTCCCACTTGCTCCTGTGTTTTTCTGCAAGGAGCAGAGTCTGTGTGATAGTCGCAGGGGTGGAAGCTTCTGTCTAGCTCATCTGTTTCTTTAATCTTTGCCTGTTCATACTTGTTATAGGGCGGGGTTTATATGAGAGGCGGGGTTTCAGCAGAAAGTTGGGATAGAAATTTCTGAGCATGCAGTATCATATCAGAACAAGCCCAGGATTTCCTGTTGAGGTCAGGGATGTGCCAAACGAAGCTTTGGAAGCAGTGAGGCTTTTACAACGAACTGCGTTCATGCTTCAAAGCTTTTGCTCTGCTCCTCTGCCATCTTGCGGTCAATAAAAGTTCTTGCGACTGTATCATTTAGATTTTTTTTGTTCAGTGGGATGTCATCATTGCAAGGTTTAATTGGCTATTTAATAAGCCCATGTGTCATTAGCAAGACGCCATGTGTGTGTTTTGTGTCTTCCTCACAACATAATCTTTAATATCCTTTTTGTTTGAGCTCGCAAGGTTGTTTAATTATCACTCAGTTGTTTACATGTTATAGTTTTTAATACTATAGTACATAAATATTATACATTATACATTATAAATATATTATACATTATGCTACAGTATAATCAATGAATGATACAACACGTAACAACATTGCATAGACAAAGATGGGCTACAGGCATGTTGAAAGCGCAATCAACGCGTTTTGTATTTGAGCCAAGCGTGACGTGTCAAGTGAGGTAACGAAGCTTCATTAGATCTACCTATCCCTGGTTGAGGCCAGCTCGTGCATCACGTAAAAGCACAAGTAATGAGGAAAAACATTTCAGCTAACTTAGGTCTTTTTTCAATAGGCCAACCATGAGAATGCTTTCCACCCAGGTCATAACCTCTGAAGATGTCTACAAGACTTCAAATGTCACGATGAAATCAAGCCCACTATATTCATTACAGGTTAGTTTGCTACAGAACATTTCCACTATTATCCAAACAGGAGGCGAACAACGACAGAACAGACTCCCTTAGGACACAGAGGCAATTTAGGCTGGCTTGGGCTATAAATAGTGTTTCAGATACTTCATAAATCTAGTGGACCATTTGTAATACTATCAACAGCGTGTTACTGCTATTAGTGTTTGCAATTCAGACCAGAAAAGAAAGGGTGGGGGTCCGTTGAAGCGGAAAAGCTGTTCATTATTTAACGTTACTGACAGAAAAAGAAAGCAGACCGTAGAATGACCGTGAATATTTTTCTCACGGCTCCTTGCAGCTTGCTTTATCTAGTAATATGTAGGCTATGCATTTTCCTCTGTATACTAGCTTGTAATGACATGCATTTTCCCTGATGGCCACTAGGCGACGTACAATCTTTTCCTATGTCAATGATTACGCAACCAGCTGTAATGACTAGGATCTGCTGGCTTTTTTTTTATTTTACTGCTCTTTTTTTGATGGTCATATCTGTGCAGTCTATTTGAACCAGAGTATTACTACATTCATTATAGTAGCTAAAAGCAAAAATAAGTGTTAAATATTTAATAAAGAAAATGGTATAATAAACAAACCAACAAAAAAAATCTACAAATAAATAAATGGAAAAAAAAAAAAAATATATATATATATATATATGCAAAAAATAAAGACACAAAGCATTTCAATTGAATCATCATGTTAAATTAGGTATGATATACAATAATATGAGTTTATTTTTTAAGATTATATAATATTTTCAAATAAATATTAGTTTTAAACATCAAGTATTGAAATGGGAAATCAGCCACCGGCACTTCAATAGGCCTGTAATAAGATATTTATGATTTCATGTCTTTTTCATCAGAATACATGGCTACTTTTGAATTGCCAAAGATGGGGAAAATGTTTCACATTGAATTTATGAGACACTACATTTGTTGTTTTCAGCTGGCTCGTTGTTATTGGTCTTATTTTCAGCTGGCTTGTCTTTATCAGTTTTGCCTCAGCTTTCATGTAAGCGCACCTATCCACTCAGATAGCCCTGATAAATGCGTCAGGTCAACAGCTCAAAAGCATCCGCCACATTGTGACCCGTTGTAGACGAGGCCTTGATGTACGGGGCTCCCAATTCACTTGCGAACTGTTCCACCTTCTCTTGATTCACTTCCTGCTCTTTCCTGTCACACTTGTGTCCCACAAGTACAAAAAGGACAGTGTATGGATTCACTCTGTCACACACCTCTGTGTCCTGAGGCTCCATGACTCTGAAAGACTTGCCCAGGTCAAACACCAGCAGGCATCCAGCTCCTCAATATTCAGATTTTTTTTTCACCCTCAGATTTTCCTTCTAACAAACCATGCATCAGTAGAACGCTTATTTATTTTCTATTATCAGTTATCACCTGGTTTTTGTGGTGCGGGGTATAAAATATGGTCCTTTTTGATTGAAGAACCAGAATCACACTTTTTTCAGTATAACGTTTTGTCAGTTCATTCAAATCGTTATTTTGGGCTTAAACATTTTTTTGTGATCATGCAGATGTTTATTTTCACTGCTTACCAAAATGTTGTATTACCAGTCATCTGTGGCTCTGTGTTCTTATACCAGGCTTCACTTCTAGGATGTGATCTCTGAAGTCCACTCCCATGGTACAGTATATTTTCTCTGGAAACGAGCAGTTTATGTATCGATACAGCATGCATGACTTGCCCACGTTACCGTCACCTATCATGATGATTTTAAAAACGCTCAGGCACTTCATGAGAGCTGACATTGTTCCAGGATCCCTAAATATTTGAACCGAGTACCTATTGAATTATAATTGATATTCAGATGGCTACATTTCAATTACATGCAGAGTTAAATACACAATTCTTTAAATGTTACATTTAAGACCTGTACCTGTTGGTTTCTAAAGAAAGTGTTTTGAATGAGGGAGGAGTTGGACGATCCAGTGTTGATTTGATTAGTCTTTTCTTACAAGTTCATATGAAACAGAAGTGGGGTTATCCAACAGGCGGGGTTTATACAAAGAAAGGAAGTATTTCTCAAATACCTCTGAAGACTGCACATCTTTGTGTGTGAGAGTATATGTAGGTAGAAAGCTACAGATTTAAATATGCTTTTAAATTAGATTTATAATACACAAAACAATTGAGGGGTGTTGTATCAACACTTGTGATTTGATATAAAAAATGTTTATTATATAACTTTTAAAAAATGTCAATTTTTGAATACTTTAGTGGTTTCAAATCACAGAGACACAAATCCTCTTGGAGTACATTCTGATTAGTTACAGATATAAAATACACCCACATTTATTTTAAATAAAAAATATGCACATATAGGTTCGGTGGTCATCTGAACAATACAGCTTCTCCCATATCCTACGTTTTTTTGTAACCACCCAAATAATATTTTCCTGTTACATGCTGATCTCTGATGCTATCTAAATCGCTAGGTTATATTATAAACAGCAGTATAACGTCACAAACTGGCGTCAGTAGGAGATGTCGTGTTGGCTCAAAGTGGTTCATGGTAGGTATGCAGTAGTGGTTCTACTGTCTGGGGCTCGAAGTAGATCACGCTAGCCTGATGTTGGCTAGGAGCATGTGAGACCGGAGTACAGTACCCGTTTGAGATCACTCTGTGTGCAGGGCAGTCATATTGTTGTTGGTTCAGCTCTGCTCTCGCAGACTGTGTGGATCGACACACAGATAGGTTCTGACGGCTGTTTAGTGTTGAGTCTGTGGACATTTCGCTGAAGGGTGTCGCATATTCTGGTTCGGGTGGTAGGGGATCCGCGTATTCAGGGAGCTGTCCGGGGGTGTCGTAGTGGTTGAGGGAGAAGGGGACGGTGTAGCCCTCTTCCAGCGGGGGGCGGAAAGTGAGTCCCATCATATGCCCACCTGCTACTACATCAGGCTCAGCGTAATCTGGAAACAGTGGAGAAATGTTATAGAAATATGGAACTAATAAAGGCATTCCCATACTTTCTTGTGATCTAAACATGTGCAACCTAAATAGTTTGAAGTGTGTGTGTGTATATATATATATACATATGTATATTTATTGTACACAATTTTTATTAAGTTAATTGGAGAATTTTAATTTAATTTAAATTTTAACTCAATTCTACAAGAAAACTAATAATGTAATATAAAACAATTCCAATAGGCGCTTTAATAACAAAACAAATAACATACATTTTTGTTATATTGATATAAATATGTGTTTGTATTTATTTTGTTCTTTTGACTTATTCTATATAAAGACAATAACTAAATTTTTTTGTCAAGTTATAGATCATTGCCTTAATACTTATAAAACAAATATTTGTTTTATAAACAAAATAACAAAAATAAATTTTTTTTTATTTGTTTATATTTTGATTAAAATACAATAATAACAATAATAATAATTTATTATATTACATTTATATATCAATTTAAATAATAATAATAATAATAATATTTCAAACAAATAAAATATAATATTATTAAATAATATTGAATAATTTTTGCAAACCCCTGATTGAGGAAAAATTTACGTTCATTATAACAACCAAACGTTTTCTTTCATTACATAATGTAGGTCTAATTAAATAGAATTTAACAGAAATGTCCAATTTGAGTATATTTGATGTTTATTTCATGTGTAAAAATATATGGTTAAATGTTACATTTTAAAATATTTGTTATTAATTAAGTTCCTCTTTTTTTATCTTCCATATGCAAAGGAATTTCACTTAGGCAGACCAAACATACAACAACAATACACTTATGCAATCACAATTAAAAAATAAAAATATAGAAATAATTACTGAACCTCATATATCACTCCTACAGTCCTAATAATACACCATCATTGTATCACGTTACCCTTAATTAGTCTTCAAACCCCTAAATTATTGAACTGTCAGATTCTTGTTATAGTGAATAAACCCTGGCTTAGATTTGATTTCATCCACAGAGAACTTTCCCTTGGCCAACTCGTATTAGGCATTATTGCATTCCCACATGATCCCACTGCTCACCCACTGCACCGCATCCAACAGTAGTTGCGGGTTATGAAAGAGGCCCCACGTTTTCCCCTCTTTCCTTCTCTTAGCCCTTCACTCACTCAGCAGGAATGCTAAAAGGGCGAAACTGTTTTAATTGAAGCGACTTTAGAAAGGACTCTGATTGTCCTGACCACTGACCCTCTGTCCTCCTCGTCCCAGAACCCCTTACTGAAGAGTCTGTTGGCCAGTGGGTGGTGAGGAGGGTGTTCTTCTGGCTTGAATGCCCCTAATTTGGGCTCCAATTAAAGAAGCCTTTAAGAGAAGCACCGCAGACGAAAGAAAGACATGTTTATGCTGCCACTGAGCAACTGTTAGGCAGGAATGAGCTCAGAATGAAAGCCGTTTGCTTGTCATGTCTCTTCTGAGTTGCACTGGCAGCTCAGCTGAGCAAAAGCACACAGAGTGGGGCGAGCGAACAAAGGGGTCAGAATGACTACTTGGCTTTCTCTCTTTTTCCGTCCTGCTGTTTGAGCCACATTAACCCTCTTATTCACTGCTATATATTACTGTGATGTCTGAGGGCTGTTGATCTGATTCTGAGAACTGTTGTACCCAGCGGCGTCTTCTCGACAAACACTGCCTTGTCTTGTTTGCCGTTTGAAACATTCCTTCATGAATTTCGGTATTCATTGCTATACTGGGGTGAAAAGCCCTGTGGATGTCTTACCATTGAGAGGAGGGTTGGGAAGAGCATCGTGGATGTTCCGAACCAGAGGGTAAGATACAAGCTCTGGGTTTGTGCATGGAAGCTTCTTCCCGTGGAAACCCTGACAGCCTTAAGCAGAGACAATGAAAGTCAGGCAGGAAATACCAAAAACTGAACTGTACTAGAGAGACAGCGCAAAAGGTTACCTTGGTCAACGCAGCATTTCTTTATTTGTGCGTTTCTTTTTCTGAAATGCAAACACCCAAATAACCTGAATATTACATTGGGATATAACATTCATATTATGTAATACTAATAATATTTATCAAAAGTTATCAAAAAAATATACAAAAGCATATGCCCAATTGCTGAGTATAGCATTAATACAATAGTGCATAACAAATTATACAATATTTACTTAAGATGTAATGCTATTGTTTAAAAAAGTGCATATTTTATGGGTAACACTTTCTTTTTAGGGTCTCTTATATAGTTGCTTATTAGCATGCATAATACTAGAATATTAGCCATTTATTAGTAGTAATTAAGCACATTTATGCCCTATTATCCCCTACATCCCTAATCCAACACAATACCTAAAGTTACTATCTTACTAACTATTAATGAGCAGCAAATTAGGAATTTATTGAGGGAAAAGTCATAGTTAATAGCCAAAAAATGATCCTTATTCTAAGGTGTTACCATTTTATGTTTTCGAGATGTATGAAAAATATTACAATTTACAGCATTTTAACATCTTGCCTGAATTATTAACCAATCCTATTTATGGTATAGTACATAAAACCTCCCGGAGGTTTTCCTTTGAAAATGTAGCTTTTTTTTAGGACTATTAACATTGTTTGTTTTATTTGAGCCTAGTACAATAAATCAATTACTTAAAAAAAAAAACTATATATATATATATATATATATATATATATATATATA
>JAUCMU010000030.1:20067320-20082976 GCA_032275025.1 Enteromius treurensis | reverse complement strand
AGAAATATAAGTAATAGTGATATTAAAGCATACATAAAAATATCAATATTGCTTTTAAAGAATGTTGCAAAAAATATATATATTTTAAGAATTACTAAACACAAATCAACATTAAAAGCAACAAAATACAAATTACTGACATATAAGAAATTGGCTCCTACAGGAGTAAGTGTGGCAGATCTGCAGTTGATACAATAACATGGCACTTGACTCTCTCTCTCTCTCTCACTCACACACACACACACACACACACACACACACACACACACACACACACACACACACACACACTTAAAAGTGTAATAACATGAAATTATTCATTGTTGTTGTCTGAATTTGTGATAGGTTGAGTCCAGTTGAAATTGCCTTTCTGCAAGAGTATGCCAGAACCATGAGCCCCCTAGCCAAAGCCCTCAACATTTTTCAGGCTGAAATAGATGTTCAGATGGGATGGCTTCTGCATACGTTAACACTCCTAATCTCGAAACTGGACCGGATTCGCATTACCTCCAGGTACTGCAAACTTCTGGTGGAAGCAATGCAAGGAGGCCTGCAGCAGCGCTTTGGAAACATGCTGGTAGAGCCAAAGTTTATTGCAGCTGCAATTCTTATCCCAAAATTCAAAACATCCTGGACATCTGATGAACACATTGTCAAACTATAAGATTATAGTTATATAGATATTTAGGTTTTTATTAAACTTAAACTTTCAACTATGTTAAAAAATAAACCTTAAATTGAAATGGCCTGCTCTGCAATTGTGTTATTTCATTTGGTTCTAAAGGAAATTTAGATTCAAGGTTTTGAGCTCATAATCATTTAAATAAGTGTCAATAAAGTCTTTTCACATATTGTTGATAACGCAAGAGTCTTGTGACAAGAATTTTAATGGTATTTTATAGCTATAATAAATCATAGTACTTTGGATACTTAAGTACATTTTAAGGGAAATACTTTTGTACTCAAGTGAAATTGTGAAGGGAGCACTTTTACTTTCACTGGAGTAATATTTTACCATCTATACTTTAACTCAAGTGCTTGGTTTGTGTACTTTGTCCGCCACTGATTTCAACTCACTGCATGCAAACATGATTTGACTTGATTTCACCAAGTTGATCACCAAGATGTTCCTGGATCAACATTCCAAACAATCAATAAGATTTGAGGGATAGTTTTCAGGACATATCTATTTTAGTCTCATGATCAGGGTTAGGTGCTTCTTCGCCTTGTTAATTAGCCATCATTTGCCACTGATTTAAGTAATACATTTTGGGTAGGGTTAGGTTAAGGGGTAGGAATTGGGATAAGTTTTTGGACAGTAATGTTAATCCAGGATCATGTCTTAGCAAAATCACGGCACTCACAGGCAAACACACTTATACATACTCGCTTATTGAGCCACAGTATACACCTATAAACACTTGCACTAAATAGACATTTAGAAATTTATGATAAAACGCCGAGGAGTCAGTTTTTACAACTGACTAACTTGAAAATTATTTGTGAACATTCATCTCTTTTGTCGAGACATTCAACTTTTCTCTGTGTCCTGTTCACCAAATGATGAGTATATGCAATTTTCTTTGAAATTTTTTTTTTTAAGTGTATTGATTTAAGGGACATGTTCTAATGGGACGTGCACTAATTTAGCTTTAATGCTACATCTGTTTTTTTATTTATTTTTATTTTTTTACGCTTCTGTCGCATTCACACTGTCCATCAAGCAGGATCTTATGTAAAAACATATTTTAAACTCACCAACCAGACGCCACAAGCACAAACAGAACCAAAATCTGTCGAACATCTTCAAAGGTTTCAGTCCACAAATATGAAAAGAGAAGCTATTCAGAACGGACTCACTAATAAAATGAAAGATGAGCTGATCTGTGGTGAAATCATCAGACTTTTTTTTTTTCGTTACTGAATATTAACATGTCAGTTTTTAGCTCCAGTTGACCACAGCTTCCTCTTCTACACTGTAAAAAATTGTGTGGTGAAATTGTCAAGGTTCGAGGTAAACATAATATCCTTTAATTAATCCTTTAAACGTGACACAGACAGGCAGGGCATCCCACGAACAACATTAATGAACCGACCACATGAACCCAACTGAATGAAACTTAAATAGAACAGACAATTGACGTAAATTAACAAGACACACCTGAACATAATCAACAATAGACAGAAACTAGGTCACGGAGAGCACATGAGGAAATGACAACAACAAACACTGTGCAGGGGCGTTACAGAAATAACAGTAAATAACAAAATAACAGGGTTGCCAGCAACGTACTGTTAATTTACAGTCCTTTAACATTATTTTACAGCTCTTAATTTTTACAGCATGTTACCGTTATACTACCATGGAAATTAACTCTGCTCCAATTGCTTCCGACAGTTCGAGTTTAAATTATTAGTATTCATACAGGGTTAGTAATGTGAACTTATTTCATTCAAATTCACTGAGAAGAAATATGTCTTAGTACAAAAGAGCAAATATTTTAAATAACTAAAAACACATCTTTAACTCAAATCGTTGCAGTTTATCATCAGCTATAACAAAAATGAGCTGACATACTTAAAAAGATCATCACTGTTTCAGTTCCTGTCTTTAAATAAAGCAGCAGAACATCAGTGTTTGTGTCTCTTCATTGACTGAAACAGACTCTACTCTCCAGCTCAATGGTGACCCACAAAGCTACATTAAACTAACAAATTTTTCTCGAGAAAAAACACATTCATACAGTTCAGTTAAATATTTACTTTCATCATCAGATCAAGACTTTGCAGAACCATTTTCTGTGTACCTTAAAATAAGTTTTTTTTGTTTGGTTAATCTGACTGTCACAGACAGTGCCTCTGTGGCTCACTCCGAACGACAGCAGCGGGAACCTTCACCCACATACTAAGGTTCCTACTTTAAAGTAACACTGAACCGTGTTAAAAGGGCCGCACACAACATCGTTTTCAAAATAACGTGTCATTTATATCTACCCCCATAAATACGCCGTCGAGTGCGACAATAACTTTGCCAAACCTATGTAAGCTTAAATAGATCGCTCACATGACGTTAAGCATTTTCTAGCACATAACCAACCGCAGGGAAATACCTGCATCTTCCCCCCTTCGTGTAAACGGGACCTTAAACTAATGAGACAGACAGACAGTCAAGCTACATCAATCACAATGTTTAGACTACATTAGGCACACAGCTGAAATGTAGACGCGAGGAAGAAAGTGGGTGGACATTATGCAAATATGTTACTTTGTGAAATGTAGCCGTAACAGAGAAAGATTCTAAATTGCTGATGACTCATTTACATGAATGTGAGCCGACTCTTTTTTTGATAGACAATAACTTCATTTATCATGCACTGTAGGCGTCACAACTTTGCAGATAGTTTATGTTCACATACAGCTACATGACACACTGCATGAACGATCATGTTTGAAAAAAATAATAGGGGCACTTTAAACAAAGATTGTATCGTCCTATAAACGAAGCACTTGCTAAAACACAATTTTTGAAACCTTGCTCCATTTTCTGAAACCATGGAACACAAAACCTTATCTTTAAGCACTATTTACAAAACCTCTGACTCCTCATACAAAATGAAACTTTCACCTCAAAACAGTTTTACCTGTGTTCAAAATCAAGCACTGCTCTAAAATCATAAACAAAGTGATCAAAATGATATACACTATCAAGCAATCAGTAAAAAATACACAAAAAAATAGAAAACAGTTATGTGAGTTAATGTAGAGTTAATAAAACTTTTGCACAAATAACATGTTTCTGATTCTGCCGTGCAAATTAATGACCATTTACTATTTCAACCCTTGCTACATGCTCTAATGCAGTGATACTGTAAGAAGGTATTTTTTCTGTGGCCACGAAAATATCCCTTCTTAGATTCTCTATGAAATTACACTATGTGATCGCTGAATGAACAGATTAGTTGATGGTAATTCTGCTACAGTTACTACTGGCAGCTAGTATAAATAATTGCAATTACTCATAATTAATAGTAATTATTTATATACATTTCCCTTAATGAGCTAATATGCCACATTGTGTTACAGTTTTTCAAATTGCTAACACACAATTTTTCAAACTAGTCTGGTTTTATCAAAATACTTAACACAATTAACAAAACCACATACCCAAACTGCAAAACACCTCATATATCCTGCAAAATTAAGCACTGCAACCGAAACTACACATAGCATTATCAAAATCAAACTATATATAACAAAAAAATATTACAGTAAAAAAAAAAAGAGGCAAGAAAAATAATTAGGCAGCATCTTGCCGCTGGAAGGCCCAGCCTACTTTCACCGGCTGGATGTCATGTCTCGCTTCTCAGCAGCTCTGGGGAAAAGGTTTTAGTGCTCCTAGGATTTTCCTAATTTTATTTCTAACTTTTCTTCTAATGTTAGTTTTGGGTTTTACCTCGTTGTAATCTGACTCCAATTTTGTAAAGTTATTATTAATAATTAAATTTAGATTACAATACTAAAGTTAGGTGTTTTTAGTTATCTTAATTTAGAGACTTGAGTTTTCTAATGCTTTACTTTCCGTTCCCTTTTCCCTGTGGGACCTAAAGCCATCTGGGTCTACGTCGGCCGTCCGTAGTACTGTAGAAACACAAAACCGCCAGACTGATAAATTGCTCAGAGATTAGAGGGAACCCTGTACTGTTTAGTACACTTGGTCCTTGTCATGCCTAACTTATCAATTTCAATGACATCAGAAATCAAGAAGTCTCCAGATAGAACGTGCTTCACTGCTTCCGTTTACTGTGCTCCTAGTTTGCATATCCCTGGCAGGGAAATGTATGCACGCTAAAGCATTCACACACACTACTAATGTCAAGGATTTCAGCGGTCTAGAATGAATCAAGAAATTATTTATTCGTCAGGTAAAATTATTTTAAGTCAATTACATCATTTAAACATTGAGAATTCAGCGCAGTTTCAATTTAAAAGAATGCATACCCAAGCCAATTACATAATTTGAGAAAGGAGAATTACCTTCAGTTTCAATTTAAAAGAATGCATAATTTTGATACATTAAGAAATTATGTCAAGCCAATTACATAATTAATAATGAGAATCCAATTTTACCTAAAAAGGAATTGCATACCTGACTGAGAAACACGCTGCCACATGAAAGATGTGACAGTGTGGAGGTTGGTCTGCTTTACAGAAAAATCCTAGTGAACTGTTTTGCTCTTCCACTTTATATACACCAGACTAATCCACACCCAAAGAGACCATTTGTTGTAGTTTCAGTTCTCGTGGCCTTAGGGACCACACCTGTTTGGAATGCTCAATCTGGCCCTGGAGGGGGAGGTCACAGCCTTTTATCAATACCCAATTTTGTGAAAAGTTTAAATCTTTTTACCGATGTAAGTGACTACTGAGAACTTTAAACCATCGTACCAGTCGCGTCAATACCTTTGGAATGACATCAGATATGACGGTGAAAAAACAATATCTTCACAGAATATGACACTTTGAGTTTTAGCGATTTTCCATGAAGAGTCTGGAGGAGAAGTGAGGTGGGAGTCAGGGGGCTCGGAGGGGAGAGAGGTCGTAAAGTGGGTGGGTGTCGAGGGGGAATTATTTATTGTCTTTGGGTCATCCTGTTGTCTGAGGTTATTGTCTTTGAAGATCTTAGATTGGGTTTTATTGCATGTCATCTGCCAGCTTGCGAGAACTTCTCTCAGTCCAGCTTTCCCAGAAGGATTAAATTTCTTTAGCCAATTTTTCCAATTCTTACACCGCACAGCCGGGTCTGGCCACAACGCCTGCTCAACATATCTTCCCTTGCTGTCATTGAGGGAATAAGCGCCTTGAGTGCCTTATCCATCCCTGAATTGCACCCACACCAATCTCATCGAATGCCTCTTCCATGGCCTGCACAAGAGGCTTGCGCACAAAGGGCTGATGGTTGTATACAGTACCTTCCACCACCATGCAAAAAAACCCTCTTCTATGGGGTTTAGAAATGGTGAGTATGTTGGGAGGCATTGCACAAGTTATGTTGGGTGGTCAGCAAACCAGTTTTGGACTGGGGCTGCACGATGAAAGCTCACGTTGTTCCATACTACAACGTACCGGTTTCTTTGATGGTCTGCATCATTCATACACCCTGGTGGTATGAGAATGTTGTAAAGTCAGTTCAAAAATGTGAGAATATGGGCTGTGTTGTATGGTCCAAGGTTGGCATGACGGTGGAGGACACCGTCGCAGCACACCTTGTGATGTTTCAGCAAAAATATAAACTTATCCCAATCCTTACCCTTAAACCTACCCCTAACCAAAAATTATGCCTAAAATCTGTGGTAAATGATAGCTGATTAACAAGGGTGTAGAAGCACCTAACTATGATTATAAGCCTAAAACAAAAATTTCCAGAAAAGTCATTCCTCAATTCTGATTGGTTGATTAGGATGTTGATCCAGGAACATCTTGCACTTGGTGAAATCACGCTAACCTTGTTCCAGGATAATCAAGAATGTTGATCCAGGAACATCTTACATTTGGTGAAGTCACCGTTTGTCCAGTTCCCCGAAATATGATCCATCAGAGCATATATTACAATTGTGGTCCTATCTGCAACAGAACATTTTCAAACTGATTTTTTTTTTCTGCGTCTCAATTCGGGGTTTCATGCAGCTCAGTTGATCGTTATAGGATGAAATGTGATCATGAAATCATAGGTTTGATCCCAGAGCATGATTTCTGTAAGGGGTGGGTTAGGTGTGGTCATTTTACACCTAACAAAATATGTTTTAATTACAGTGAGATTGGTGTAAAAAGAACATACACTTAGACTTTACACACTATAGACACATATATGTTAGATTTACTGTATTATTATATGGTTTCTGGTTTTGTGTGTTTGTGTGGGTTTTTTTTTAACTCACCATAGACAACTAAGTAAATTAAAAAAATCTTGTCCACATGTTTAACCCGCAGTTCATAAACTGCGGGTTAAACATGTCCAAACCGTCTCAGCCTTGCGCTTTAGCGTAGGACACGCAAAACGCTATTCACAACAGATCACTTCCGGCGTTCGCGCGCTTGCATATTCGCCGTTTGCGTCTCCAAAGCACGAGTTCACAACAGATCACTTCTGGGATTTGCGTAATCTACATTAAAGCGCGAGCCAGAGACGGTTTGGACATGGTTGTCTATCAGAGGTAAAAAATGATATAAATACTGTTCAGTTTCTCACCACAACCGATCGTTTCGTGTCTTAAGACATCAATGTATTGTCACGAGCCGCAGTGTACAGAATAAAAAAAACCTGACATTTCCTAAAGTGTATCTGACACAGAAATGTGGGAAAAGTCCATAATGCAGTGCGACAGGACATGTCACTTTACATTTAACTTGACTTTTAATGTATTTGTTGCATTTTACATGTTTTTTACAATTTTTTATTAAGATTGCATGAGATATGTTCAATTCAGATACACCACCGTTGGCGCTTCCTCATTGATAATAGTAATGCGTGTCTGGCGTGCTGTTGGGGGCGAGCTAGGACCCCGAGCCCTAGTAGCGAGAACCCTAACGAGGGCGTAGCTCGGAGTTCTTCCAAGGGGGCACGCAGGGTTCGAGCCGGAGCGAACGGCGGAGAAGGGGAAGGAATACAAAGAACGAGATGCGGAAGGGAAGGAAACTGGTTTATTTATAGTGGAAAGAGTATAGTGGCTTACGATGAAGGCGGTACTGATTGATAAAGTGGTGCCAGCTGTGTTTAACATCATACGCACTTCCTCCCGAAATTGGTTTGCAACTACATTTATTCTTTTTTGTTTTTCTTTTTTTGAAAGTCCCTCATGCCCAACAATGCATTTATTTTGATAAAAAATATAGTAAAAACAGTAAAATAAAACAATAATACAATTTAAAGTATCTGTTTTCTATTTTAATTTATTTTTGATTATTTGAGTATTTATTCCTCTGAAGACTGAAGTGATAAAAATTCAGCTTTGCCATCAGTGTTATGTGATCGTTCAGAAATCATTCTAATTTTGCTGATTCGATTATTAGTATTATATCAAAACGATATCAAACAGTTGTGCTGCTTAATATTTTTGTCGAATCCATGATACATTTTTCAGGGTTCTTTAATAAATCGAAAATTCAAAAGAACATTTGGAATAGATTAATTTAAGGCATCCTTGCTGAATAAAAGTATTAGTTTCTTGCAAATTATACTTTAGTGTATCTGACCATTTTTTTTAGATTATACTGTCCTTAAATGGAGACCATGCTAGCATACATATCAAGAAAAGTCACAGAAATGAGCAGATATCTAACGTTTAATGACTGAGCAGAGCAGAGTTCCTGCTGCTGGAATAATTGTCTATATTTCCTCCACCTTCTTTAAGTCCAGCACTCTGTAGTCAGTCAGCGTCTTCTCCCAGTTCCTCCATTCTCCTAAAAAAAACAACAAAGACCGTACGATGTGTCATACGATGGAGGCACGCACATGACTACAATTAACCTAACAGAGAGAGAGACGGAGCACATAAATGAGAATTAGAGACAGACTGTAGAGAGAAAGAGAAAGCAAAGAAACCAAATAGAGTGAAAGGTCCAAGAATAAAAGAGTAAAGCAGATAAGAAGTGTAACAGGGTCGACGAGAGCGAGAGAGTGAGAAGGGGATTAGAGGAACTCTGAAGATACGCCACCGAGGAGGAACAGAGGATGATGAGCAGCGAGGAAGATGCTGAGCTGCAAGACAAAAGAGCAGAGAAGAGTGATAACGTATGTAGAGAGAGAGAGAGAGACGGAGCTCTCTGAAGGATTGGGAAAAGGAAAGCTGAGACTACAGCTCAAAGTTAAATCTAAAATATGAAGCACCACGAAGACTTTAAAGTGAATATTTTTTTTCACAAATATGACAAACACAGGCTTTTATGTCAAGATAACATGGTGATTGTATTGAGGGGCTGGGCTCAACAAAACGCTGTATTTTTTTTAGGTTGAGATCTTGAGTTTATGCTGACGCGTCGGATTCCTTTCATTATAAATATGTGTCACCAAAAAGGTGTCTTCTGAGATTTCTTTGATTTTTGTTTTTATAGTGGAACTCAATGGCAACTAGTTGAGTTAGAAGAAATGACGAATTGAATTAATTCTTATGGGTAGGCTCAGAAACCTTTAGATTTTTTACAATTATTTCTTTATTCAATTTTCTGTGCTAATTTTGGAAGATGACTTGGAATTTATTTGAGGGTTTTTTTTTTTGTTAAGAAAATGGAATTTAAATGGGAAAAATCCAATCAGAATGTTTGAATAATATATTCATCACTTACTATAAACTACATTAATTTATAGGTTATAGAATGTTATTCACTGTACATCAAAATAATATATTTGTATGATAACATGTCATTCTGAAAAAAATAAAATAAATATATATATATATATATATATATATAATAAGTAAATACAGTTCTATTTAAATATTTATTTAAATCTCTATTCATCTATAAATGGTCGTTTTGACTTAGTTTAGAGACGTCAGATGCGAAAATGTTTTTGATTTCAGTGAATAAATTGACATAAAAATGAGTCAGAATCAATGAAAAAATGAGTTGATTTGAAGTGTCAGAACTCTGCCTAAGAGTGTTACAATCGTATTTGCCAAACACAATTAAGTTAGGCAAAGTGAAAGCATTTTATGAAACAAGTTATTCTTATTCTGTGGAAATCTGCTGTTTTCCAGTGCCTGCTGAGGCCTTGTGGGTAAAAAAGTGTAGAAAAACTGCAGAAACTTTTGTTGACCATAGCTTTAAGCTAGTCTCAAAGTCTAGCTTCTCTGTCAGTACTCCCTCCAGAATCGGTGTGCTGTTTGCGGTGGAGCCGAACAGCAGGACTCTCGGTGGAACCTCACTCAAACGCTCCCGACTGCCACTACAAATGACTTCTGGGAATCCTCCAGCGGGAGCTGTCTAAAGTGATCTGCTCAGGCTGAAGCGCCACTAACGTGGGCGCACGTGAACTGGAGTGTGGAATTGTAATAATGCGATGGGTACAGCTCCAGACCGACAGTAGCGAGACATTCGCAAGAAATAATGAGAAACATGTTCACGGAAGTATGCGCCCGTGTTTACGCTCACACACGCAAATACTCTGGGCCTTCAGCAGTGCCAGACAGAGATTTATGAGCTTTATATATCCATTTGCAATGCTTTCCGGAATAACATGTAGTTTTACAAAGAGAACAGCTGCATGTCGTCACCTTGCTGGGCGTTTCTGTCGGTGTAGAAAAAAATGGCAACGTTTTCTAAGGGATGGGGACTTAAAGAGAATTGATTTGCTTTGCATTTGAGTTTTTAGTCCAACATTCATACATTTTTCATCTGTTGGGCATTTTGAACAACGTAGAATAGCAATAGAAAAAAAACTTATTCAGGTTTACAACAAGTAGGGAATAAGTAAATTATTTTTCGGTAAACCATCCCTTTAAACTCAATCAGCTGTATTATATTTTCTTTTTTTTCCCTTTTTTTACAGTTAAAAAAATAATTAAAATATTTCAGGAACAGTTAAAATAATGAATGCTTTTAAACAAAACCTTATAATATATAAACATACAGTACATATTATTTATTTATAATATTTTAAGATAATAATATCCTAATATTTGATTGCAGGAATAATCAGTCAAATAATATATTTGTGTAATTCAAAAAAAAAAAAAAAAAAAAAAAAAAAAAATAAATATATATATATATATATATATATATATGTGTGTGTGTAATAAAATAAATACAGTTCTATATAAATATTTATTATTTATATAGTTGTTGGTTATTTTCTCACCCATATTTTTTAAGGGGGCTCCTATGAGAAACGCCCCTGCACCTTATTCAGTTAAAGAGAGAAAACTCTCAATAAAGTTTTCAAATCTTATTTTTATTTTTTAATACAAGCTTTTCATCTCATTTCATCCCATCAGGGGAAAAAAAGTTTATAAGTATAACTAGCTTGGCTGTTCATAGCCTCTGGGCGAGTGTCATAATGGCTGCATCATTTTCATGTCACTTGCTTGCTAATTTGCAGGTGCCCTCTGGAAGCAAGAGTGTTGTTGTTGCGATTTGCAGGACATTACTTCAACTTCCCTTTGGACTCGCTGTATAACAGAGATGACCCAGTCAATCATGTCTAGTCCACTTTCTCCCTTTCTCCCCCTTCATCTGGATGGACATTGAAGTGATCTGGCAGGGTTTACCCTTGGACTAGTTGGGGTCATCATGTCTGGCCATGCACACTCCCTGCTAGACATGGCTCATAGACAAGCAGGGCTAGATTTAGCTTTATACCAGCAGTTCCATCCCCTCTGCTCCCACACACCCCTCGAGAGAGGATGAAGCCTCAGTGGCCCCTGTCCAAATCCAGGGTCATTTTCCCTTTGACCTGAAAGCATTCTCAAGCCTCATTAGAGCATCTCTCGGGGCCTCTTTGGGATGCTTGTGGCCTATAGAGTGACCGTAGGACAAGATTTGAGAGATGACCTCTGACCAGACACGTGCCTCAATGGGGTAACATGTAGTATCAAGGTGATAGACTCTCCCAAATTACTCTAAATCTGTGTTTTTTGACATATCTACACAACATCAAAAGATGATAAAATACTGCAAAAGAAAAACAGGAGATAAATCAATTTGAGCTTATCAGCATATACCATAAGAATGATTTCTGAAAAGATCATGTGACACGAAAGACTGGAGAAATGACAAAATTAGCTTTGCCAACAAAACAATAAATTACATTATGAAACATATTGCAATAGAAACAAATTTTTAAATTTTGTTTTTTACATTTAAAAAAAATAATAAAATGTAACTTTATTACTGTTTTAACATAATTTTGATTAAATAAATCCAGCATAAGGAAAATGAGCTTAGACTCCTTTGTGATATTAAATCACTTTTTCTTATTGTAAACTTATATAGGCAAGGCAAGTTTATTTATATACTGGAGCATATTTTAGAAGTGTTTAAAGGAGTCATATGACAATTCTAAAAATAACTTGATTTTGTGTTTGGTTTAATACAATTAGTTTAATTAATAATAATAAAAAAAAATAATAATAAAAAATGTATACTGTACATTATTATTGATCCTCTCTGCCCTGCCTTTCTGAAACGCGTTGATTTTCATCAAACTCATCTTCTGAAAAGCAAGGTGTGCTCTGATAGGGCAGCTATCCAGTGCGATGTGGCCAAATACCTCAAGCTTGTGACAGGAATGTTGCACCCCTTACCATTTTTGGAGACACACAGCATCTCAACAACATGGCAGAGTAGTGGAATAAAAGTTATGCCTTTTCGTGGAAATATTTGGACTGTGATATGCAAATTGTCCAAACAGTGATGTAGACAAAGGAAAAATTGAAGTCGCACCATATGACCCCTGATTTTTTGCAGTGTAGCCCCTATATCCCATCTTCAGCTAATACAATAAAATATGCTGATTATGTAGCAGCAATTGAATTAGCTGTAGATTAACAGAGACCGATATAAGAACATATTCCTCATTACACTGCATCGCCGGTTGCAGCTTTTTTGACTTTAGAGGTGTTATAGAGTGGCTTTGTTATCTCTGGTGACGATTAGACTCGAAGATAACCAGGATTTATTGGCCCAATAAGGATAACAATTCATTACTAGACGAGAACTGTGGTAATCCTATTTCCACAGTCCGTAATTGGGTCTCAACAACCCCCCTTTTCCCGCCACCGACGCCGTTGCCACCCAAACCAGCAACCATCTGCACTACCTTGAGAAGTGACAGAGAAATCCTTCAAAGTGAATTCCAGATGAAGCTTAAGGAAATCCCTACGTATCGAGCATTTGTGTGAAATGAAGGAAGGAGAAAGACGGCAACGAGACTGGGACCTTGATGAGGATACACACAAGCTCTTGTGTACCGCGGTGACACAGAGCTGCAGAGAGCAGTTTGCTTTCGTTTTAAGCGGGAGGCTTAACAGGCTCACCGGTTCAAAGACTTTTCCTTTAATGCTTCTGTCTGCCTGTTCGCCTGCTGCTATTCTACTTTCTCCCTCACACAGGCGTATTCACACTTGCTGTTTTTTACTCCTGTTCTGTTGTTCTCTGTACGTCAACCCACACTCAATCAACCATCTGCATGTTTCAAAAAGAATAGCACTTAGCCAGCGCTTGTAGGGGCTGTTACATGATTACATGCATTTGGAAGCGCAGGCCACTTATTATTCACGGAGGGAGGACGATGTACATACAGGCTGCGGACGCAAAGGCAATATCCTGTTCCCTTCTTGTCGGGCCACGTAGACCGCAGTGAGCCAATGATTTGATGTGGTGTTCCTGCTGACATCCAAACAAAAGCTTTGTATTTAGCACGCAATCTCTTAATAAGCACTTTCACACAGTAGTCTAGAACAGTGGTTTTCAAACTGGGGTCTGGGGAAAAGTCAGAAAATAGAATTTTACGTTGCTGATTCGTTCAATTCTCTTGTTGTAAATCATAACGCTAATCATAATATAAAAAAATAAATTTTATTAAGTAGGTTAATAGAATAATTATAATAATTAATATAATATTGCCTTATAATAAGAATAATAATATAGAATATTTAATTTTTTAATACTGTTCAGAATTTCAGGGTTTGTAAGGTTTGTTTGAAAGAAGTCTCTTCTAAGCTGCATTTATTTGATCAAAAATACAGTAAAACATTTATTTTGTTCGATATTATATTATATTCTTTTTAAATGTATTTTATTATATTATTTGGTTTAAAGCAGCAGTTACTATAGTTTTCAGTTTTACAAAATCTTTTAGAAATTATGCAGACAGATTCCAAGAAACATTTTTTATTATCATTAAACAGTTGTGCTGATTAATTTTTATGGAAACAATGACACTTTAGTATTTATTTGTTTTTTTTTATTTTATTAATTGATGAATTGAAATCTCTATTTGGCATAAATCCTTATTTATTTTATTTTATTTTAAAAATATATACCACGTCAATAGACCAATTTTATGTATGTATGTATATATATATATAATCTTACTGACCACAATCTTTTGAATAGTAGCGTGCATTAAATATCATATTTGAACCTGTGACATTAAAAAGTAAAAAAAAGTAATATACTATATATGTAATATACTGTATTACAACACTTTATTGTTTGCAAATCGCTGCACTTTCACCTTGTTGTGTTTCTTCAATTTCGTCTCAATTTTCCTAATTATTACAATTCCATTGTTTCGCCTCAGCAATAATGAGTAAAAACCTCTTCAAAAAAGCATATTTCACAAAAACAGTTCACAAGTTCACATTTTCTGCTGGCTTCTAGCGTATGGTTAGCCGCTCTCTATTCAAAGCCTGCTGTCTTAGCAAGATTCATTTTGCGATAAGCTAATAAAACGTATCCTCATAATGTGTTAAAAACAGGAAGCCTATACTGCTAAAGGCTACTTTGAAGAAAACATTCTTGGCACTTTGTAGCTTAAAGTGAGCTGTACGAGGGAAAAAAACATTATGCTTGAGGGATTGTTGGGAAAAACTCGAGGTTGTTAGGAATGACTCTCCTCTTAAATGCATGCTCTTCAATGACCCTATTACCATATCCATGCCGAAGAGCTATTGTCAGTATAGGACACAATCACACTTTCACATATGGAGTTCAAATTAAACCGCTCCATCTCAAGCCTCCGGGAGCGCTGGAAGTCATCACCAGCCTGTTTGCGGCCTGAAAAGTGAACTCTAGCTTCCATTAAATGTTCTTGTGACATTTTAAATGTCGACTGTTCTGAGAGAAAACTTTTAGAGTAATAAATACCTTCATCATATTGTAATATGCTTGGTTTCCTATCTCTGTGCAGGTTTGTACATTTGATCTGCTGTAACTAGCAAGTATGAAAGCACTCGCTTGCGTTCTGTCATCGTAACAGAAACTGCGAGCTGGAATCTTGGTTTCTTGAAATAGGGAAGCTTCAAGCCTTCTAAAGATGAGACCTCTGTGTGTAAATGTGTTCTACATTTGCATCTCTAGATATCTATCAGGAGATAGCTCTGTTGGAGAGTGAATAACAAACAAATGCTAGTAACTATCTCCATTGCACTACGACAGTTCAGCTTTTTGGATATTGAAATTATATACTGGTTCCTTTGTAGCTTATAAAAATCCTTGACTGTTCCTTTTGAGTAACTGCGCATGTATATTTTATATTATGTTGTATAATATGTTGTTTATCAATGTTTTTGTCATTTTTATTAGTTGTATGTAGTGATAATGTATGTATAAACTGAATGCTAACACTCTAATTAAGATCCTCATTGCTTTGTGTCAGATAAATGCTAATCTTATTACAAAAATGTATTAAATGGTTAAGTTATTATATTTTGCTGTCTTGCAATATGCTGTAGTGTGTTAAAATGCTTTTTTATACTAGTTTTAAAGGGGTCATCCGGTGCCCCAGAGGAGCAGAGGAGTAATGTTACATTTGGTTCTGAAGGGAAACGCGCCCTTGATCAACCGAAATGCGTTTATGTTAGCGCGAATCATTCATGATCCAGCCTCACCTACAGAAGCAGTGACTAGAATGTCTTTTAATGAATCTTTGCAAATCGCCT
>JAUCMU010000030.1:20039860-20058927 GCA_032275025.1 Enteromius treurensis | reverse complement strand
GCTTAGAACTGCCTTGATATGCAAAATAACAGAATTTTACATGTGCAATCCAAACCGCGATTAATCGCAGTTAACTATGAAGCTTCTGCGATTAATTGCGATTAAAAAAATTAATCGTTTGACAGCCCTAATATATATATATATATATATATATATATATATGAAAAAGTGGGGCTTAAACACAGGTTAGAAAAGATATGTGCTAGTGTATAGCACTTACCCCTTACATAGATCTGGGACAGGATCCTGGAGTTATTCTCCTTGCTTGTCAGGAAGCAGAGGTACAGATCTGCTTGGAATTTGAGTTTGAGGAATTGATATCTTTACTGGAAACACAGAGGGTAAAAACAGATCAGATCAAAAGGAAAACATCTAATTCTTCAAAACAAAGATGCTGATTTATTTTAAGATTAGTCAATGTAAGTTTCTTTCAATTAAAACAGACTTAAATTTTAGTCTGGAACTTAAAGCTTCTTCTATAAAACCAGGGATAAATGTATATAACTGAAGCAAGGGTAAACAAATTATAAGGAAGTTCATGAAACTGACTTACTGCTACATTTCTGCTATTTCTGACATATCTTTATTGGAGCATGGTATAAGGATTTTTTGGAAAGAAGGAATGACAAAACCAGCATGCAGTGAATTCAACTTGAATTTTTAGAACTACCAATTTACCTATTAAGACATGTTACTAAAAGCTGAACTTTTTTTGTTGAAGGCATTTTGTTGGTACTGCTTCAAGAGAATCCATCTCCCTAAATCGGTTGAACATTAATACTGCACTTCTCGAACTGACAGCGATGATTGACTCTGGAGCCGCTCTAAATCTCATCAGTCAGCATGTCATTCAGAACCCACTGTACAATGGTCTTTTTCAGACGTTGAAATTACAATTTGTACCAATACTGGACGTCCAAAAGACGTCATAAAAAGACGTCATGAAAACTTTCATTTTGGCTTGTCAGGGGATGTCATTTCAACGTCTGACAAAGACGATTGTTCAGTGGGAAGTTCCAGATACCGACTCAACCCTGCACACCGTTGATGATGAAACAATTGGAATTGGAATCACTCAACAAACCGCAACCCCCAAGCTCCAGGTCGGACTATTTTACCAGGAATCTATCACGCCTTACTTTGCGAACTCTACCAAGCATGAAATCATCCTTGGATATCTATGGTTATCAATCCACAATCCTGATATCTCCTGGTTCCAGGGTAAGCTAACTAAATGGTCTCCTTTCTGCTTCAGTCCCTGCTTCTCTTCCACACCACAACCATGCTGCACTACAAGTATTGAGAGTCCTGACGTACTGATAAATGTCAAGATTCCAGCCTGCTACCAAACTCTACTTTGTTCCTAGGATATTATATCAGTCAACATGGCATTAAGATGGATGAGACTAAGGTTCAGGCAGTTACTGAGTAGCCACAACCCACTACGATCAAACACTTGCAGAGATTTATTGGGTTTGTAAACTTCTACAGGCGATTCATCAGAGAATACAGCACTGTACATATAGACTTATCTAGCCAACGAACGCAATGAAGGAGTGGAGGCACTGGTTGGAGGAAGCCACACATCCAATTCAAATTATCACAGACCATAAAAATCTTAAATATATCAAAGGTGCCAAACATCTGAATCCATGCCAAGCCCTGTGGGCACTGTTCTTCACAAGATTCCAATTCACAGTTACTTATAGACCAGGCAGCAAAAACGGCAAGGCAGATGGTCTCTCTTGAAGACATGAGTCACACATAGTAACAGAGACCCCTGAACTTATTCTTCCACCCACTGTTGTAATAGCTCCAGTATCCTGGGACAATGGGACAATATGGAAGAGATTCAATGAGAACAACAGTAACCTCCTTAGTATCCTCCCAACAAACGATATATACCAGTTATCCTACGACCACGCATCATACAGTGGGTTCATTCATCTCTCAGCTCTGGTCATCCAGGTATATCATGCACCCTTCATCTAGTACAAAACTCATTCTGGTGGCCATCCATAACTTTGTCAGGTCATGTCAAGTTTGTGCAGAGTCAAAAACACCCAAGGAACTGCCATCCGGTCTCCTTCAGCCACTACCCATTCCTCAAAGACCCTGGTCCAGTCTCTCCATAGACTTTGTCACTGACTTGCCTGTCTCTAATGTATTTACTACCATACTTGTTATTATTTACCATTTCTCTAAATCCTGTTGTCTTATCCCATTTAAGGGTCTACTTACTGCCATGAACACTGCTCTCTCCCTATTTGAACATGTCTTCAGAGTCTATGGATTTCCACACAACATTGTCAGTGACCGAGGAACCCAGTTCGCATCCCAGGTATGGAGAGCCTTTTCTAAACATCTTGACATCAATGTTAATTTTACCTCTGGTTATCACCTTCAAGCCAACGGCCGAGTGGAACATCTCAATCAACAGATCGGACGATATCTTCACTCCTATTGCAGAAGAGAACAACACTGATGGTCAGAGTTTCTGCCATAGGCTGAATATGCCCCACATTCTCTATGACTCAATTTCAATGTGTTCTGGGATATCAACTGCCCATGTTCCCATGGTCAGGTGAACTATCCACTGTTTCAGTGGTAGATGACTGGATAAGATGAAGAGAGAGGGTGTGGGACAGTGCCCATGTTTGTTTCCAACGGGCTGTCAGGAATCAAGAAATTCATGCCAACCGAATACATCGACCACACCCTCCCTACCAACCTGGGCAATGGGTCTGGCTCTCAATGAGGGATATCAAGTTGCGACTGAAGTTGAGTCCAAGGTAAGTCGGCTCTTTCAAAATTCTTAAACAACTCAATGAAGTGACATACCAGTTAGAGCTCCCTCCTGATTATCGTATCTCTTCTTCTTTTCACGCATATCAGGTGAAGGAGCTACTGGACTCACAAAGACGAGGGGGTCACCTCCAATACTTGGTGGACTAAGAGGGATACAGCCCTGAGGAAAGGTCCTGGGTAGCCGCCCGGGACATCTTGGATCCGTCCCTGACCCAAGGAGTTCCATCGAGCCAGACCCGACCGTCCAGCACCACGACCACGGGGCCTGTATAAAGCTGGTAACCAAACTCAAGCAAGTATTGCCAGTCTCACTGCCTTACTAAGTGTTTCTCTCATTGATATACTTCCTGATCTTGTTACGACTCTGCCTGCTATTGAATACGATTACATGGATTGCCTTTCTAACCTGGTATTTTGATCGGACTGATGTTTATGTTTATGACGTTTACGCCTCTTGAATTGCCCTAGTGTATGATGGCAGATCGGACTGCCTTGCTGATATTGACCAATTGCCTGAACTTATTAACCGGTCTCTGCCTTCTGCTTTTAATCAACTTCTGCAAATGGATTCACATTCTTCCAGTGTTAATTTCGTTGACAAATAATTTTTTTGTCATAATATTTGTCAACAACATTTTTTTCACTGACGAAAACGAGACGTTAACGAACGAAAACTAATTTGAAGTTACAAAAACTATGATGAAAATCTATTGACATTTTCGTCAATGAATAAAAACGAGGCGAAAATGTTATGGAGGGACGTTTGGAAAGAGATTATTTCAGAACGAATGTGCTGCGTGGATCGGAGGTTAGATGTGTACATGAACTGTATTCATATGCTATACACTTGCTGCACATCTCGTAAAACGTATGTGGAATTAAGAGAAGAGCAGGCATGGCATATGGATACGTTTGGAAGAGAGAGCTCAGTTCAGTCCGGTTTCTGAGCACTGACACTGAAGCACACACACAGCACGTCTCACACAGCGCGAGTAAGTTACTCTTGAATGGAGAATTACACACAAAATGATTTCAAATTGTTCGTTTTGACTAGCATTCAGGTAAACAGAGTTGATTACGTATTACGTGAATGTAAACGATAGGGAACATCGCATTCGCGTGTATTCCCTTTTAAAGGGACCGCAGCCTAATTTAGTTGCTACTGAATCACGCTGTACTTAGTAGTTCTGAAGATTAATATAAATTTATTTATATATATATATATATATATATATATATCTGCTTGAAAGAATGAATAATATGGTAAACAATAAAGAATGCATAATTGGCCTATAGAACCATTGGTATGTCATTGAAAAGGAGACCATGTTATTGACCTTAATGAGAAGTGGTTATATTTAATTTTAACATAATGGCATGTTGTGTGTCAAAACAGTTAAATCAAAGCCTAATATGATAAAATCTTAATGTCAAACATATTGAATTTGGAAATTTTAGAGAAATGCATAATAAATGAATTACACTGTAACTAAACCCGTTCAATTTTAGCCAAATCAAATTTAGATTTAGTCGACTAAAGTCATATGATATTTAGTCGGATAAAACTAGACTAAAACTAAAAATAATTTAGATTACTAAAATATGACTAAAACTAAATGTAATTTTAGTCAAAAGACTAAGACTAAATTCAAATTTGCTGTCAAAAGTAACTCTGACGCAATGTGGACCAAAGACATGTACACTGACCAAAAACAGGATATGAAGCCACAAGATGTGACCCTAGAAAGGACAACATGCTGTGCAACATAGGAATTCTTTGCAACTTCCTTACACATTTTAGAAGTTCTTTGTGATACAGTGGACCCTTTTCACGTTTCCACAACCTGATCTTACAAAATTCTGTGTTAGTGTCACGGTGTGATGGGATCACAGAAAAAATTACAATGTAAGTCAGTGGCAGGCATCAGCGGTGATCAACTCACGGGTAACCTGATTCATTTTATATACATTTATACTTTCATTGTAGGACTTTTACCCTTGGTTTACCCTTGGTTTTTAGATTTAAAACCAAGGCTGACGTAAGGATTCTCCTGGCGGCATTTTTTGAATTTGCGCAAAGCAGTTGCTGCAGCACAGACATGGCGGACGGAGAGTAAGTGATAGAGTTTTGTCACAAATCAATCCTTTTGCCTCGGAATAACTGGAATATTAATTATTTTAATAAATAATGTTGGTAGTTGTATCTGCCGGTTTATCTTTTTTTTTATTAAAGGATAGTAAGTTTAGGGGCAGGTGTTGGGTTACGTGCTCATAAATATATAAATTAAGTAATATAAATAAAACTGTTGTGACAGTTTAACAGTGAAAAATTAAACCCCAATACATATGCAATAATAGCAATATCATTACCCAATATTTAAAACCAGACATCCAGACGTGGATCACAGCTGATGCCTGTCACTGACTTACATTGTAATCTTTTCCGGGAGCCCATCACAGAATTTTCGACGATTCCGTGATACTAACATGGTACCACAAATATATTTTTTGCATTCCCATTTGCTCAAATAGCAAAAGAAAAACTCCACTATAGTGTTTTCATGACTTGCAATAATAAAAAAAGAGAGAGAGACAGATTAAAAGAACCAAGCAAACTTTCTTATTCCATACAGTACCTGAGATCCTGATCAAATGTAAAAAAAAATTATTTAACATGACTGCCTGTCTAAAAATCCCTGAAATCTTAAATTGTTTTGTAGATAATGTAGACATCATGATCTTCAGCTTGTGGCAGAAGCTTCACGCAGCTTGTCTTTTACTCTATGGACCTTACTACAAATTTCACGTGGTAATGAAAGTTAAAAGGTTATCGGGAAATTTAATTTTATATATTTATGCTTTAAAAAAAAAAATGTTTTAGCTTCCTTTCCAGATTTCCCCTTGAGGCTTTCCTTACATGATTTAGCTTACATCCTTCCTGACTGATAATCCCCAGTACATTTCCAATATAGACTTTGATGAAAATGCAAATGGAATCATTCACATTGGGAAGAGACTTTTAGCCTTTACGTTGCGTTCAAACTGCAGACTTTATCATTTCATGCATGCCATTATAATTAGAATCATGACCTTGGTGATGCTATAGGAATAGAGAAAAAAATCTGAAGGACAAAATTATACTCCCAATGTGAATGCAGATCAAAACAAAACAGAAAAGAAGAAAAAAGCTGATACTGTTCTCTTAATAAGCTCAACGTATTTTATGAGTAAACCAAAACACTAATGGTGCATCCCAGTTTATTGATATTTTTAGAAGTTTGGAAATTTTTGATTCCTTCATATCCACCAAAATGGATTTATCACATTATCAAAACATCCTGAGGAGAAAACTTGCTGTTGATGTACAGACATTAAAGGTTTTGTATCAGTTAGACTGTGACAAAGGTGATTTTGTCACGTACACACCTATAATAAAGGTTCTTGATTGGCATCTATGGTGCCATGAGTGTTTAAAAAACCTTACCATTGCACTTTACCACTATCTTTATAGTGGTAACGGGTTCTTCAGATTATTAAAGTGTTCTTTACACCATATATGAAAAGCGTGTTCTTTTAAGATCTGTTCAATGGGTCTTTGGGAAACCAAAACTCTGTCTTCTATGACATCATTGTATAATCCCATTATGGAACCTCAGTAGAGTTCAAACAGTGGAGCATGCAGCTAGCAACAGCAGGTCATTCTTTGATTCCCAGAGAATGCATGAAGAATAGAGAAAAGCATACCCTGAATTGTAGGCTATAAAAGCATCTGCCAAATGCATAGCCTATATATAAATGTAAATTGAAACACCTTGAAGTGTTTGCACTAACATTTGTCGTCACTAAAGATGCTTCTTCCCTGTGTTCCAGTGATTAAATTGTTCTCAGTATATGTCATTATAATCTTGCATTTGTAACAATGGTTTTATGAAAAGTGACATAAAAAACTGCACAAAAACAGGTTTTTAAATGAATGCTATGTGTGAATTTTGACCACCTACAACTTAAAAACATAGTAAAACTCCGAAACGGAGCTGCTTAATTATGTGTTTTGAGTACGTACCAAAGCAGGAGTTGATGAAGCCGTACCACATGCAGCCGTGCCGTCCAAGCAGCCACCGTCCCCGCACACTGGATGCGAAGCTCAGGGTCGTCCCAAACAAGCACACCAGCATGTCACTGACGCTAATGTTAAGAAGCAGCATGTTAACCGGCGTCCTGAGCGTCTTAAACTTACAAAAGAGGACTAAAACGACAAAGTTATTGAAAAAGCCGAAAGTCATGATTAATCCCAGGAACACCGACAGAGCGATAAAGCCCGCGCGCGAGAGCGTCTCCACCGGCGAGTCGCTCCAGTTCCCGTCCATAAGAGTTAACCGGTCTTCTTCGCTCATGTTAAAGCTGTAGTTTAAATCAGCCTGCTCGAAAAACATAGTTGGAAAAGTAGTTTTGAGTCAGTGCTGAATTTCGTAAGAGCCCGTTATTCTCGTTTTAATGAACACCTCAGTGCAGCACGGTGCGTCAGCATCATAGCTCGGTACAGATGAGGATGATGGTAATGATGGTTGTCACTTTTTTGTGGACAGTTGTCAGAAGGGCTTCGCTTGTCGTTCAAAAAAGGCATGCAAACTGACTATGTAAGTAGCAGGCAGTCCATCAGGCAGTCCATCCATCACAGTTACTCAACAGTTTCCAGCTTTTAACGAGGTCGCAGCGCGCGTTTCGACGCAAATTAATGTTGACCGTTTGGTGTCCGTTTCTGTGCTACTTCATTTTTCAGTTGCATTCTAGAGGGGAAATGCTTCTCAGTCCCAGCTGTGAACCCGTCGCTCAGTATTCCACCTGAGTGCGCGAGCTTTGCTGAACGCGCAACAGGCATGTAATATAAAGGCATCTTGACGTCACGAGAGAGCGATGTGAACTCATTGTAATTGACATGCAGAAAGCGACCTACTACATTTCCAGTGGCCTCTGGTCATTTCAAAGTATTTAAAATGCATTTTTGCAGTGGGCTAACTGATACAATGTCATACAATATAAACTATTCGAACTTATAAATTGCTTTATGTGTTAAAATCATCACCAAAATCATGCAGGTGGTAAAAAAGAATTGAAACTAATTACATTTCGTCTTTCCATAAACAATGACTAATAAAAGTTCATTTTTAACGAGTCAACAACACTGTAGTTAGACCAAGGTGTACATCTGAATATTGCTTTTAACATTAAATAAACAACATAAAGATAATAAAACGCAATAATCAACCAAACATAAAATAAAATAAAACAGGATCATACAGTGAAATAACATGTATCATCAATCATCAGTTAAATCTAATAAATATTGTAAATAAACATTATAGAGCCCAAAAAAATGCGAGTCTGGTAATGTGCAAAGGTCTTTTCATGCATCAGTGTGTGTGTGTGTGTGTGTGTGTGTGTGTGTGTGCACGTTCAGTATATTGATTGATACTGTTTGATGCGTGAGACAAATAAAGCAAAGCTGCACTGTTATATTGCACTTTTGTTTTGGAACAGGTGTGATTTCCATCAGGTTAATTGCAAAAACAAAAAAAAGTTTTGTTTCATAAAAGAAGATGGTTTTGGGGTTGTTTCTTGGTGATACTTATTTAAATATAGATTTCTATTTTCTTGTTATGTTTTGTTTTTATTTGCACCATAACATAATTTTTCATCCAGTCTTAGTTTAATGTTATTTTGATGTTTTCTTCTTTGTTGCAACATAGGCTGCATCCTGGGCTTTTTTTAGTTATGTTTGATATAATTGAATTGTAATATTAATGGTACAGTAGCTCTAGGCACAATATGTACTGTTGTCCTCCTCTATTAGTGTATTGGTACAGTACATCACTTTCATAGAACATGCCAGCATTTCTAGAATAATGTCAACAATAGCAGGATCTCAAAGCCTCTTGCTTTTCCATGTACTGTTGAAAAAAACGAACAGTAGGAAACTGATGTCTCTAAATCTGTTCACATCTTTCATCCCCTACGGGAGCTCACATCTCCAGGGATCAGAATCACAGGTCTAAATGCTTATAGCTGACTGCCAACTAAAGCCAGCAAGGATTACTACCAGATGGAAATGCTTTCACATACTTATCCATTCAGCATTTTGCATAGCTATCAGTGCAAAAAGGGATTGAGGAAGAACCTCAGGTCATCTGTCTTAATGATTAGTGCGTGGTCGTTTTTTACTGCAGTATTGTTTGAGACTTCGAAGAAAAATTCCTGTGATGGGATTTTTTTGCTCCTCTAGCTGTTTCTGTTCTTAATAGCAATGCATGTTTAGGTTAATTGTTGCTGTCACAATATTTTAGCATGGGAACAACAGTAATTTTCAACAAAAAAAAGACTAAGCTCTTAATTAAACTCACTCAGACTGCCTCAGTTCAAAGGATTCAAGCTATAGAAAAAAACATGTGAACATACAAATATATCTAAATCAATGACTTTAAATGAAAACAATTTGTCTTTTAATATGCATGTATTCCTATCTGCTCAATGACCCCAAATGATTCTTTATTCCAAACCCCTCCTTTGTGTGGCATTAATCTGTGGTGACTGGTCTCTGATAAAGCAGTGTTTGTGAGCGCAGTGCTGCTTTACTGTATGTACAGTGTTCAATGCATTAGTATTTTCATTCAGGCCAATGTAAATGGGTGGACAATATAGTTTCATGTTGACATCAGCTCTTTATTTTGTGGGACAATAACTTATACACGTCACTTTAAGATTTAAAACTTTGCAGGATGTTTTTATTCACTTGTAGCATGAAAGCTCATTTTCAGAAATACATAATAGGGGCACTTTAATACTTTATGCAGTTTTGCTTCTCAAGAAAGATTTTCAATAATAATAACAACAATGATGAAGATAAATAACATTCAATGCATAGCATTTCCATACAGTGTCCTTTTTTTTGTAGAAGCCCCTGACCTTCTCTTAATATTTAACTCTATCCAGCTTATAAATTCAAAGGTGTCACGGTCTGCGTGTGGCGAAGCAAGGAGGCAGATACAAGGTTCTTGTGATACCAATCTTTTTAATAATCCAAGTGGCAATAAAACAGAGAAGCAGGGTATCCACACCAACATACATAAACCAACATTAATAACCAGACATGGAGATAAAACTCAGTGGAACTTAAATAGACATGGTAATTAATTAACACAAACGAGCAAGACACCTGAACACAATCAACAAAAGACAGAAACTAGGTCAGACGGAGACAGAGCACATGGGGAAGTAAAAACGTAAACAAACACAGTCCAGGGCGTGACAAATAGTGTCACAGGTCATTTCAGCTAGGTAGAGGACATAATGTCATAAATTAATAAATTGTAATGAATGGTGTTTACTCAGCTTGTCATAGACTAGTGTCGATCTTTTTCTGTTATACAGTTGTTGTCGTTCTGTTTTATGCTGTGTCTGTTTGTAATTCAGGTCCTGTTGTATAAACACAGAGGAATCACAAATACATCATTGTGTACTTGTGGTCTTGTCCAGATTTCAATCAGAGCGTTTTTAGCATTCATTGTCATCAGTGTTGTTTGTATTGGTGGTTTTGACTGTTTAGCTTGATGGTCCTCTATAAATTCTCCTTTTTCACTTTCATGCTGAAGAATTGCACTGCAGTGGAGTCACAAATAAAGCCTTTAAGCCTTGATCAGAGGAGATTTCTCACCTCAAAAACCAACAGACCAAACATGACCGCAGAGTGCTGTTCTCACACACAAGAGTGTAAGCGATGTGCCATAAATCCTCAGAGTGGACAGAGTTCATGTAAATTATCCTCTTCTGATTTTGTCACAATATATGCACCATATGGCAGTGCAGAAAGGGTCTAGTTTCATCTAGAGTTATTAATAGATTTTAAAAAACAGTACAACTAAATAACGGCACTACTTTCTACTAAAAATACTTTAATGATAGTCGATCATAGTTTGTGTAGTATTGGCTTTATTACTGTCAGGGTTGTGTATGAGACACCAGGCGAAGACTTCAGCGTAGCAGTTCAACATTAACTGTAATCAAACATAGGTGGTGCACAGGAGACAGATACACAACCAAAGTAACAATGTAACATTATAATCTTGACGATCGACCGCACTGGACAAAACACAAAGGGCTTATAAACTCAGGACAGGTGAGGAACACAGGTGGCATGGGTAAACTAATCAACTAAACGAGAACAGGAACAAGACCATATACGGAAACACAGGAAGTACAAAAACGAAACCAAAACATTTGTGACAGATAACAACAAAGTCATGGGCGCAACATTACACCCCCCTCCGAAAGGTGCGTCCTCGCGCTGTGACCTGAACAATACACAGTGAGGGAGGGAGGATGGCTGTACGGGGCAGAGTTGCCTCCAGGATGGCATCGAAGACTTGACAGGCCTCTGCGGATCAGGAGCCTTGGGAGGCCATAGCGGATCTGGAGTCACAGGAGGCCATGGCCAAATCCCCTTCTCACCCACCTCTACCATGACTAGGGATGCAACGGTTTTCGGTGGTTAATCGAACCGTTCGGTTCGCCCTGTTCGGTTCGGCACACCCACGTGGACCGCGATATTTCGGTAGCCGCACATTTCGGAGGCATTAAACTTTCCTTTTAATTAAAATAGGCATTTTCTGTGTATTAAGCGCACAGACAATCAGGCGATGGTCAGAAAGCTAATGGGGCTGTCACGTGATGAACGAACGACTCGAAAAAAAAACGAAGACTCGAGAGACAACGACGGCTCAGACTGCATAGGTTAATATTTCAGCAGCAAAATTATTCCAGAACTTTACGACACGAGTAAGCGCCACCACTTAGTGATACATTTTGTTATTGTTGTTTGTTCTGATGGTGTATTTAGAAAACTGAAGTATTGTCTTGTTGCTGTCAATATTTATTTGAATAATGTTCATGTATATCTTTCACTTTATTCTGCACTTTTTATATTGTCCGTTTTTGAAAGAGGGCAAAAATAAGTGTTCTTTTTTTAAAAATAAATGTGGTGTTGTGACTTAATCTGTACCTTTTATACATTTAATATTGTCTCCGTACCTTGATAACTTGAAATAGAAAGGGCAAATGACCTCCGCTATGTTAGAGCTCACATACAGTACTGTACAGTAATACTGATGTATCGAAACCGAACTGTTACCGTGTCCAGAAAACCGTGATACAAACCCAACCGTGGGCTCACTGTACCGTTGCATCCCTAGCTAGCAGTGTTTTGCAGCATAACTACCGACAACAAAAAATAGAGCATTCAAGCTTAACGTTCAGTTCAGTTAAATTGAATGTTAAATGTGAATTAAAATGTGCTTAATGCATATTAGCCAATGAGCTTACTGTGCAACATTTTAATATTTAAATAGTATAAATAGTTGCACTGTGCTTTAGAAACCTTCACCTTCCCCAGCTCCACCTGTGTGGATCTGGTATGAGGTGATTTCATGGAGACAACTTTAGACACACGTTAACATTGTCATAAACAGCATATTACTGTGCTAAACTTTCTGTTTCTTATGTTACTGAAATCGCTAGAGAAAATCATGGCAACTAGTATTTGTATTGACTGAAGCGTTCAGTTTTCTTTATTCTTTTATTAGATCTGATAAAGGAGGTTGTTTGGTAATTGAATACAGGGGCTGGGGATGTACAAAAACACTAATGTCCCTCAGACAGGGCGTAGACTGTGGGTCGTACACAAGAGCCTCACATATGTCCCCCTCCCTTCAAACGCTGCCTGGCTAGGGGACATTTCGAAAGGTCACCGTGTATAGAGCGTTTCGGTGAAGCATGTTTTTCCCCAGCGCCTTTGGCGACAGCTACCATAGAGGCACCGGCTCCTGATACGGGCTTATCTCCACCCGGCTCCAGAGGGCACTGGCTACACTTCGGTCCAGCCACGCTTCAGCTGTTATTTACTCCTTATCGTGGATGGTATTTTGTTTTGTCTTCCTTCACTCCTTTTCTTTCTCCTCTAGCCTTTCGGAGAAGTTACCCTCTCTTTCTCCGCCTCACCTGGAGCTCTCTCTATGTGTTTTCTCGTCCCCTGAGAGGCCGGGGTAATTGCGGCCCACCCCTCTTATTGCCAGTTAAAGAGCTGGAGCTCTGCCAGTGGCTCCCCCTGTGAAGCAGCGTGTTGTTTGGTTAAGGAGCTTTTGTTTGTCTTGAGAGGAACTGAGGGGCTGAATTGGGAATATCTAAGGATTTTAGCTGACTCTCTTTGAGGTGATACTTTTCAAGTCAAGTCTTCATTCTGTCATTGTTTGTTCTCAAGCAGGAAATTCATTTTTAATATTCTGCTAACAGTTTAATAAAGGAAAACGGTGCCAAAACACATTTCAAATTTGCTCCAAGATGTTTGCCTGGTTATGTAACAGGACAAACAGCAATTAATTATTTTTGAATCATTTACAATAGGATAACAGTTAGATAAACTGAGACTCTTTCACAGAGGAAAAGTTACATAAAGTCCACAACAGAACAAACTGTTTTTTTTTTTGTTTTTTTTTGACAATATGATTTTATTCTAAAACCATGTTGTGATTGTGCTTCAAAGTCATCAAATACAGTTTTTGCTTACTTTTTTTGCTGTTTATAAAAGTATTAATACTGAGCAATGTTTCTTCCATAATAACTGTAACGTAGAATGAAGTAGCGACTTTGCTTCTCAGCGGGACATAGGAAGCACGGAGGCAGAGAGAAGCTTAAGGTGAATATTTAATAAAACAGAATGAAAAAAAACAAAGGAACACTGACAAAAGTGCAAAATCAATGCATACAACATACAGGACACTTGACACAAGACAGGGCATGAAATAAATACAAGGATTAATCAAGACTTGAAACACCTGGAGAAACACGGCTGGGGAAGGATGAACATAATGAGGGGGCGGAGTTACAAATGAGGTACAGTAGACACACATGGAGAATGACATGAAAACAAAAACACAAAGCACATGGATGAAAATCAAAACGTAAACACAAGGGACACCTGACGGTGTGACAATAACAGCTTATTTAATATAATTGGACAATGCAGTTCATTATTTTAGCTTAATTTGACCAGGCAAGTCAGGCAAGCACTAGATCCTTATTTGCAAGGATACTGCCGTTTATTATTTGTTTATTTAATCATTGATGTCTATTTATTTATTTATTTTAGTCACAGTAATTTGGCAATTAATCAGGCTATTTTTAGGCAATTAATCAATCAATGAAAAATATTTACTTAATAAATATGTATAAAAAATATTTTAAGATAATTAAATAATCCGTAAAAAAATATTTAAATATTTAGTAAATAAAGTTAATAAATAAATAAATATGTATTTATTCACAAAATAATATTTATTATTTTGTGAATATAATAATTATTTTATTATGTCACTTAAATATATGATTCTTATTAATGGATATTCTCCTCCATTTATTGATTTAAATTGTATTATTTAGTTTTTTAGTGAACGTTATAGTTTTCAAATAAAATGTAAAAATCTATTTTTTCCTTAAATTCAAGTTCCTTATTTACAAGGATGTGCTCCATTTGAAGTTGAAAAGGATAAAAATAAAAGATGGGATCGTTTTGATCATTCAAATGGGAAACGCAACAAAAAAAGTCTGTAATATCTATATGTGATTATTGTAATGCCAATTAGTTAAATGCCTTTCCAGCATCAAAGACGCTTAATGGCATTAAACACATTTCATTAATCTCATTAGCAGTGTGTCAATGTTGGCAGCCGCAGCCTACCTATCTCTACCCACCCATTAAACTAGTTATTTATTAACTGAGTTGGTGGAGGGATCTCAGAAGAATCGTTGCAGGAATGAGCTAAACGGCTTACATAGCAGCTCACTTATGTTTCGGGAGTTGAATGAACAAAATCTTCATCCAGAATAAATACAAAAGGGACAGGAAGAGACGAGACAAGCTGACAGAAACAAGACAAGGTATCAAGAAATGTAATTATTAACAAACCGGAGCACAGGACAGGTGTGTAGACGTCTAGCAATCTAAACAATTGAGCAGAGAGAGAAATGGGAAGTGTGAATAGCGATTAGGTCATACTTTTGGTGATGTGTCACACCCAGGAGTAAAAATCCTGTCATGGGGCGATTCGCTGACTTTCACGGTAGAGAAAGAAAATTGATTTTTGCAACTGAGAAGGTTTCACACCGTTAACAGCAGCTTTTAGGTCTTTCTTTATTACTACACATGCTGTGTGCGTTCCTGCCTTACGCACTCGAGGCAGCTGTAATGCCTAACGCAGTCTCTGCTTTCGAAAATGATACCATTTGATAATATTAATAAAAGCGTTTAAAATTGGCTCCTGTGTAACCGGCTGCATTTTCCCTTGAACACAGCCTTAGGTCACAGATTTATTTTACCATGTTTTTCCAAGCCCTCGAGAGCAGGGAATTGAGGTTTGTTGTGAAGATGGAGTTTGTTACAAATTGCGCGTGACATAAATCGTCTGGAATTGTATTGCTAGTGATTAATGAATTTCATATTTGGCCTATTGGGGTCATTCCAAGAAATGGCTTTCTCATATTTTCATGCTCGGTGTACCACTACATTAAGAGGACCTGTGGTAATTGCATTTCGATACGAAAACCTAGCCGATTAATGAATGCTAATTAAATGTTTCGCCGTTGAACTAATGAGACATTTAATTTGATGACAGAAAGGCGTCATTTCATGAAATTTATGATGAAACATATTAGTAGGGTTACTTGCATTGTGGTTGCCAATAAATTTTGATGCACATGATGTCAAATCAGTTTACGATGCGTGAACGGTGTTTTGCATGTACTGCTTTTTAAAAGCTGAAATGGAGGTTGTTGGGTAATATGTATTCTGAACTAAAAGTTTTAGTTTGAATGTTTTTTTTTTTATGCTGTCGGTAGTTTTGCTATAAAACTTTCCCAAATATATAAGACACAGTAATTGTGAGTAAAAGTCACCACAAGCTATACTTGTTGTTTTTTTAATGTGTTGTGTTTTTAAATTTGCACTTTTTGTCATTTCAAAAAACCCGTTTGAAATGATGAAGGAATGTGATTACACAACAGGGTTTAAAATATTCATTTGAGATGAAATATTCATTTGTGTGTGTTAATTCCAGCACACATCCGCGCACAGTAATTGTGTCTTTAGGGGGAAAGACATCGGTGAATGTCAGCTGCATGGAAATGACACGAGACACAATCATCATGATTTCGTTAGGAACAGAATATGGATGATGAAGGATTTCAGTGTCGCAAGAGTTGCAATTTGAATCTTTTTTACAGAAGAATACAGACAGGAAATGATTCAAAGGACAACACATCCATCACTTTAGAGAATATACCTTGATTAATTGGTTTATCTGTTTGTACACCTTGTATTGTTCTGTCGTGGGTCGAGGCTAGCGGTATGATGTCAGACAGCATAACCCGGCCTCCCTTTGCTGTCTGCATTTAAAAAGCATTCCCGCTTTTTATGTGTGTGTGAAAAAAGAAGGCTAAGGTAGAACGCCTTAAATCTCAGCTGACCTTTTGAGAAAGGCTGAGAGACATGGGAAGAAATGAGCATCGAGGCTATAAGGACAGGAGGGGCTTTAAACAATTTTAGGAAGAGAGATGCGAGCATGACTGCTTCTAAAATTGAAGTGGGAAGAGGACCTATTGATTCGACGGTATTCAGCACTGCACCCCTTCACCTCTCTTTTTTATTCTCAAACACGCCTTTGAAGCCTCTTGATGTCAGAGGCGAACAAAGCCCCTCTGATGGGGTCAAATGAAGAAAAAAAAATGCTCTTAAAGTTCTGAGAAACAGGAAAACAAAAAATGGACTGTACCGCTTTCTGTGAGTATATTGCTTCGCTTTGCTGTCCCGTGACTTTTCAAAGTCGTTAAATGGACAAACCCCGCACATATCTGATAATACACTAGCATGACAAGTAGTTCGTTTTTAACAAATTCCATTTTTGTATATAACCGTTTTTTTTCTCTAAAATTAGATACTAATATGTAAACCGCTTAGGGGTAAATAAAATAGAAGGGACCATTTAGCTTTTGTATCTAATGGCGCTTTTCCACTGCATAGTACGGCAGGGTTCGGTACAGCTCACTTTTGGGGGGTTTTCCACTGGAAACAGTACCATGTACCTGGTCCTTTTTTTAGTACCACCTCAGCCGTTGCACCTCAGTTCCATGGACTATTCATTTCCAGAAAGTCAAATTGGGCATAAATTAGACTTCACCCAAATTTCAGGTTGCAAATCAGACGAGTTGCAAAACGTGCAAAGCTCGTGAATGAATAACCAAAACGTGTCGTAGAAAATTTAGTTTGACCTCCTGGGTGAGACAAAATGTTGATGGTTTGAAGTCATATCTACCCTATTCAATGTGCCTTTATCCCAGGTCTCCCCCTGCTTCTCAGACTTTTCATCTCTTCTTTTCCATTTCTAATAATCTTATTGTTTTTCATTTCTCCTTTTATCTGCCCTGCCTTCCTATTTTCTTCTCTCATCCCTCTGACTGTTTCAGGTCGCAACTTTCGAGTCTACGGTAACTTTTTTTGATTGCATCTTTCAGCCTTTTTCTCGTCCACCTCAGCGCTGTCCTTGGTCTTTTCTTGACTCACTCTCTCCCTTCTCTCCTTCTGTTTTGTCGGCGATAGCATCTCGGTTAGCTGGCGAGTGGCTGTTTTCTTGCAGCGCACTGCTTGAATGACGATGGGCTCAATCACTCCAAATCTCGTTATGTATGTTCCCGCGCCCTTGGGAGGGTTAGCAGCGAATAGATGGGACTTTATCAGATTTCACCAGCCTAGGAGGCATAATTCACCAAAGGTCACCTTATGTTTGATATTTCTGGTTTATGTGAACAGTATGTCTGTGCCGGTGTGTAACGGTGGCTTTACGATGAGGTGAACAGTCAAAGGTTAACCGGTGAAGACTCGCAGTGTAAATATCAAAAAGGCAAAAGGGACGTCTGACCTTATTGAACGGTTCAGCAGAAGGTTCTTTGCTCTTCTCGGACGAGTTTACATTTAAATTTCTCAGAAAGTACACAAGGCAAAAAAAAAAAGGTCTTGTTTTGGTACAATACATGCACTGTATTTCCCTTGTGTGTTTCTTGTTATATCTGGCATTGCATCTGTTATCATTTCAATGCTAATCCACTTTAAAAAAAGAAAAAGGTTGAGGGACAAAAATAGCTGTGAAGGTTAGAAGTTCATCATTCATAATAGAGATAGAGGAAGAAGCTCTCTCGGACTTGACGCTGACTGACAGTGATTAGGATGACTCGGTTTTACACAGAAGAATTGCTAACCTAGAGTCATGCTAGGTAATAAAACTTTGGGTCATTTTCAAGGATATCATTGAATATGTATGATCACTAATGCACAGAATGATGTATGTTGTCTGTCTCTAATAAAACGAGGAGCTCGATCCATTACTGCTGATTCCCTAGACTTGGTGAAAAACACTGTGGAAAGGTTTTATGAATGCCGCAAATTGCTGTGAACTGTGGAGCATTTTATTGACTGCTCTTGAGAGTAGTTTTGTAACACAATTAACCTTTGAACAATCACCAGAAACATTTTCTTTTGGAGAGATAAGACAGAATTGGTTTACTTAATTACAGCTCCACTGAACGTTTCTCACAGAGATCATTTTATAAATCAAATTACCTCAGCTTGAATTATTGTTCTCCTTGTTTTCAGCTGAGGTTGACGCCTTTATTTTAGAACCTCCATTTGACAGTAAACAGGATCTAGTTTTAGGTCGAAGGAACTTAATGACAGTAATAAACTCAGTAGGGGACAAAATCTGACCATGCGGCGTTTGTAATACTGGATCTTTTGTTGTTAGAAGATTTCCCAAGAGCAAAATTCTTAGAAATATTGTGAGTTTAAAATGATGTTTCTCTGAAATGTTGGTCCGAGGACTGTTGATAGACTCTGGAATGGTTTATTCTCTTAGGAATACAATGGACTATTTTATGGTATTAGAAACGGCATATGCATTTCTGTTTTCTTACAAATATTTTGTCAATAAAATGTATGCAGTATATAATTAATAAATAATAAATATGTAATAAAATGAACACATATTTCGAATGCTTTTCTTTTTGCATTTGTCTATAGTTTTCTAATTATTCTTATGGCGCTTTTCCACTACACAGTACCAGCTCGCCTCGGCTCTGTTTGGTTTTCCACTGTGTAAAAGTTGTACCTG
>JAUCMU010000030.1:20018551-20029134 GCA_032275025.1 Enteromius treurensis | reverse complement strand
CCTGCGCTCGATCCTCTTTCACCTGCTTGCATGCACCCTTTTATTTTTGTCAGTCGTGGGGTGGGGCTTGGTGTTTTAGTTACAACTAAACAACTCCCCCAACAACCGCCGCCTACGACGACGATGCCATCGTCCCTTGCAATGTTTCACATCAGACATCGTACGATGCCAAATTGATCAACATCGCCCAACCCTAACGCCCAACTCCGTAATAAACATGGATATGTTAGACCCGTCCGAAATGGTACATGAAAATCATGGACGTCAGGTGATAACGATCGAAACTCAAACGTAGTTTAGAAAACTAGTCTCGTCCGAATAGGGCTTAAGTTGATGTGTTGAGGCAAGTTCAAGTTTGATGACCTCTGCTCTGCTCTCAACTGAACTGAGTCATTAGTAGGTCTAAGTTGGTCATCATTTGATCTTATATTCTCACTATTTTGTACAAACTGTTTATCAGCTAGTTTAACTGATCATTAGCAGGTCACTAGCATGTCCATGTGAGTTATCAGTTGGTCTAAGCTAGTCTAAACTGATCATTAGCTACAAGCTAGTCAAGAGATTCATTGGTCCAACTAAGGTCCAAGTTGGTTAAATATATTGGTCTAAGACATGTATTAGTATAAGAGAGTTATTAGTAGGTTCAAGTTTGTCTAAATTGGTCATCAAAATGTTGGTCTAAGTAAGATGCTCATTATTGGGATAAACTGCTCATTTGCTGGTCAAGGTTAGTCTAAGCTATTTATCTGTCGGTCTAAAATGGTCATGGTTGATTCAAGCTGCATATTAGCTAGTCTAATCTGGTAATTAGCATGTCCAAAATGGTCTACGCTGTTCATCAGTTTGTCTAAGATGCTCAGTATTTGGTACAAACTTGTCAAGTTGGTTGAAGTTGGCCATTAGTTGGTCTTATATGCTTATTATTTGGTAAACTTGTCATTAGATAGTCCAAGATTCATTCGTTTTTTCAAGCTGGTCAATAACTTGCAAACCACCTTGGATCAGTGATAAACAATCTGTTGATTAAGGTGATTGAATTGGAACATGCTGGCTGTATAAACAGCTATAAACTAGCAAATCTTCCATTGGTAAATGCTTTTAGAAATGCTTGAATGTCAGACTAATTGAATGAATTAATTCATCGTGTTTTAGATTGAAACTGAAGAGCATACCACAAATTTGCGATGTGAGTGACAGCTGTTGTAATCTCAGTGGCAGGCTTAGTAAACATGTTTTCGACTGCTTTCCCATAAAGTTGCTGTGACATAAAGATAGTACAGTATATCAGAGCTCTGCCAACAGCAGCATACACAGACGTCCCTTTTCCTCATCACAAGGCATTGCACAACCAGTGATGGAGACTACTGTCTTATTAGTCATGCCCCTTGCGTTGTTTAATTAGCATTGATCTTGGCATGAATGTAGGTTAGCGCTTCTGGGCTTAGACAAACCCACAATATAGACCATGTCAATAGCGTCGACACGTCTTACTCAACTAGTAACCTAATTTCCCTACTGTACCATTACGTGGGAGACACAGTCTACCAAATCACTGCTTACACAATGACAGCCCATTCACGCCCCTCAAGCCGATCGATCGGTGTCAATGGCCGGTCCGCCATTGGGTTACACGCTGCTATAGAGGCGCGAATGGGCGGACACAGGGGGCTTCATCCATAAATTCAATTTCTCCTTTCTGCAAACTCTGCGCAGCTGTCAGAAAGCAATTAAGTTGAGTAGTGTTCACTTTATCGAGAACTGTCAATCTCTCCAACCTAATTAACTTTCACATGCTGGAGAAAAGATGTGGCCTTCATGTGTAAATAATAGTCCTCCCGACAGTCAACAAGATGTGAAGGTGGAGGGGACATGGCAATAGGGTGAATTTGTTGTGTATTTGTGTGCCTTCATGGTCGATTCTGCATCGCTTCGAATTTGCTTCGATGGCAAACGAACAAAAGATGTTGTTTTCTGAAAAACCAAGAAATTCTGCTGGTTAGAGTGTGTTTGGTAGGATGCTGTAACCATCCAGTACAAAAAAGCGCCTGCACTAATGTGTTAAACTTTAAATATATTGTATATAGAAATAAATATAAATATGTGTATTTTTTTCCTGCTGAAAAACCAGCATATGCTGGTTAGGTATGTTTTGATGGTGGTTTAAGCTGGTCCTTTGCTGGTTTATGCTGGTCTTTTTGCTGGTTAATGCTGGTCACGTGTGCCACCATAAACCAGCAAAAGACCAGCTTAAACAAGCATCAAAACATACCTAACCAGCGTATGCTGTTTGTTTTCATTAGGGTTAACATTACAGTTTATAATTATGTACTCTAAACGACATTCTGACCAAATTAAGTTTCCAAAACGTTACCATTAGTTGTAGTTGTGGTTTTCAGCTAATTAGTTTCAGTTGTTTGGTGTAAAAAAAAAAAAATAAAAAAAAATGTGTTTACCTTCTTTTTTATGTTGTCTCAACATTTTTAGCTTCCTTTATGTGACACTTTGACATAAGGGGATTGGAATGTTAACAAATAGCTTTCTCCATGTGTTATAAGCCATTCTCGTGTATTGATAGCGGTACACCGTACAACTCTGTTACTCTAATAACAGTAGCCTACAGACATTAGGTCTTTCATCATTAACAGCGAAATAGTGTGTATGCAGAAAGTTGTTGACATCTTTCTTCTGTATTTGGGAACCAGTGGCTGAATGAGTGCCATAATAGTTTGTGTGTCTGATGAGATGATGAGCTTGCTCTTTTTCAGCGTAGTTTTCTCACAGCGGGAGTCAGAATACTAAATCCCACTTTGGGCCTGGAAGATGGCAGACTGTCCTGATCAATGGTGAAACTAGAGCTTTGCACAGTCCCAGCGGGTGCCACGTCAAGGCCGGTTTGCTAAAAACGAGCCAACAAGAGAGATCATTTAAAGCTTGATTCCAACATTTGTTACATTTTAAGGCCATTCGGATGATCTTCAATGGCAACAACACTTCGACACCTTAGCAGTTGCCCATAATTAAATTCTGCTTATTTATGTGTGCTTAGCTGCTTTGTCTTTATCTCGGTGTCTCCTTCAGATGTCCCGCTGACCGTTTAGCTTTGCTTGCAGTTTTTGTTTTGCACCCTCATACACCTCCTTTCATTCATTTTGCTACTTCTCAAATCCAGCTGGTGTCATTTTTCAGGGATAGTCTGGGTAAGCAGAAAGACACATGAGCAGTTCGTCTAAAAATGCAAATCCTCATGTCTTTCCAAATCTGTATGCAGTGGCTGTCAAGCTCTAGATGTGACAAAAAGCTTCATGAATGTAGTCCATGACTATGTTTTAAATCTTCAAAAGCCGTGCAATAGGCTTGTGTAAGAAACCAATCAAAATTGAATGCATTATTCACTTACTGTATAGTCACAGGCCAATGTTCACAGCTAATAATGGTGTTTCGTGTTCGGTTGAAATTTAGTGCATTAGTCATGTGGCCTATTTTTATAGTGCTTTTATGGTGTTTTTTGTCATTTTTGAAGCGTGACATCTCTAGGTCACTATGAACTGTTGCTGTTGGGCATGATTTAAAAAAAGTTATATTTTTGTGTTCCACAAAAAAAAAAGGATGCATGGGTTTAAAAACAATATAATATAAATAATATATATATATATTAGTGCTGCACAATTAATTATATGGCAATCACGATGTCAGCCTGTGCGATTACATTACAGCAAATGTAGCGATTATATTAAATAAACAAATACATTCGTGGACGTAACAAGACATTCAATTTTTGCTCACACCAGATGCGAAGGAAGGGGTAAGCGTGAGTCATTTACATGTTAGGTCAATGCAAAGACGCAATTAGACATCCTGCAGCAGGATTCGCGTGAATAAAGCGGTGCGTTAAACATGCCTGCTTTACACTGCACGCATAAGCAGCGCGTGTTCAGAACAGGAGCGCACGCCGATTGCGTTTTCATTCTGGCAACTTGCGCTGCAGGCTGTAGACAAGCATCTTTCTGTCTTATTTTCCAGCGTTCTTCTCCGAACACTGTGTGCCATGTGATTTGATTTATGTCATTTCTCTGCACCTGCTGCGCGCTGTAACCCTAACTCAGCATAAACTCGACATGTTCAAGCGTCCAACCACACGCCAATAGCGAGATATATTCGCCCAAGTCACCTCAGGTGTGAACGCACTTTTAGCAAAGAGGGATTTGGTGAATGATTGGCAAACTGGACAAGAGATACCAATAGAAATATAAGTATACTAAGTATATGTTACATCCTGCTAAAATGTTTTGGGACAACATGTACAAATATTAAAATGGGTATTTGTTTTATTTATCTGTACTTTTGACTTTTTAATTTTATTTTTGAATTAATTTAAAGTAATTTAATTCAGTAATGAAAAGATGTTACTGTTGTTTTGTACAATTTAGTTTCAATTAGTTGTTGCTAGATTGCACTGTATACTGTATCTCAGTTGAGAAATACAGATTTCAGCATGATTGGTAATCTGTGTGTGCATTTTCCTTGAGAACAAGCAAGTTGAGTCATACCACTTATATATCGGTTCGCAAATCGCAATTTTATCCTGAATGCTCAATTAATTGTTTTGATAGCATTGAACTATGTCAGCTGAGAATATCTACTTATCAGGAAATAAATAGGCATAAAAACTAATGAAGCTCCTCCGCTGTGCATTTGAAATAAGTGTTGGGTTTTTAGGATCTTCGTACACACAAACAAAGGACAGAGTATCTCTATACATGTAAAATGAGACAGCGGCCTGTCTCTCATGATATGATGGGCCCCTGCGTTTATGTGACACGAGATACCATATTTCCTCCTGTCTGCCGTGTCTGAACATCAATAGAGAGAAAGGGGATGGAACGAAGGAAAATGAATAGAGAGAGATGGGGAGAGATGGGAGAACGGAAACAGGGAGGAATCACCTTGAGTTTGAAATATTCGAGTTGAAATCTCCCCCGTCTGCCATGCTCGCTCATATATTTCTGCTGTTATTGGTGAGGGTGTAATAGATAGTGGGAACTTGTTATCAAATATTAAAGATGTTATCTGGCCTGCCAGGACTGCCAAAAAGAATCTAGCTTCAGCCCGTCCATACCTTTCTCTCTGTATATCGCACTCTCTCTCGATCGTTGCTGTCTCTCACAGGCTTCCAATTAAATTCACATCACATCAACAAATCTGTGTCTGTGTATTTCTCTCTCCGCCACATAGCAAAACAAAGCTTGAGCTACGAAAGAGTAATTGAACCTGACAGATTCTCAAGAAAAGGCACGAGAGTGTAAATAATAAAAATTGATGGTGGGTAGAAAAAAAGAAATGTAAGACATAAGAAGACATTAGGTCAGATCCATTAATAATAATAACGTAGATGAATAAAAAGCATTCCACCAGGATGAATTCATTGCTTGAGCAGTCAGGATAGAATGCATTTTGTTTTGTGCTTTCGAGTCTCGTTATTTGGATCTTGTTTTGTTTTTGTCTGTTGACTGAAAACACGCTGAACCGTGGAGTCGGTAATACCTGGGAAAAGTTATTTGTTAGTATTTTTGTCTTTCCTCATGACGGCCTCGTTTAGAGCCAAACACAGCTGTTTTTGAATGGCCTCGAGAGAAAAATTATTTTGGATCCGGAAGCTAATTGGACCAAACTAATCAGCCAAAGCTCAACCCGTTGGTCAGGACTGAATAATTCTGAGGACAGCGTGTCCTTGTTAGAGAGCCTGGTTTGTTTGTGTCTGTCCTCCTTGATTGGGGTCCTTCACATCTTCACATCTCTCTCTCTCTCTCCGCATGGCTGAGCTCCCTTTGACCTTTTTTAAACTGCCACATCTAGCTGATTAGATTACTTTGTTAAAATATGTGCTTTTTACTTTTTAAGCTCTGATCTGACATCTTAACTACTGCAGTTTCAAGTCAGGTTTTATCATTTATGAAACTGGATAATCATAATCAGGGGCGTAGCACCAAATTCTGGGCCTTATGCACAAGCAGTGGCCATGGGCCCCGTGCAAAATATAATTACATTAAATCTGGTAAAATGTATTGTCATTCTGCTGTCGGGAATGCAATTATTTATAATATTTGTGATTTAGATTTCACACTTTTTAATCAGAATCATTGTTGGTTATTTAATAATAACAATAATAATAACCGATATTATAATTATTGCTATTATTATTTACAACAATTTTATTATATTTCATAATAGAGTTAAGAACTGTACACTTTACATTTGGATGCTGTACAAAAAAATGTATTTGATATGAAAACATAAATTCTATTCATCTCTAGATATAAGTTTATTACATGTAATTTATTTATGTACCTTTGTCCGTTGCTAAATGGAAACTAAGGATATAAAATTTATTATTCATGGTCAACTGAATTCAAAATAAGTCTGTGTTTTTGTGTGTATATATATATAATATATTTATTTATATGTATATGTTTATGTATATGTACATATATATATGTGTGTGTGTGTGTGTGTATATATATATATATATATATATATATGTGTGTGTGTGTGCAGTATACTGTGGATATACTATTACATGTAGGCCTATATGTGTGAATTTATACATATAAATATACATAGTACACACACGTTATTTAAACACACATGTACAGTACACATCCCTACTGTTTTGGACCAATAATCCATTGCTGTCAAAATTCTTACTTAACGAAGAAATATAGAGATGGTTGTGTTCTTAGCAGAGAAACATGCGTTTCCACTCAGCCTTGCATTTCCGTACCCAGAAAACCTCCTCTCTCTTTTTTTATGTCCATCATAAATCAGAGACATTTGTTCCAAGTTGTATATTCTCCAGAGGGAACTAGCCACTGATTAGAATAAATGTGATACGCTAGGGGAGTTTAATAGTGTAAGAGCGCCTCCACAGAAATGCGTGATTTTGTCTTTTGTTTCGGAAAGCTGATGGCATGTGAGCGGCGACGCACCCGTGAAATGGTGGGGAAAAGTCGAAAACACATTTCTGAGTAATCTCCCCTTGCATCATCCTGCAGGTTGGTGTCAGTTTATTGTGGTTATATGGCAGTCCTTTCCAACTGGAGATTAAAGTTGGGTTACCGAGCCTGAGCCAGCACTGGCTGTATATCCTGCTGTCTGGAGTCGCTTTCCTCGTCTTTTCCCGCATAGCACTTTGTGTTTTTTTAGATCCCAATCAGAGACTTCACATCCATCTTCATGTGTGTCGGCGCAGATGCGGGTCAAGGTAGGGTTAGGAGGATGAAGTCACGCTGTTCCATAATGAAATAAGAGGCTTCTGACAGACTAGAATGTTCTTCTGACCAGGTGATGGTGAAACTGAACGTGGAACGAATGGCGTGAGAGAACACATGCACATCCATTTACAGCGATAGCAACAGTCCCTAGGTATTTTTTGGGAAAAGGATGAATCAGCTTGCTTTAACTTTAGATGCATTTTCATTCTTTTTTAAAAAGAAAAATAAATATATTTTTATTCAGCGAGGATACGTTAAATTGATCAATAGTGACATTACAGACTTTTTAAAATGTATAATCGTACAAATGAAGTCTATTTCAAAATGTCAAGCTGTTCCTTTTGAAGTTTCCATTCATCAAAGAATCCTTGAAAATATCAGCGCAAAGCTGCTTTTAACATCGACAAGTTTGAAGACTAAAGTAATGGCTGCTGAAGATTCAGCTTGGTCTTGACAAGAATAAAATAAACTTTCAAATGTATTAAAATAGAAAATCAGTTTGTAATAATATTTCAAAATCTTACGGTTTTTATTGTATTTTTGACCAAATACATGCAGCCTTAGTGACTTCTTTCAAAAACGTGAAAGCGTTGGATTGACCTCAAACTTTTGAACTTTGTGTATATTCCAGGGGGCGATTTTTATTAAAACAACATTTATTTCTTCTGTTTTTCATTTAAATGTTGCATTGAAGCAGTCTTTGAAATCTTTCTTCACCATTTACTTTAGCTGCTTATTCATTCATTTTCCCCGAGAGCAAGACTTTAAATCTTGAAATAAATACTGTACATGAATGAATAATAAGAAAGATATTAACTGTGAAAATATGTCATTTGTACTTCATTACCAAGGAGACAATGATGTGAACGAAAGACATGTCATGTGTAAATAAAGCAGACATATTAAAGTATTAAAGATTAGCAAACCAATTAAGCTGTAATTTTGTCACATTTAGCAAAAAGTGTGAAATACAAAAATTGAAAACAAACTGTGAAATGTGCTTTATCGAGACAAAACAGACAAAAAAGTGACTTTTATTGTGAGAACGCATCTAATTTATTCCTGAACTTTAAAAATTTCCACCACCAAATTTAGTTTTACAATATATACAATATACAATTCATCATCTGAGATGACTGTCATGGGGGAAAATTACAGCAATGATACATGTGCAATGAAATTAAATAAATGATGTGAACAACTTTTAAGAGTTTCTGAAGTTGAAGAACCACCCTTTTATGATTGAAAACACAACGTTTGGTCATAACTGTGATTTGCTTGGTTACTAGACAGTAAACAAAAAGAGTTTCTTTTGTTTAAAGCAATAACTTCAAGCGTGGGCAGCCAAGCAGACCACTGTTGTGAAGAGCAAACATGGCCTCCACGCTCTCGACGTGTAATAACATCTCATCACTGTCGTTCGCACAATATTGATTTGATTTCATTACACTGGAGCGACCGTCCTTTGCTCATAGCCTTTGGCGAGTGTGGAGACTCTCTCTAGGTCCCCGGGGACTTGTGGCCCTTACGCTCACATTATGAGCTTGTGTGTGTGTGTGTAGCATGGCGAATGAGAGCCATGTGTCACAGTGCACGAAGGCCTCCTGATGAAACCATTATTTCCTGTAGGCCTCAGGGGCCTTTAGTGAAGTTGGCATCTATTTTCTCTCTCTTTCTCATTCTCTTTACTTGCTTTGACGTCCTTTTTCTCATTTTCTGTTCTCTCAATGACTGTCACATGTTTTTGGCAAAGGGAAAACTGAGGAAAAAGATGCAAACTGATGAATGATGTGTTTTGCTTGCTTTCAATGTGTTTGAAAGTACTGTCCCCGTTTGCCTTGTTTTCTCTCATTATTTCTTTAATTCATTATTTCATTAATGAAGCACAATGAAAATATCAGACAATAGTTGAAATCTGGAGCAGACAGCACTTTTTGTGGTTTTGACTGAAAGTATTATGATGGTGTTTAATAAAGACCAATTGGTGTTTATGAATATACAGTACAAGGCATCGTGCAATACACTGCAATGACTTATTTGATCTTTCTTTTACCACCCAAACAGCCTTTAAACAAGATGTTAAAGGTTTGATTCTGTTGGACTAATTAAACAAGACCAGAAATGATCTTGAATGAAGTGCGTTTTCTCCAATAGCAAGACCGGAATATTAATTAAGAAGATGGTTTTCTGCACTGTACCGTTATTGCAATTTCACAACTTTATGCAAATGTTAAAACCACTCGGAATTGAATGCCCAAATGCATTTCTGCAGGTCATATTCTCCTCTCTTTGTGTTTTCAGATATTGCTGGAGGCGACTGTGGACCGCAAAGGCTACATTGCTGTCGATGACATACTCCTGTTGAACTACCCCTGTTGTGAGTAGCACACATCTGTCTTTATAGTGTGGGAGGGTGTTTAAACAGCATGGAAATGTGAAGGACTGTACAAATGATCACTTTAGCCTTTTCTTGGATGTAATATTGTTGTCTGTCTGTGCGATTTTGAGTCAATACGGCTGGAGTAAAAAAGAAAAAGGAATTTATTAAGCATTAACCATTATTGCAAGTCTTTAGGTAAATATTGCATTGCATTATTACTCCTAGAAAATAAGGCATTCATACATTATAGCTAGAATAAATAGATTAAACATTGTTTTATGAAAAAGAGGCCAGAATTTGGCCATTGTTGCCATTGGTCCTGTTGGTAACATGGTTATATGAGAGATTGAGAGAAGTGTAGATATTTGTGATACTGACATTGTATCAAGAAGACCAGTATTCACTTTCAAATACTGATACTAAATGTTTTAACTAGTCTTTTTTTTTTTTTTTTTGCGCAAATGAGCATTCAAAATAAACTTTTTCACATTTGAGGATCCTATCATTTTGTTTAACATAGACCAAAAGTGAGCCTGGACCACAAAAATAGTCATAAGTTGTTTTATTTTAGATATTTATACAGCTGAAGGCTGAGTAAATACGATTTCTATTGGTGTATGTTTTGTTAGGATTAACTATTTGAAAATCTGGAGTCAAAAATTCACCTTTTGAAGTTGTCCAAAGCACTTTTTCCTAGCACTTTTACAAAGCAAAAAATTGGAATGGTAGGAAAAAATTGTACACGATTTACAATATACTTAATATCCTAATGATGTTTGGCATAAAAGAAAACTCCGGGGTCACATACAGCTTACTATATTCAGTTCTCATAAATGCAGTGTTGTGCAAGTTACTTTCAAACTGTAATATATTATATATTACTTGTTACTGCTATTTAAAAGTAATTCCTTACATTACAATATTACTGATTCAAA
>JAUCMU010000030.1:19984832-20017332 GCA_032275025.1 Enteromius treurensis | reverse complement strand
TTACTTTAATGATAGGTTAGAATTTTTTGAATGAAAGATCAAAAGGATAAACAATGCAGTATATAAGTGGAGGGCACTGTATCTATCTATCTGCCTGTCTGTCTTCCTGTGTGTGACTGTCCGTCTGTCTGTCTGTATGTATAAATGCAGCCTTAGTGAGCATAAGAATGTTTTCTACAAGTAACATTGAAAAGCAGGTAGTAAACATGTCTTTGTACATTTCTTATCGATCTTGGCATCATTTTATGAAAGGATGATAAGTAGACAAGTGTGGTCTTTTAAAGTAAGTAGCATTTTTAAGAGCTGATTCAGGTGTTTAGATCTCAGCAGTATAATGATGATATGCAGTATACGGCTGAATTCTCCCAAACTAACAAGATCAACCTGTAAATACATAATTTGAGAATTTGCCATGAATATTGCATTTTAGGCCCTGTTTGTGTCTAATTAGCACAATTTCTTTAGTGAATCGGAGTCCTAGAACAATGCAGACTGCGCATGTAAATAAATGACACAGCGACCCTTATCTGACTGGCTTTTATTAAAACAAGCTGCCTTATGTGATAACAGTATGTCTGTGTATTTATTTGAGAGCAGCAAGCCTTTTTAAGGCTAATACAAAATGCTCCGACAGCACGATTATCAGCAGTAATTGTTACCAATGTGCTGAAATGCCTTTTAGTGACCAGCTGATGGGCATAGGTGACATTCCGAGAGATGCGGACTTCGCTTAAAGTTAACAATCCTTTTCACAACCTCTGAGGGACATCTTAACGCTTTCAAGGCTTCATAAAACTGTAGTGATATTTATACATATTTAAACAGAGAAAACTGACAAAGTACTATTAGACGGTAATAAAGTGCAATTCCAAACAAGCAAATCAACAGATGCTGTTGTCATGAAAGCTCATCTCTGCTGAGTCTTCTAACACCCTCTTCCTTCGCCCCCCTCCCCACTTCCTGCAGGCGGCAGATGGCATCATCTAAGCCCCACTGTGCACATTAAATAATTAAAACTCTCATCAGGACCTGGACACACATTGTCGAAAGTGGCATTGCGCCAGACTGCGGAAATCACCATTTGGCAAGACAAGTCAAAAAGGAAAGGAAAGCAAAAAGAGTGAGAAGGAGAGATTTCTTGGTGATTTAAGAGATTTTTGTTACCCAATCCACACAGTTACGTTTTTTTCATAACTTCAGTTTTGTGGTAACTGCGATACGTAGTATTTAAAGACTTAAGGATACAAACATATTTTAAACCTGTTTTGCTGCAGCACGTAAAAAAATGTTGGTCCCTTTTTTATTGGTTTATTTTTTATTTTTTGCCTTGTGATTCATGTTGGCTCACAAAAAACATGCACTGCTCATCACACAGTGGCATTTCTACTGAACATGTGGCCACCTGTGGACTACAAACAATGTAGCCTGGGCATCCGCCTGCTTTTACAAATAAGATAAATAATACTAGCTCAGGGTGGATGTACAAAACAGCTTTCTCTGTTATATCAAACCTCATACCCTGTTTATCTGCTTTGATTGACAGATTTCAGATGTGTGGGTAGGCGGTTTACGGTGATTTAATGTACATCCTCCTCGAGCAACAAGCTGTTGCCAAAGAAGAGGAAAGCCCTGTGGTTACAGAAGGCAAAATGATTTAGAACTCCAACACAGGCCTGCTAATCTAAGCAAGCCAGCCTTGTTATGAAACCCTCTGAAAGATTTTTATGCCTCTTTTATCCAAACCGTTACTGCGTCATATGGAAACTAGCCAAAATTTGAAGAAATGTACATCAGATGTTGTTTTGCGGATGACGCAGATCAAATATTTAATGGAAACTCGCGTCTAAAGGAGTAGGGTAGTTCACCCAAAAATGCAATGTATTCTTCTTCAAAACAGAAATCACTTGCTCAACAGTTGATCGTATGCAAGTGAATGGGGGCCATCAGAATTAGTTCAAACAGCTGTTAAACATCACCGTCCATCAATTAGTGTTGTGTAATAAACATATTTGTAATAACAAATCCATGAAGACATTTTGCGAAAACAGTATATGTTTGTGGATTTGGATGTAGGAAGACAACAGGAAATTGACATTTTCACTGGAGGAAGTGCAATTATTGATTATGAATTGGTAGAAGCCTCAGATTTGTTTATTACATATGTACAGCTTTTCGTTTTACATGTGGATTATTGTGGTGCTTTTAACAGCTGTTTGAAATCTCATTCTGACAGCACACATTCACTGCTGGGTATCCATTGGTGAGCAAGTAATATAATCTGTTTAGATGAAAATACAAACTCATCTACATCTTGTCCTGCCTGATCGTGAATAAATGAACAGATGAAAGCTATATTACAACTACGGTATGTGGATATCCAAATGATATTGAAACTTTTTTTTTCATGGGGTTTGCATTTTAATTTTTTATAAAATATTCATGCAGTTATGATGTCGGCGCATTGAAAGTGAGTTTCGTCTCTCATCACCACGCAAGCAGTTCAGTTGTTCAAAATATTAAATTATACATAAACCATGCTCTGTTTAAGTAACAATCAGACTGTCAGATGTGCAGGCCTGGCTGCAGTTCCCGAAGGAGCTCTTTGCTATCTGAGACTAAACAGTGTTAACTACCGCATGAAGCTATTTGTGTTGCCCGAGGGCCTTTTTTTCATCTGATACCCATTCAATGAACTTCTTTAAAGAAAGAAAGAAATCTATAAAGTTTCCTTTATGCATCTGAGTTAGTGTGTGCCACATTTACAGTATCTGTTTAGCTCACTTTTTGCCCATGTCAAACTTGTAGGTGTAAAATTGGTGTTTTGCAAAATATGAGCAGACTATGTATGTAAAATCTTAACAGCGCTATGTCTCTTCATTCTCTTCATTTTTTTGTGCCCATTGCATTGCATTGCATCTTGCAGCAATCCTGCACCTGTATTTTCTTTTGGGGATTAATAAAGTATTCCTTTATTTTTATCTGTGCTATTTATCTACTTCCTTTTTATCTTTTCTAATCCCCAATTCTATATATTCAGTTACAAAAAAATATCTTCAAGTGAATAGATATGACTTTTAAATTCAAAAGGTCGTATTGCAGTTTAGTTGAACTGAGGCCTTAGAAAATCAATTACGCTTAAAAGACCAAGAACCACGTGTGCTGCTGGAGGAAGATTGTCTAAACCTTATTTCATAGAATTCAAGCGTCTCACATGCAGGCAAGAAAACATCCCATATGTTGAACAATTTCACGATTAACTAGCCAATCAAACTGGAACAAATCAACATTTCTGGCCACTAAGAGATCGCCTCTCTGTGTTTGAAGTCTGTGTGAAACGACATTTGCAATGCATTTTACTTCAGAAATAGGATATGTTTGAGGATTCAAATAGAGAAATGTAGGGTGAGACTTGATTGGAGCATAAAAAGTGCCAGAATAGAAACAGTTGGTTCAGAGATAGATTTTATTTATTTATTTATTTATTTATTTATTTATTTTTCCGGAGAATTGTTTTTCCATGTCGATATAAAAAAAAAAAAAAAAAAACATGCATTAAGATCAGCATTTACTTTTAAGCAGGTTAAATTGTTAAAGAGGGTTTGTATCATTGTGGACTATGTTTAAAACTTTGGGTTCTTTTGTTTGTTAAAAAATAAAAGGAGGAAAAGTTGTTTGTTAGTTGTTGTTCATTTTTATTTTTATTATTATTATTGTAATTTTTTCCCTGTGAATGGGAGTCTCTTGTAGATACATCTGTTATTCTCTCTGTTTGATGCATGCTAAAACAGAAAATCTGTCAGGAAAAGTAAAGAAAAAAATATATATAAATATGTCCGTAGCACCAAGGTTGCATTTATTTGATAAAAAAAAAAAAATTTTTTTTAAAAAATATTTACAGATATAATTAAATAATATACAAAAATAAATATTAATATTATGATTTATTATTACAATTTAGAATAACCGTAAACAAAATGTATTCCTATAATAGTAAAGGTGTATTTTCAGCAGTCATTGCTATAGTATTATAATTTTTTCCATCAAATGATGAATAAAAATAAATGGTTCTTTGCTTGCTCTTCTTTGTACTGTATATTTCCTATTATTCTGAACCCCTTATGTCTTTGTGTTCAGATAAAGCCCCTCATTTTTCCCGTCTGGGGGATGTAGAGGTCAATGCTGGACAAAACGCCACTTTCCAGTGTGTGGCAGCTGGACGTCCCAATGAAGCAGAGAAGTTTCTGTTGGAGGTGAGCAAACAGTGAATTATTTGTTTGAAATAAAGTTGTGACTTAACTAAATTATAGCGGCAAACTAATGATTGAGCGAATTTTAGGAACAAAGTGATTTGCTTATCAGAAAACATCAGAAAGGCCATGTTTTTGAATTTCATTTAGTTTTTATCCAAAGTTTAACCAGAAACTTTTTGAAAAATGAGTAAACTGTCAATCTTCAAAGCAAAGCTAAGTAGAGCTAAACCACTTCACCGTTTGTTATATAATAGAATTGTTCTGGGAGCATTTTAAGGCTGTGACATTGTGTTTGGAAGGAACGTTTCCCACTGTCTTTGGAGAGCTGAAGATTCTGGCATCAAAGGTGGAATTAAATCAAATGAGTGATTGTCACATCAAGGTCAAGGACAGACGCCTGTGGTTGCAAGCTGTCACAGCAACACAAGATTCTGCAATAATCAATGTCCTCAAACCCTCTGAAGTGCTCGTTTCTCCACTAAACGCAGCAGGAGATAACTCTGAAGCTTCACTTCTGACCTTTTCTTACTTTTTCTGTCTTTAATCACGGATGTTATCCTCTTTAAATATTTATTTGGTAACACTTTAGAATAGGTAACACTTTTGAACTATTAACTACAACTTTTCCCTTTAATAAATTCTTAAATTGCTGCTTATTATTAATAATATTTAGTAAGGTAGTTGTCAGTTTTAGGATTTGGGTAGGATTAGGGATGTAGAATAAGGCATTAATATGTGCTTAATCAGCATTAATAATTGGCTCATATTTTAGAATGATGCATGCTAATAAGCAACTAATAGGTAATAAACTAATAGTAACCATAAAATAAAGTCCTTCCGTTTATTTGTTTAGATATTTTATTTTTATATTTGGGATCAGCGATCCATTACAGGATGGCATTTAGTGACCTGAATATTTTAAAGTGTAAAACTATCTTAAATTAAATAGTTGTTTGCATTTATTACTTTGTTTAATTATAATAATATAAAAACACTGCTGTACTTTTCACAGTTTTGGGATAAGTAAGATTTTTTATTCATTTATTTATATTCAGTCATGATACATAAAATGTATCCAGCTTTGTCTGATATGTTTTTCTAATTAACAGAACAGTTGTTTTTAACATTGATAATAATATTAAGTCGGCATAATTCTATTTAAAAAAAAAAAAAACATTCAGAAGTAATAGTTACGTTTGTATTTTTTTTATGTATTTTTGATTTCATAAATGCAGTCTTGTTGAGCTTTAGAAATGTCTTTCTTTTAGTACATTTTATTTTCTTCCTAATAACATAATTGCCATTTTTTTTATCAGTTGTGTCCGCTAATACCAGATAAACGCATGAGTCAAATGCATCAGTAATGCGTGGCATGATTAGTCCAAAACAGATTGTCCACAGCTCTCCTATGTTTATCCTACATGTTTGCCTGACTGGCTGTTCACTGAATGTGATTGCTAGGTTGAATAAAGACAGGGTGGCTCTCAAAGCCAGATGATTGTATGTTTAGCTTTGTTTTATGCGAACCTCAAATTTGCAACCATTGCCCACACATTTACCCCTGCATTCAAGTCTGGTTTGTGTGGTCTTGAACCACATTGAAAGCCTAAACACTTTAGCAGCCCCATAATAAACAAACACACATAGTTGTGTAGCACCCGCAGACCTCCTTCTAGAAGTGCTTTCCGTTAGTATGAGTGCACTCTAGGCGCTCATTTTGTGTCTTGGTATTCAGAAAGGGGAGAGAGGTACAGTAATGCGTTGACATCTTGGATGGGTTCTATTCACACCACTGTCTCGCTGAAATTACCTGAGCCGCAGTGAAAGCTTGCTGTTATCAAGTGTGGTTTTGTGTGAGAGACGCGTCTGGTACCTCACAAAGCTCCACGTTGCAATTCCTGGAACCCTGACATGCAAGATTTTTTAAGACTTATTCATTTTTGGTCTTTATTCAGTTGATACATTCTTTGGTGGGCCAATATTTATGGCTCACCTTTCAATAAAAAAAACTGAAGCTATTCAGTTTAAGTTTCCAAAACCACATTATTTTCCACATACTGTACATTATTGTTGCTCCTCTATGCCTCGCCTTCTTGAAACATGGATTTTTTTTTAAAGCTCATCTTTCTGAGAAACACGGTGTGCTCTTATTTTGTTTTAGTTTCTGTTTTGCTTTAACATATTTGTATTTTATTTTTAGTAAATTCAGTATTTTACGTTATTTTTATTTTACCTTATTTTTATTTTATTTTATTTGTTATTGTGTTGTATTGTATTGTTATTTTATTTTATTTTATTTTATTTTATTTTATTTTTATTTTTTTATTTATTTTATTTATTTATTTTTTTATTTTTATTTTTTTTTGCACATCATCAGCAGTTATGTGGCATACACACGCACCTATAAGACAATGTTAGTTTACTTGTCTTATCTACTATTATTATAATAACCTGTTATATGGACTACTGTTTTTTGTGCTTTTTGCTGCTTTGACAGTCTGTCACTAGGATATATTTGTGTACACAAATCACATAATTGATTACTTCATCGTCAAGAAGTAATATAATTGGGCAAATGCAATTAAGCATTGTTTTGCCAGAGTATTTTTGTCCTGAGCTTAATGACAAATGGCTCTATCCCTCCAGATATTCTGTTGGCGCTGTGACTTGCATCCAGAAAAGTGCATTGCTCATTCAGTGTTTATGTAGGTACTTGGCAGCATGTGTTTGGTGACTAGGTTCTAGCATTTTCTTGTTTTTCTTCTTTTCTAGCGTCACAATGGTGAAGTGTCTTCAGGTGGTTCTGTCAAGCACTTGGGCCGCAACCGCTTCTCATTGTCCTTTCAACTGGAGGACGTCCAGAAGCCCGAGCAGGACCTTTACCGCTGCGTCACACAGTCCTCCAGAGGCTCTGGCGTCTCCAACTTTGCTGAACTCATTGTCAAAGGTAAAGAGCTTGTTTTCTTCCCTCTTTTGTCCTTTCAGTCTTCGTTTTACGGCCCATAATGTGCACATCACAAGATAGTAGGATTCCAGCTCAAACAGTGTCACTTTTTTTATTATAGCCTAGCATTCTCTCATTGTCCTGAAATTGCCAGTGAGAATGATGTACATTATGTGTGGACTGTTGTAGTAGCAGACTTTTTTGGCAGTTAGTATTTAGGGAAGTTTAAAGGGCTAGTACAACCAAAAATGATCATTCTGACTTTATTCACTTTATTCAGTACAGTTTCTTTTTGAGCTTGACAGTCTAAAGCAGTCCAGTATAAAGATTCTTTAAAAAAAATATTGTTTTCTGTTTCATGAAATAAAAATAAAAAAACGCCATGAGTATTAAATGATCATTTCAGCTTTCCCTTTAAATTCTGAATCAAGCTTATAACCTGACACCTGCCCATCAGCCTGCAGTGGCAGCTTCTTGTGTCCACCTGTAAACCCAGGTCAGATTGATATCCCCTAAGCAAAAGAAGAAGTCAGGGATGGAATAAGGGTAGGGATGGATGGAGCCACGTGGCTTATTCAACATCAGTCCTCAAGGCATACCGAGAGAGGTTATGAGACAGCACCATGCTAATCCTATTGATAGATGTAGCAGCACGGATTACGGAGAGTTTAGAAATGCGGCTTTACTGTATTCCACAATGTGACCCAGAAGCACAGCATTATAAACCTTCAGGCTGTTTTCTTTAAAAGCAGTCATAACAAAACACAAATGAAAAATCACAGGTAGTACCCTCAGAGATCCTAAAAGAGAGACTTCTAGCTATTCAATTATTTGTACTCCCTCACACTGTTTATTATTTAACCCTAAAGTCCCTACAGCAAGGATAAGCCCTTTGCTTTCTTCACACCTAAATCACAGAGTAAAATAGTATTATTTTAACTAGTTGTGAACATACTGTTATATTGTTTTCTTTAATTGTTTAGTTTCACTTGTTTGTTTGTTTTTTATTTTTCTTCAGTTAGTTTTAACTTGTTTTTTGTTTTGTCCTGTTGTTTTTTATTTTATTTTTATTTTTATATTTATTTATTTATGTATTTATTATTTTTTTATTTTTTTTTATTTTACCAGTTACATAACCAATTATGCCAGCAGTTATGGGGCATACACAAACACACGCACCTATAAGACATTGTTAGTTAATTTCACATTTTGTATTTTTTGTTTCGTTTTGAATTTAGTTTTTATGTTTTTAGTTTAGTTTAGTTTTGTTGGTAGAGAAAACACCCTTGATGTATAGGTAGCACTTCTTTTCCCAGCAGACAACCTCCTAATTTGCATGGTTTTCTTGCTGAAGTGTTTGGATAAGAGCTCCTGCTAATTTCCTTAAATGTAACTATATTCTGGGGTGAAATTGCTAATGTTCTCTAGATCTTGTCATCAAATTCAAAACTCATTCGACATGTAGCGTTTCTAGGGGACTGACTAATCAAATGTTCAGGAAAGTGCTCGATACAAAGCACTTGCTCTTGTAGCACTTGTCACACCGACTCATTACAACTTCATCATTATACTTTTACCAAAGCCGTAGGCTTAATCCACTTGGGAACATCGCAATATGAAGCACAACTTATAATGAGGCCCGCTTGCGTCTGTGTCTCTATGTTAGAGAGCTTTAAAGCCATTGCAGACTATAGCTGCATTCCCTTTGCAGCATGTTATTGGCATTGCTTCCTGATGGCTTTTACTTCGACAGGAGGTCCTATTTAAAATGCATTACTGCACCTCAGTTAAGCACGGAAGATTGGCCCCACCAGACGAGTCCATAAAGCTATAGGCCCCGCATGCCAGCACGGCGGCATTGACGCAATCTCATTACGTTCACCTTAGTTTTCCCTTCCCTTCGCTCTGATCTTCTCCTTGTCTTTTCCAAACTGCCCTCCCACGCTTGCCCCCGCTAACGAGAGGCTAATCAGTCCTTTAATTAGCTTGATCAACTCATTTCACAACTCACTGTTCCTCAATGGGCCCATAGATTACACAGCAACAGGGCTAATGCAGAGGAGCCAGAGGGCTAATGAGAATTGTTCTCAGTCAGTCAGTAAGGTTCAGATCTGTTTTTCACAGTAACGCTGAACTCGACTCTGGCGAAAGAAGCTTTCTCAGGGTGAAATTAATCATCTGCCCTAACCAATGTTGGATAGACGGAGAATCACAGAGACGGCCCCGTTTTTATGTCTCTTCACATATGAAAGCAGAGTCTAAGTTGACTTTATATTATTCTCTGAGCCTTTCTCTGACAGACAAGATGAGCTTTATTATTCCCTGCCATCTCATATCCCTCCCAGGAGAGGCTTTCTCTTGTCCCTTGCTGGATATTTGCCATCTGCAGCTGGCCCTGAGAGAGAAAGCTAGCAGACACAGCAGACCCGAAGATTAGTCATGGGAAAAGTCAGCGCTGATATCTTTTTATTTCTTTGGACCCCTGCTTCCATCCTTCCAAATCGATTTCTTTCACTAATTGTTTGATAACTCAAGACCCTTTGAAGTTCTAGTCATTAGTCAGGGTTTAAATATATATCTCTAAAACATTATACCTTGCAAATCAAATGTGTGGTTTCGGCTACTGTGTAGCTGCCCACTGAGTTCCTCAGGGAGCCTGGTATGAAAAGCTAAATAGCATGACCTTGTATCTGAGGTTCTTCCACAGTCTACAGGCTTGCACATCTGTTGGTTTACTTCTAGCTCTCCCACGAGGACTTGAAAGAACCAGCTATTGGAGATTTAATGTGCATGGCCAGATTGGTATTTTAACCCTTGAACCTTGTGTTTTTAAGTTGTACAGTTTGAACTGCAAATGTTCTTCCGCCTCATGTCAGCAGTGTCTGGTCAAGATTAGCTTAAAAAACTGAGTAAAAGAGATCAGACAGATTTAGGTTAGAGTATGTTAAAGGTTTTCATGTATTTCTCCTGGGGGCTGCTTGAAAAGGGCTAACATATTAAAATGTTTTCTTCATTCCCTGAAGAGATTTTTACCATCATCTTTTTTTATCTCTTTCACAGTTCCCCCATCTCCCATTGCTCCGCCCCAGCTGTTGAGAGCGGGCTCCACATATTTGATCATTCAGCTAAACACAAACTCCATTCTGGGCGACGGCCCCATTATACGTCGGGAAATCGAATATCGGGCCAGCCAGGCACCTTGGTCGGAGATCCTTGGAGTTAACATGGTTACCTATAAGCTCTGGCACCTGGATCCAGATACAGAGTACCATATCAGTGTGCTGCTCACCCGGCCAGGGGAGGGTGGGACGGGGCCACCAGGACCACCCCTCATCAGCAGAACTAAATGTGCAGGTGAGTGACCAGAGAATGGCACGTGCATTATGAAGTACATTTAAAATTCCTGTCATATTTGTATGTTGGAATGAGATTGTTTTTGAGTTTATATTAAGAAATCTTCAGTTTTTATCGAATTTATCTTCTTGTAAAGCAAGAAACTATGTAAAATAAGTATTAAGTTCTAAAATTCTAAAAATATGTATTAATTTGCATTCTTAAATCCATTTAAATACACTTTTACAGTATGTATGTATGTGTTTGTGTCTGTGTGTGTTTGTATTTAAATATATCCAGTATACACACACACACACACACACACACATATATATATATATAAATTAGTGCTCCCCAATAATTAATCACAATTAATTTCATCCAAAATAAACGTTTTTTTTTTTTACATAATATATGTATATACTGTGTATATTTATGTATATAATATATACATAATATAAACACATGCAGGTATATATTTAAGAAAATATGTTTATTTATTAAATATATGTATGTATAGTATAAAATTGAGGAATATGAATGTATAAATGTAAATATTTTCAAAATATATACTGCATGTGTGTGTATTTATAAGTACATAGTAAATATGCACAGTGCACATACATTTTTATCGGATGCGATTAGTTGTTTGACAGCACTAATATATAATATAATATAGTCTTCAGTTGTTATATATATATATATATATATATATATATATATACACACACACACATTATATACAGAATAGCCTGTAAAAATAGATTCTAGAATGTAAATTAATGCATGTTTTACACAATAATTGTTTAGAACATACATACCCTGTACCATAAACCTTGAAGATTTATCATATTCTAGACTGCAAAAATATGTGACATCAGCAATTTAAAAAAATGCACCATTAATAAACAGCATATGAATTTGGTCAAGTGTTTAATGTCAGTTTATAAAATATATCTGACTTAATTTTTGAAAAAGTGGATGATTAATTGGAAGTTACATTTTCTGAACCGAAACTGCGGGCATCTCTCCTGTGGCGCCTTCTTGTGCCTGTCAAAACAAACAGCGAGGGGTCGTAATGCATGGTTCTACCTGCAAATGAGAGTCTCCACCACGTCCAGCTGTTTCAGTCCTGGAAAGGGTGTGATTAGGAAGATTGATCCTGTTTTTATCTGAGTGAAAACGAGACTGAAAACGCAGCTTGAGGATTGGACCAAGACCTGGTCGGCGTACTAATGGTCACCACTTTACATCGCATCCTCTTCCAAACAAACATGCTATCACTCAAATCACTGCCAAATCACTTTGTAAATGACACATCACGGTCATTCCCGCCTTGTTCCTGAGACCAGACACCCACCATTCATCAGCAAGCAAGACAAAAAGAAGCAGCCAGGTGAAAAAGGGAGTGCGGAAAAGCATGACAACACAGGAGGCTTTAGAACGACATAGCAGGGAGAAAAAGACATCAGCAGATAAGACGAGAGAGCCGGAGCGAGAAAGACTCGTCTGTGAGTCTCTTCCAGACACGTTTTTTGTCTTAAACAGCTTTTGTCTCTTAAAGAAAATGAGGAGCAGACGTTCACGCTAAATATTTCCTACTGTTTCCATTTCCACTTCCACATTAAGTCTAGATTGAAATTCTTCTTTAAATGGAGTATTTGCATCATATTCCCAGTGGTGCCTCGCTGCACATGAATATTGGGGCTGTTTAAGCTGCTGTCATATTTGCTGAACTGTTGAAGATGTAATTTTGACTCAATAGAAGCACATCAGTGGGATTGGAAGTAAAATGAGGTTTTCCATACTCCGCTCGTGCTCAAATCTCCTGTGTATTCTGCCGTCAACTGAATAGAAGTCGAAGATATAATTGAGTGCTTGGAGAAGTGTGCTAGTGGGAACGCCATGTTGTGTCAGAGGCTATGAAGTTTTGATTTGTTTGACAGCGCTTGCTCATGCACAACACACACACATGCATACGCTGGTACGTTCTCTGTGATGACTTATTAATCACGGTTGAAAGGGAGTTAGCGTTTACAGTCATGTGACTTGATATTCAGATTAGCCTCCAGAGAGCTCTGTCACAAAAATATTAGGTTTGTTTTGTAAAATCGATAGTTTTTATTCCAAATGTAATCTTTTACTGAATTTGATGGATTTATGGTTCTTTACTAAATGCATTCGCTTCAGCTATCAAGGGAGGGACATTTTATTGTTCTTTCAAGTATGCTTGACTTAAAGGGATAGTTCATCCGTAAATGGGCCTTCTGTCATCATTTACTCACCCTCATGTGATTCCATACCTGAATTACTTGTTTTGAATTGCAAACTCCCACTGGTAACACTTCCTGATTCTTTTTTTTTTGGATCGAGAAAAGTGTCAGCTCATCTGTCTTCATCTAGCAGGTGAATCCACCTCCTCAAGTACAAAGGTGACTGTAATCATCTTCTCTGGCTCCATGCGAGCCGCTTAAAATGGCCTCCATTCGGAGGATTCCATTACCTCCTGTACACAGACCTGATGCTGACAATCTTCCCTGCTGATATATCCCATTCTGGCATCCAACAAGATCTTGTTAGTTTATTTGTTTGTGTAGTTAGGCTTACCTTTATGTGGTTTCTCTCTCCTAGCAGCTTATTTTTATTTTGTGTTTCACTGCAAGAGCGTTAGATACCTTCAGGACCTTGGGTGACTTCTCCGCCAAAAATCTGGAAGAAAGTGAAATGAATGATGAGATGACTAGGTTGTTTCTGGCTGCAGCTGAAGATTGCATCCTGGTGCGCGGCTCTAGGTAGTGACCTACATAAAAATGATGAAGGCAGGCACAGTCCTGTGGGCACAGCCAGGGAACCAGTGGACATTTCGCAGAACACGGCCAGGTGTGCTTGATGAGGCGTTGTTGTGATTAGGAGCAGGACTTGATGTGAAGAAATGTTCCTCGGAGGAGAGGAAGATTAGAAAGGGGAAAAAGATGGAAGAATGGGGCAAACATTGTACTTCTGCCACAGACTGGTTCACAGATGGACTTCCACCTGCTGCTGGGTCTCTTTAGGTGTTCGATGAAGTGAGTTACTCGCTGGATTGCAATTACTTAAAGGTACAGTGCACCCAAAAATGCTAATTTTGCCATTTATTCAGCTTTCTTCCAAACACGAAAAAAGCCGATTTGATTTGATTTGTACAATAAAAGTCAATGAGTCTGTGTGGCAAAAGGAGTAAATTTTTTTTTTTTTTCAAAGCATCTTGAATTGTGTTCTGCCGAAGAAAGCCAAAAATGTAAATTTTCTCATCAGTTACATGTCCCTGTGGCCAAACATGTTTGACTTTCTTTCTTGCATGAAATAAGGTGATGTTTTTAACACATTACTGCTATTTTCCCCATGTAGTGAAGATTAATAGTGAAGAAAACATAATAAACACAGTTTATACTGAATATGTGAATGGAGCTTTGTGTAAGGAACAGAATAAAAAACATAGCACCAAGTTTGTAATCAGTGATGGTTAAACAAGGTAAAAAAAAAAAAAAAATCTGTAAATCACAATTTAAACATTTGAATTAATCAATAAGGACAGAAAAAGGCCATTTATAATGTTACACATTATCAATATTGTAAATAAATGCTGTTCCTTTTAACTTTCTATTCATCAAAAATTCTTGGGGAAAAAAAGTGTCATGTTTTTATCTAAAATATTCAACTCAATTCTTTTTCCACAATGATAGCAATTAGAATGATTTCTGAAGGATCATGTGAATGGATGCTGTATTTAAGAATAAATTACATTCCAAAACATATTTGAAATTATTATAATATTTCACAATATTATACGACTGCTCAAGTGATGTAAATCATTTCTGTGTGAACTATCCCTTTCATAAATGTCTTTTAATGAGAGTAGCATGTACTCTAGCAGCTTATTCTTTCATGATTTTTATTTCCATAATTTAGCGTCATGTACGAATGCTCATATGTATATTTGATTAAACCCACTCTCAATCCATCTCAATAGAAACGATTTCGCCCCAAATACCACTGAATCATGTTTCTCATCCGTTTTCCTCTTACAAACCAGCGACCAGAACGTCACGCCCATTAGTTCACTGTATAACCTTAGTTCTCTCAGGACTTCCTCATGTATCAACATTATCTAGAGTAATGGGACAGAAACTGGTCTTGTTTGGACTTCCAGCTGCCCGTGAGGAATTGACATGCTGCCCCAGGCCCCTGGCTGCTCTCTCTGGGTTCGATCCCATCTCAGACGCGAGCCAAGGAGTGGGCGCTCGAAGCGCTGCTCTTGGCATCCAGACAAAGCCTTCGAACTAGGTTAAGGGAAGTAGGGTGACACAAAAGGCTCTTTTGAGCTCCTCAAAGAGCACAGTGTAGACTCTTGGATTGTTTTAAAGATGACACAAACCAACAGCATCCCATTAGTTTGCTTTTAACTAACAATCAATAGTTCCATTAAGACGATCATCACTCTATTTTGGTCGTATTTCCTGTGGAGGCAAATGGGACCTCTTTTGGCATTCAATGTGTATTTTAGGAAACGAACATTGCTCATTCGTGTCATTTTCAGGTCTACTAAGTGCTTCTGTTGATAAGAAATCCAATCGCGCTGGAAGTTAATCTAAATGTAAATCTACGAACGAAACGAAAAGTAAATCTAAATATAGACCGTAAGGAAATGTGTAGAGAGATGTGGCGAAAGCTCTCTGATGTCGGAGATATTTTAGGATTAACTGAGCTTATTTTTTTATGAGTGCATTTCTGCAGGAGAAGTGCTGAATTAGTATTCCTCAATCTATACACATTCTCCTCTGAGGACTTCAAGACGAAATGCTTTTCTTCTAATTCGCTGTCCTTACGGTCTCGGTGCATTAGCTACCTCACCTTACCTTTAGTAGTAATCCTAATTCTTAAGAGCGTGTCTTCTGAGCATCGGCTTGAGATGAGCAATAAAGACCTTGAGCCGTGACCTCATACTTTTTCACAGGAAGTGCGCACTTCACATCCCCTTTGTTGTACCTTCCCACTTGGGTCCATTAGTCATCGGTTCCCATTAAAAGAACAAAGAAATACAATACATTATGTGGAGATATATTTGACCAAAATGCATTGATTGTCTTAATAATGGGCCGTGACAAATGTGTTCATTGATAGTGAGGCTGGATGTCCTTGGTTCACCCTCCCTCGCTGTGAGAAACACTAAGGTTGCTGTGTGCCCTACAGACAGTAGCTTCCTCTGTCTCTTTATATCACATGCACCAAAGGTGGTCGCTGATCTTTCTGCCCCCGGTAAATAAGAAAGTATGAACACAGATGTGAGTTATGCCAAAAATAGTTGGCCTAACGCAGTGACCTTGCACTAACGGTATCTGGCAGAGCTGAGTGTCCTTGAACAGGGGCTCGTGGCCCCTGGACGAGGCACAGGCAGATACTCGATTTGCTTAGCGACATGGAGGTGGCAAATGGCGGGAGAGAGAGTACAACCTGCAGCCTGTGGAATTAATTAACGAAATTTGGCACGAGTTATGTCCTCATTAGCAGGTGGTCCATCAACCTTTTTGACCGCGGTGGCGCCTCCTACCTGTGGTGGGTGGGGTAGGTGAGAAGTCTTGTGACCTGGTGATGTCCCCATGCAGATTCCCTGCATTTTTGGCTTATGTTAACAAAACGTTTCACCGTTTTCTTTTCCGATAGAGCCCATGCGAGCGCTGCGTGGTCTTCAAGCATTGGAGATCCAGTCCCGGCAGCTGACCTTGCAGTGGGAGACGCCGGCCTTCAACCTGACCCGCTGCCACACGTACTCGATCTCCTTGTGTTACCGCTACACGACCGCAGGGGGCGGCGGTGGGCACAACACCACAGTGAGAGAATGCCTGGCCGTGGAGCACAACACTTCACGCTTCACCCTCAGAGATCTGCCACCTTTTCACACCATCCAAATACGACTGGCACTCGCCAACACCGAGGGCAAGAAGGAGGGGAAGGAGGTCATGTTTCAAACTGAGGAGGACAGTGAGTAGCACAGCTTTCATTGAATATTAATCTGTGTATGTCATTTGTTATTTTTCTATTGAAGTGGTGCTTGGATTCAAGAGTGGGGAAGCAAAGATGTCTCATCATGAATTTTGCACTGTGACACAATTGACTACTACTAAGAAGTAAAATAGACCATTTTCACATTTCTAGGTTTCTAGAAGCCGTCATAGTTGAGTTAACCTAGGCCCTGTTTACACAAATGCATTTTTGTTTTAAAGCGATGTTTATGTATGCAGGTATATTCATAGATATTTATAGGTAGATTTCCTATTATTTAGATGGCATATGTATTTACTGTACGTGCTTGGAGCAGTCGAATGGGGAATCTACCAACACATATCTATGGGTGCAACAACGAGCAAGATGTTATCTTTTACACGGTCATCATGGAAACAAAGAGCAAATGTGGGCAGCCACGGCCACATTTTCAAAAGGCCTTTTTTGGTCCATTTGTACTGAAAGTTTTCAGACTAAAACTGCGTCTGCAATATTAAAAAAAAAAAAAAAAAAACATCCTTTAAAATGCCCAGCTAGTATAAATGGTACTAACCATAGCAGAAGTTATGCATTTTAAAACGAAAATGCATTAGTGTTAACGGGGCCTTAAAGAGCAGTGAATGGGAGAGTACCACAAATATGTTTTTTTTATTTATTTTTTTGCATTCCCATTTGTTTAAACAGTAAACAAACTAAAACCAATATGATTTCATGAATTTCCAAAAATTTTAAGAAAATTTCAGAGACTTACAACAGAAGTCTTTTTATGTCTGATTGTCTTTTTATAATTTGATGCAAAGGTGAGATAATACAAAGTATAGTATTAAAAATAATAATAATAATAAAAACATATTTATACAACAGTTCATGACTGACCAGGTTCAGAAGTACTGTCCAATGAAGAGTTCACCTATTCATCATTTAAAGAAATGAGGCCTTAAAATAAGACAAAGATAGTGATAGCGAAAGCCTATTTCCCTATAAATAATCAAGCGTTTGCCAATTTAAAATATACGTAAGGTGTCTGCAAATATCTTTTTTACTAAAACACTCATAGATAGATACGTGCAGATGGATGATGCATACAGTAGAAATATAGAAGATATAAGTAAGAAAGAATGAATGATGAATGGATCAAGAAAGGATGATAAGGATGGAAGGTCAGTGATGGATGATAAAAAAGTATAGACGGAAAGAAAAAGGAAGGACAGATAGAAGGATGATAGATAGGGTGATGGATAATAAAACATGAATGAAAAAATGGATAGATGGAAAAAACAAAGGGAAAGAGGTATTAACACATAAAGAAAGAAGAGTTGATAATGTTAATTAAGTTGTTTCTAAATGCTGAAGTATTTACTCTTGGAGTCTTCTAAATAAAAATGTAGACTGTTCAACATCATAATCATAAAGACACAGCCATTCCCAAATGGTTTTGAAATGAAGTTTTAATTATTCTTCTGGGAGCTGAGCATGAGCTGGTCAGGGAAGATTTTTCTGCCTGTTCCTGCGCTCGGTCCAGCCAGCGTGGGCTGTAAAGATTCTGGCTAAAGGATAAAATAACTTTCTGGGAAAAAATTGAAACACTAGCGTTTCACCCAGACAGGAAGTACGATGAAATAAGAGAGAAAAAGAGAGGGAGGAAAGGGGGTGCACAATTATCAACACTCCTCTGAAGCTTCAATCAGCAATTCTTTTCTTTCATGGCCTGTCACAAGAAAAAGTGATGGAGTCAGCGATTTTGACTCAATTTGAGTGAGCGTGTTATTTTCGCCACCGGCTATCTCTGCCTCACCAACTATCACCCCGCGCACACACGCTGAGCACATACCCGAGGGCTAACGAGGATGGCTCAGTGACAGAGCACAAATGGCTGTAAAAACATCTGCTGATGTGTTACTGCTGCAGTGCGTGAGAGCTCAGAGCATCATCTGTCTCTCTAGCACCGTTTCCACTTCCTCCTCGTTCTTTCTGCCAGTATTTATGTCTGTTAATGAACCCGTGTTAATACTAATCAGCCAAAAAAAAGCCGTGTCATCAGCTGCAAGTGTTGCCCTTTCTTTCTGTCGCACAGGCTTTGTATTTCCTGCTGAGGAGTCCAGCTTTGACCAGCATGAATTTCCTCGCTGTTTCGGGCTGGTTAAGGCTGCTTTCATGCCGGTGTGGTTGATTGATCAGTGTTACACTGCTGTTCATTTGCAAGCCTAACAGATTAATCTAATTAAGCAGCATGGCCCTTCTGGTGAATATGGTTAAGTTAGTTCACTTCTCATTCATCGTAATGTCATTTCAAACCTGTGAAGAGTGCTGCTCTTTTCAATACATTGAAAGCATTTAGGGCTGTCAAGCTCCTAAAGGATGAAAATAAATCAATAAAATGATTCATATGATGACCCTTTTAATTATCCTGATGCCACATGATGACAAAAGACAAGTTTTGTTATACAAAAAAAAATATATATAATATAAATAATGAAATTACACAAAGCTAACAGGGCATGATTCAGATGGACAGTTATTATCATATCATTATGTTGTATTTTTTCCCCTTGATTATTTTTGGATTATTTGCATGCAACAGTAGTATTTATTAGTATTTTAATATGTTGTGTTTTCATTTTAGTTTTAGTTTAAATGTATTTATTGTGTTATTTTTTTATATATATTAAGCTTTAACTTGCTATTATTTCACTTTTAATATTTTAATATTCAGTTTGTGAATTTCAGTAATTTTGTTTTCTTTCTCATTTTTATTTATTTTAATATAGTTTAATTTAAAATAAATATAATTTAATATAATATATATATAATTTATTTTCATTTCACTTTTAATTAATATTTGAATGGATTAATATATAATAAGTTTTAAGTTTATTTTAAATTTGAGTAATTTTTCCTTATTTTGATTATTAATTTTAATCATTTCATTTAACTTTTAATTTATTTTTCAATTTTAGTTTTGGTGACGTATGTATATTTTCTTGTTTTCAATGTTAATGTTTTTCATGTAATTTATATTTCATCTTATTTCAGGAAAATATTTTAATAGCTTTGGTTTTATTTAAAAATAATAACAATGTATGAAAACATATTTGTAAAAAAAAAAAAATCATATGGATTGGAACGACTATAGGGTGAGTAAAGGAGGACAAGTCAATGATGGGGACACATCGAAAACACTTGATATGCTATTCTTTTTAGCAGGATTCCCAGACCTCCTCATTCCATCAAATCTGGAGAACGTGTTCTCAGCTCTACAGCTCTTTGATTCCATATCATATATTCAAGTGACCTGACAACAGTACTGAATCCCTTATATTAGTTTTGATGGATGAGTCTCTGTTCATAGCATAAAAGTCCTGCTTAAGACTTTCATCATGACAACAGCTGTAATGAGGATATTAGCGTTGACCTTTGGGGGACTTTAAGCGATTATCCCCCCCCACTTTGAGTAAATGCTAGTGAAATTATTAGCCTGACAGTATAAGATCTTTTGGTTTCTTCATTCATAACCAGTGGCTTCTCTGGTTTCCCACAGTTCCCGGAGGCATTGCTCCAGAGTCTCTTACCTTCACGCCGCTGGAGGATATGATCTTCCTGAAGTGGGAGGAGCCGGTGGAACCCAACGGCCTCATCACGCAGTATGAGGTATGTGCTTTCCTGCTCTTTACTGCATTCATATCCATTACTTTCACGCTGTCAAAACTAAGATCGGCTCTGACGAGTCAGCGCTTTTACCAGGTAAATGGTCGATGATCCACAATCCTTGAAAGACAAAACTTCCCACTGTGTGTTAAAATTGGACTGCCAGTTTAAATTATTTATGAATGTGCCACTAACATGATCCCCCGCATGCGTGTGCACACAGACCTAACTGACAGTGTGCTGTATTAGGAAGACCTTGGAATGTTGTGTTTTTCCACCCCTGTATAATTTGGTGTTTCAGTCTAGTGAGCCGGAATTGCTGAGGAGTTGTTGTTGTTCTTTTTTCTCAACTCAAGTCAGTGACAGGCAAAAAGTATAAAGTATGAAGTCATGATTTGGACCTGGAACTCTGCATGGTGCCAGAGACATGAGAGCCACCAAGGCAAGCCCTCCCTCTAATTGGTCCCTACTGCATCAGCCATCTGTCATTAAATGACAGAAAGATGTCTCTATCTAAGTTCTTTATGCTGTCTCCTACACTTTTTGCCATTTTAGAACCTTGCTTTATTTGAATAGTTGCCACGATGCCATCATAGAACAGTCATATGCATGAAGCGGGACGCTTGTCCTAGAGCGACCGGGGATTAATTTCTTTGCTGGAGGACACAATGATAATTGCTCATGGCTCAGTTCTCGAAGGGACTGAATCAGCAACCATCCAGCCTTAACCAATACACTGCAATATTTTATGAATGTGGCTGCTACTCTATCTTATCATTCTATCATATTAACTACAACCCAAATTCCGGAAATGTTGGAACATTTTCCTATTTTTATTTTTATTTTTTCGTTTCATTTTGAATTTTTTAATTTATTTATTTATATATTTTTTAATAAAATGAAAAATTTTAAATCACATGAGCCAATATTTTATTCACAGTAGAGCATAGCATATGTTTAAACCGATAAATTTTACACTTTAATCCACTAGATGAGCACTAGATGACATTTTGAAAAGATTTATGTGGGAGAACATCCAGCAACTAATTAATTTAATTGACATCAGGTCTGTAACATGATTAGCTGTAGAAGGGATGTCTTGGAGAGGAAGAGTCTCTTAGAAGTAAAGATGTGCAGAGGCTCTCCAATCTGTAAAAGAGTGCATCAAAAACAATGTTCCTCAGTGTCAAATTGAAAAGGCTTTGCAAATCGCATCATCCAACATCATCATAAGTTTCAGAGAAACTGGAGAAATCTCTATGTGTAAGGTGTTAGATGGCAACGCATCACTCATCTGCATGATTCTGTCATTGACATTACTAAATGGGCCCAGGAATACTTCCAGAAACCACTGTTGGTAAACACAATCCGCCCTGCTATCTGCAGATGCCAATTAAAGCTCTATCATGCTAAATGGAAGCCAAATGTAAACACGGTCCAGAAGCCCCGTCGTGTCCTGTGAGCCAAGGCTTATAACATGATCTGTTTCAAAATGGAAAAGTGTCCTATGGACATTCTTGTTGGAAGTCGTGGATGCTGTGTTGTCCAGGCTGAATTGGATGGAGAACTTCCAGTGTGTTATTAGCGTTCAGTTCAAAAGCCAGCATCTCTGATGGTATGGGGGTGCGTAAGTATACAGTATGTGCAACTTGCATGTTTTAGAAGGCGCTATGAATGTTGAAAGGTATATAAAGGCTTTAGAATAACATAATCTCCCCTCCAGACAAGGTCTATGTCACATACTGCAGCTATTACAACAGCATGGCTTCATAGTTGAAGAGTCCGGGTGCTGAATTGGCCTTCCTCATGTGATTTTAAATTCTTTTAGTTTTTTTTTTTATTGAAATCTAACATTATATTATGTCATCCATCCATTGAACTGTCTACTGTTCTGTCTGTCGTTGTTTATCTATCATTCTGTCTGTCGTTCTGTCTGTTGTTCTATATAGCTATTGATCTATGGTTCTATAATTGTGCTCTTGAGATTAGTAGATCAGAGCTGCAGCAGATCGAAAGCTCATGACTTTGTCCCATATAGAAGGATAGGTAACAGTCTAATAAAAGCCTTTTAAGTGTTTCTTCATTCTTCGGTGCACACAGATTCGGCCTGCTCAGTGCAAAGGTGGTGGGCCTCCCACAGCCAGCATCTGTCTCTCTGTTCCTCTGTTCCAGAACATTCTCACACCCTTTCTCTCTCTGGTCACACTGCCTGCCTCAGTGTCACCTTTCTCCTCGCCCATGATTCAGGCTCTCAGTCAGTCACTACAAAGTTGTGAGAACGGTGCTTCTGTCACGCTCCAAAACACCCATCTCACCTCAGGAGGAAAAGTCGCTTTTGTTTGTGGATCCGTCATTCGGCTCAGCTATGGCCCGAAACGAAATTGACACATTTTTTGAATGCCACCTCCGTCAATCAGGTGCCTCCCCCTTTACCATTTTCACTTACTGAGTTATCTCTCCTTGATAACAAGCCTTTCTTTTTCACCCCCTACCAAAGTCGCCTCAAGGATGTTTTCTAAAGGGGATTAAAAGGCTTGACCTATAAAGTGGAGGCAAGGACAGATTTTCAGGCTCAAGCAGCCTGATCTTCTCAGACATACAGAGAGATGAAGAGAGAAAGAATAAGAGAGAAGCACAGCCTGGAGAATTCACTCTCGTTTTCTCAGATTAGCACTTTGTCCACTTTCCTCTGAGCACCACCAACAAAAGACTCACAGGGCATTGCGTTCCCCCTCAAACCTTCCCCCACCGCTATCATCCATGCCTCATAGCTTTAAAGAAGCCGGGTACAGGTTTGGCAAATGTCTCCTCAGTCCCAGAATAAAAAAATAATTTTTGTATGCACAAATTAATTTCTTTGAGTTAGTTTAATTCAAATTGTAACCATGCACCCAGTTTGCTACTCCGTTTAATTCAAACTCTGGGAATGTTTTAAATTAAATTTTGTTAACAGTTATTAGGTTGATGTTGATTCAAAACTACAGCAAATTAGATCATATGCTGCTTAATGGTTCATGAGGCCAAAAGTCTAGGACAGGGGTCACCAAGTTCAGTCCTGGAGGGCCGGTGTCCTGCAGATTTTAGCTTCAACTCTAATCAATCAAACCCGAAGCAGCTAATCGAGCTCTTACTAGGTATACTTGAAACTTCAAGGCAGGTGTTGAGGCAAGTTGGAGCTAAACTCTCCAGGACACCGGCCCTCCAGGACTGAACTTGACCCCTGGTCAAGGAAAAGGTCCCAGAATCATTTTATTAAAGAAGTGAATATAGTACATAGCCACCTAGAATTTTCAGTGCACTGAAAACACTGAAACATTTCTCATTTTCTGTAGATATTAAAAAAACAAAAAACATAAAAACAATTGTGCACCTTTTAGAAGTCCTAACATTATTCAAGAAAACCTTAGTTTCACTTACTTTTTACTCAAAGTGACTTGGATTTTACATAACTGCTTAGGTTTCCAATGAAAATCATTTCTAAAGAAGCTAAAGCTTCAATGTTTGTGTGATGACAGGCAACACGGACAGGAGCAGAGATTGTGAGTGCTGTCATATGATAGCATCATGGTGTTCTTTGCTGTAAAGATGATAGTCTAACATGCCCACTAGCTTCCCGCTGGTATTTATGAGTAGGCTACCACATATTGTTTATACAATAAATGTTTGATTTCATATATGAATCATTTTCAACCCACTCTGGATAGGGATGTCAGGGTTCGCAAACTTTTGTAAAGCATTGTTTGATTTCAGCTACCACACACTGAGTCATTGCGTGTTTGCTGCCAAAACAACAGCAATTTAATGAAAATATGATTCATTTAAATGGTTTTAATATGTGCAATTACAGATCAGCTATCAGAGCATTGAATCATCAGACCCCGGGATCAACGTTCCAGGCCCGAGGCGCACCGTATCCAAACTGAGGAACGAGACTTACCATATGTTCTCCAACCTGCATCCTGGCACCACCTACCTGATCTCTGTTCGGGCGCGCACCGCCAAAGGCTTCGGCCAAACAGCTCTGACTGAGATCACCACCAACATCTCTGGTGAGAAGTGTGTAATGTTGTTTTACAGGGCTTTTAGATGTGAGGCTATGGTTTAAAAAAAAAAAAAACTTTACATGTGCATACTGTAATCACAGATATGCACATTAGTACAAACTGAATAAAATGAGTTAATTTTATCGCTTATGTTCTCTTCTCCTTCTCTGATGTGTCAACACTGATCTACACATCTGTTCATCTGCTGTGAACAAGCAATAAGCACTGTCAGACTCCAAACAGGTGCTGTAATTTCATGTAAGGAGTTTTTATTAGAAAAAAGTTGCTTTTGTTTTACAGTAAAGGAACCAAACTCGTACTTCTGCAGCGGTGCGAAATATACGTGCGTGTGTGTGAGTGCTACCGTGCACCTTCAGATGCACAGGTGAGATCTATAAACTGTTGATTGAAAAGCCTCAGATCATTTGGGAGATGTCTGAGGTACAGAAATGCACGTTGGCGGTTCAATAGTCAGGAACAAAGTGAAACAAAAACTGATTTCACAGAAAAGGAAAAATGCGAAACTCCGGAGTTTCCGGTTCATCATGCTGCGCTTCAGGTGCGCTATTGATCTCTGAAGCGTGTGTGTGTGTGAGTGAGCCCATATCGCCGCTTAAGAGCCATTATGTATTCCCGAGCGAATCTGAGGAAGTGGTAGTGAAACTGAATCACAGCAGATGCTCAGAACCCAACAGGCCCTTCAAGAACATTACACGTTTCCCCTCGCCTCAAAGAGAACTGACATCACTGTCATCCTCACCATTCGAAAACCAGCCCGCCTTACAAAACAGCACCATATGCTGCTGTCAACCAGACGCAGCTGATGCTAAATCAGGATTCCTCAAGACTGGACTGATGCAGAGAGATGCGCGCTAAACCAGCGCTTTCTCCGATGGTAACGATGGAGAACTTCTGTTTTTGGGCGGCAACGACGTGACGGCGATGCAAAATCCAATAAGAGGATTTAGGGCGGTGGTAGACAAGGCCCATTAATCTGCAAATATTTGGTTGTTTTGAGATTATTGGCTTTGGCCTGATAACCCTGTCTACTTGGCTGATTAACAGTCAGGGACGTTTCTCCTTGTATCAGCTCAAAATCTGCCAGAAGCATTTTTAATGGATAAATCTGATACATTTCCCATTTTGTTTTAGTGAAATTTAGTGTTTTTTTATTTTTTATTTTATTTATTTCAGCAATTTTTGTCAGATTTTTATCTTTAGAAATTAAGTCATTATGTAATAATAATAAAAACAATAATTTTGAATTAACATTTATTGTTTCTGATTCCAAATTTGGGATTCAAAATCAAACTTAACATACATATTTAGCTGCATAATATAATCATTAGAATTTACACACATTGTGGTGTTAATGCAGTTTGAGAAACTGCTTTCAGTGTTTTTAATTACTTTTTATTTTCGCTGAAATTGTTATGAAATTGTTAATTATACATGATCTGCATAATATATATATTTCTGGTTGAAGATCAAAAATAGTCAATAATCAAATAATCAGTAATCAAAAATAGAACTTTATTTTAGTAGTCCACTTCAGAAATGTTACTAACTATAAGTAACTCTGTAACTACAGTCAACTAATTAACTAATTCTCATTCATTTGCACTACATGTCTACTAACTAGTTGTCAGAATGTCAGGGTGGGTTTATGCTTAGTAGAATAAATATAAACTTGCAACGTTTCTTATAGTTAGTATGCTGTATGTTACCAGAAATAATACAGAAATCATACAGGAGGAGGGCACATAGACAGAGAGATGCAATCCACTTCACCTAACCTCAGGGAAAGATGTTGCAGCAGATGCTCTGGAGTTGTTACAATATATCAGTAGTCGCTGTTAGATGCACACGTATGACCTGTTATATGCTTGCTTGTCTGTGCATACTTTATATGAATATGCCCTCAGGTCCTCTCATATCTCTCGGTTGCATCATGTGTATGTTTATGTGTTGTTTATTTTCTCTGCAAGCACTCAACGCCATCCAAGGCTTTATGTTTTACTGAAGTCCACTCAAGTAGCTGTAGTTTTTGCCAAATACCATAATCATTGATTTCTGGCAGATTGTTTGCCTTAGCTCGTCAGCTTTAATTGACTGCTGTTATTAAGGAAAGCGTTATTGCTCAACACGACCATCTCAGGGGAAGGATGCAGTCCAGACTCGGATCCTTCTAAATGAGTTTCCCCTCTGTTTGTCCCACATGCACAGCTTTTAATTACACCCCGAGTTCAAGACACGCAAAGGGACAAGTTTGGAGAAGAAAGAAGAGTTTATATGAAGTGTTGGTTGTTGTCATGAATAAGGGCGGTCTTATTTCAGACAACAATGTAGGCGTTGTTCGTGAGGTTCATCTAATTAAAATGTGTAGCTGGTTATATTGGCTTTTAATAATTAGCCTAAACTTCATTTTGCCTCACGTTTTTGAAATGAAAAAGTTAAGGGACAAGGTGGATTTGGATCCCAAACGGTTTCTTTTTAATTGCTGAACTCTCGTACGTTTTTTTTCTTTTTTCCCTCTGCCCATCACTCTTACTGAGGGTGTTTTGAAGAAGTTTACTTTTAGTTTTATATCTTTCTCGCACTTTCTGTCCCTTTTTGAAGCACCTACGTTCGATTATGGAGACATGCCATCCCCTCTGAGTGAGACGGAAAGCACCATCACAGTCCTGCTGCGTCCAGCACAAGGCCGAGGAGCTCCGGTCAGGTCAGAGTGCCAGTATTTTCTCTAAAGGAATGTTCCAGATTGAAAACAATTTATTAAACATTTATGATAAAGTGTTTTTTTTTGTGTAAAACCTCTTAACACTTAATGTATAAAAAATATATGAAATACTTAAGATTTACTAACAGATTGCACCAACATAAACCGTCTTTAGGACATTAAAATAGCAGGCTACTGTCAGGATTTACTAAAGACGTAAAAGAAAGGACGTGACATGTGGCCAGGTATGGTTTCCCATGCAAGTAATTTGTGCTCTGCATTTAACCCATCCAAGTGAACACACACAGCAGTGAGAAGTGATCAACCATGCGCACACACACCCTGAACACACACCCGGAGCAGTGGGCAGCCATTGCTGCGTCGCCCGGGGAGCAGTTAGGGGGACGGTGCCTTGCTCAAGGGTCTCACCTCAGTCGTGGTATCGAAGGTGGAGACAGCGCTGGTTATTCACTAGTCCCACCCACAATCCCTGCCGGACCTGGGAATCGAACCTGCGACCTTTGGGTTACAAACCCAACTCCCTACACATTAGGCCACATTTGCATGCGTTTTTACTTTCAGACAGCAAAATTAATTGGAGGGGAGTATTAAAATTCGCAATGCAATTCAATATTTGCTCTCAAATTACTGGTATTTGCACCGTAATTTACACTCCAAAAAAAGCATGTCTTAAAGCAGCCGGTAATTTGCACTGCTCATTGTAGAGTGAACAAGTAGTTATGGAAATGATCTTGCTGTGTCAGTGTTTTTTCTCAATAAATTGTAAGTAAATCACACACAGCTTTTTCCCCTAATGGCAGCACTTTTATAGAACTGTGCTCTAATGCTAATTTATATGTTTATTAAATTTTTTTTAAAGGGCTACTCCACCCCAAAATGACAATTGTGTCATTAATCACTTACCCCCATGTCGTTCCAAACCTTTAAGAGCTTTGTTCATCTTCAGAACACAATTGGAGGATATTTGGGATACAAACCAGGATGTTTTTAACACTTTCAAGGCCCAGAAAATATGAAAGACATCATCAAAATAGTCCATCTGCCATCACTGTTTTGTGTCAGCCACACCACATGGATACATTTTTACACTTATTTTCATCCAAAATATCTTAAAATTGTGTTCTGAAGATGAATGAAGCTTTTATGGGTTTGGGGAATTGATTAATGACAAAATTTCCTTTTTTGGGATGGAGTAATCATTTAAATTAATAAGCTACATAGACAATAAAAAAAAAACGATACAAAAATATACAGCAAAGCTAATAAAACAAACTAAAATTCAAATGAAAACAATATTAAAAAATATTAATCAAAATAAAACTACATTAGTATCTTAACGCTACTAAAATAACACTCATATTCATTTGATGTTTTGCATGTTGTACTTTAATATATTTTCATATATTGCCAATTGAGCTTAACTTGTTTCAAACCTGGAATATTCCTAGTAGGTAATTACTATTATTACTATTAATGTTAAAAAACATTTATTTGTGCATGTATATACAGCACATATCAAGTGATTGTGGAGGAGGAAGCTGGTAGGAAGGTGAAGAGAGAACTGGGAGTTCAGGACTGCTTCCCCATTCCAACATCTCACGGTGAGGCTCAGGCCCGTGGAGCTCCACACTACTATACAGCTGAACTTCCCCCGAGCAGCCTGCCAGAGGCTACACCCTTTACTGTGGGGGACAACCACACATACAACGGCTACTGGAACAGCCCACTGGACCCCAGGAAGAACTATCTCATCTACTTCCAGGCCATGAGCAACTTTAGAGGCGTAAGTGTCAGAAACTAGCACTGTTTCTCATTCCGATTTAAGTATACTTCAATTTTACAAGCATGCTAAGAAATGCATGCATTTCGAAATGTGCACAATATGCACTTACCAAATGCACACTGTCTGTTTTTTCTAACCACACATAATGTATAATATAAAAGTTTTATAAAATGTAAATTTGGTTGATTTTATACAAGGATATGAAATGTTATTTCTACATGCTCCTATAGATTATTTGCAGTCTGCACAGCAGGAGATAAAGTGCAAAACCAAGGACCTTGTATAAATAGGGAAAAGCACCTGGAGCTAGTAAATTTGCAATTAGCTGGATGTACAAAAACATTATATCATTGCTCATCCTTACGGGATGTTGTTTTTCTGCTTCTCTCCTACTGTTCAAACCCATAAGATAGTGTGTGTCACAGTCTCAGTATGAAATTAATAATAGAGTACAAGCACACAGCAAGCTTTGGGTGTCCAGGCCTTATTCAAATGGGAAAAACAGCCCCTGTGCTCCCCGCCCATGCCTAGATAAGAGGATAAACAACAAGGAATACCGTCTCGCTGGCATAAACCATTTCACAGGGATAATTGGGCACAGGTGCAGCTGATCAAAAATAGATCAGCTGGCAGTTTATGTTGTTAGAAATGGCTGGGTCTGGGAGACAGAATGAGCTCGACAGCACTAGCAAGACCGAGCCTGGAAAACAGCCGGGGAAATGGGAATCTCTCGCTGTTCAAAAATTGATCCGGAAAGGTGCCAAATAAGTTCCTAAATAGGTAAAAAGCATTTGTCAGAAGCAAAATATAGACCTTGATTAATAAAGCATTTCATTAAAACAGATTGGCACTTTACGAATGGTTGAAAATAGTTTTATTGTGCCTACCAGCAGTTTGTAAAGGCCCGCGACCCACTGGGAGATGATGACGCTGTCCAGGTTCATTGTGTACAGTGCCATGCAATTTTTATTTTCTTCCTCATTTTGTCATGTTGCATCCTTATGCTAAACTGGTTTAAATTACTGTTTCCGCCCCCGCATAAAAATGAAAAAAAATTTAATTGCTGCATTTTTTCTCTCAATTCTGACTTTGAGTCAATTCTGACCCAGAATTGTGACTTTATGTCTTGTAAACCTGAGTTTAAATTTCACAATTCTGACTTTTGCATGACTCTGTACTCCTAGATAACCCCATTGAAGCATTTTGTTGTATAAACATCCAATAATACATTTTTAAATTTCTATATATAAACTTATGTACTGGTGCAAAAACAATGAATCATATATATATAAAAAAAAAAGGTTTCCACTAAATACAGCTAATGAAAATAGCAAAAAACTGATGATTTATTTGCAGTATGGTTAATTTCACTAAAAACTATTTGCAAATCTATGAATAATTAGCTTGAATCTGTGAAAAAATGGCTGAATGTAAACAAACCGCATCTACACAAATCAGTTCACTATTTGGAAAACTGTGGTTAAGTTGCTTGACTTGTTTTAGTTATGCCAAGTTCAGACTGCACGATTTTAGCCCTGATTTTGACTCGTTGACAGGTTTTGAGAAATTGCAGACAAATGCCCGAAATCAAAGGCAAATCGGTGCTTGACGTGAGTGACAATCACGCAGTGTGAACTATCAAAGACGCGATTTGAGAAATTCGCTGACGTGTCGCGACACCCGTGAGATATTTGGCATGCTAAATATTTGGACCTGTCGGAAATTCAAAATCATGCTGTGTGAAATGTGCTCTGACTGAAAATAAGATTGGCCATTACCTACAGCCAATGAGAGAGCAACATCCAGGGCAGCGGGATGTTGGGGGAGGAGTTACGAAGGTATAGAAGGTAAATATCCTCCTCCAAAATCCTCTTTTCGTTTCAAATGAGCGAAAATGCAATTTGTTTGACCAATTTGGATGATTTTTAATAATAATCTCAGTGACAAAGTGATACAAAGTCGTCGGCGATTATTCCTCTTGTAAAGTCATGCAATGTGAAACCCCCTGTCGTCAATCTATCATGCAGTGTGAACACAGCAGCGACTGACAGCTACCCCAGATAGTCACGCAGTGTGAAAAGATCTGTGATGCATCTACTTTGAAAATCGTGCAGTCTGAACTCGGCCAACACTGCTGCACAGAAGTGCTTATCTTCACGCAAACCAACCTTCATCTTAAGCATGACAAGAAACTTCTGACTTTTGCCTTATGGTTTCATGGTTATTAGTTACCTGCCTCACTCAATTATGCGCTATTAAACCTCTGAGTGTTTCAGGCTTGCGGGAATGAAAAGAGTTTTTTAATGGTCCATTTAGATTTGACACCAGCTAGCAAACCTCATGCTCAAAAAGATGTGGGTGACATTTAGAAGAAGGTTATCTCATTGGCTCAGCACCTGGAGGAAAGGATGAGCCAGCTTGGCTCATTCCACTCTTCTGAACAGCAATTCAGAGGCACAAAACTTGGACGGACTTTACCTACGCCATTACACCGCCATTGGGTTTTTTGGCAGCCTTTAAGGGAAATGCCTCTGTTGACCTATAGTACAGACACAAGCTCCCTCCCTGCCGAACCCCTCTGGGCTTCTCTCGCATTACAGACTGAAATGCACCTGTCAGCCAAGCCATTGTGACTCCACCTTCCCCTCGGTTTCGCTCTACTTGAATCCGTACGTCTTGGAAACTGATCGCATAGCTCCGTCTCCTTTGGGCTCTGCTGATTTACTTGACCGACCTTTAGCTAAATATTCATTTTTATTCAGCTCTATTTTATGCTGCAATAACTGCCGTAAAGGCTGACAGTCTAAGCTAAAGAGAACGTAGCTCAAGAGACTTAGCTAGCATTTAGCACTCCCCTGTTACCGATTTGAACAGTTCTGTTTTTTTTCTCCTGACTGCATATAAACAATGCTTATATACTTTACTTTGTCTCTTGACCAGCTTTATGGCTGTAAGTGGTTTTCAAAGCTTTTGGCAGCGGCACAAGAAAGTCCTCTGCTGCATCTTTGGCCATTATTCTGACAATTAGCCATTAGAGAGCTGTGAATGCTGTCAGGGCTTTGTGTAATTGCTTTCAGGGATAAATATATATAAAGACGCTCTTAAAAAAATCTTTGATTCTCAGCTGTTTACAAAGAGCTGTTTTTTCTTCCTCTTCTCTGCTCTTTGTTTACTTTTTTGTCCCCCGCTTCCTTAGCAGTCCTTAGAGGCAAAACAAAAAGGTTGTAGCTGTCAGACTCTCTTTTTCACTCAAACACAGAAAAACTTGAGCTGTTTTTCTTTTCTTTTCTTATGGCTCTGAACCCTATAGGACTGACCAGAAACTTTCAAACAGACTTTTTCTCTTTAATTGGCATCCGTTTTATCAAAATAAAAGGCAAGAACTGGTATTTCTCAGTAAAATATGTTGAGCCAAAATTACCCCTTAAAGTAAAAATAAATGAAAAAGAAATGTACATTTTATAATAAATCCATCATTTTTATGCCTATCTGAATATTTCACAATCTGCTCAGTTACTGGGATTTTCACACACAACCATTTTGAGGGTTTACAAAGAATGGTGTGAAAAGGGAAAAACATCCAGAATGCGGCAGTCCTGGGGGCGAAAATGCCTTGTTGATGCTAGAGGTCAGAGAAGAATGGGCCGACTGATTCAAGCTGATAGAAGAGCAACTGAAATAACCACTCGTTACAACCGAGGTATTCAGCAGAGCATTTGTGAA
>JAUCMU010000030.1:19961216-19978142 GCA_032275025.1 Enteromius treurensis | reverse complement strand
GGTACTAAACTGCATGGAAACGCAAACCGAGCCGAACTGAGCCGTGCCGAACCGAGTCGTACCACGCAGTGGAAAAGTGCCATAATTCTACAATTCACTCAATACGAGAGAGCCACTCCAAGTTTTACATAAGTGTCTATTAAACGTTTCAGGTTTCTTCTACGGTTTTGGATACGAGCAGCATGTCATCTGAAGGTTTTCTTCCATCGGTTTGATCCACTGTCTGCTATAAAAAGCTTCTGGAGGCTAGCTGAAATGAAATGGATAAACTCACAATTGGACTTTTGTCAGTTGTACAGTGAGAAGGCTTTAAAATTGAGTTTATTTTGCCATCTTTGATATTGTTAGAGGTGATGGTCTCAAATAAAATACAGGCTTACTTTTGCTGCATGCCTTGTTCCAGAAAATATGCTGGTTAGGTATATGTTGAAGTATGGTACTGTAGCTGGTTTGAGCTGGTTTAAGCTGGTTCTGATGTAAACCAGCCCATGATCAACTAAAGACCAGCTTAAACCAGCTACCATTGCTCAAAACACATCTAACAAGCAGTCTTCAAGCTCTTACTATAACTGACTATGTGAACAGGACACTTTGAGACCTACTCCGTTCAGTAAATTCAGCAATCCCAAACACTGTCAGTGTGAATGTAGCCTCAGAGATTTCAGCCTTTCAACATTCGAGACACTGCTAGGGCAGGTTTTGATATCAAAGTAGTTCCCCTCTTCCAGGTCAGTAGTCCAGCTCTGTGGCCATTGCTCAAACCTCTCAGAGCTGTACCACTAAGAAACACTTCATAATGGTTCACTAGCTAATCTTACTCTTACACACAAGTTGCGAGGATCTAAATTCCCTAAAGGGCAAAGCAGCTTTGGGATGTGTGTTGGTTTACAGTGAAATTTAGTGTCTAGACACACCAAATTTTTCCCTTCTATGTCCCCCTACCTCTCCCCTTTCTCTTCTGGAGACAAGGGCACTAACGGAGAACAGGTCACTCTTTCATCATGTTTGTTTTGGTTGCTTGCGGGAGGGGAGTGGGCTATATCAAAGCAGATTTGTCTGGGGCGGGCAGTCTCGGAGCAGACATGCCGCAGCACGCAGACAGAGAGAGAGAGATCAGTTTTCGGGTCCCTGTCCAGTCAGGAGAAAGACCTTCACATCAAACACCTCTGATGGAGTCACCTGTGCTTGTCAATACATGCTACCACCTGTCAGGCTCCTCAGAGAAAGATGAAAAGGTTCACGAGGCATAGATTTCTGTCAAGGCAACAAGAAAGAACCACACTCCTTTCTATTGAACGCCAATAGGGATCAGTGTGGGCAGGACAGTATTGTAGCCGCTAGTGAGCACAGCCTCCCAGTTAAATCGATCTGCTTTTTTTTTTGAGACTGAGTAATGAGGGTGACGACTAGCCTTCCGAGCGTGAAGCCAAGAGGCGCAGTGGACATTTTGGGCCAGTTTTATAGTCCCATCTGCTCAGATAGACTCACATTTGGGATGTGGGCTCACACGCCAACATATTGATGAACAGGATGGTGCTCTCTCGACTTCCTCAACAGGAAAGAACGATTAAACAAATTGACAAACAGAGTGCTAACAAACAAGGACAAGAAACTGTTTCACTACAATTACCTCTTGTGTCTCTCATAAAGGGTTTATAAGATAAGAAGAAATCCAGCTTGTCAAGAAAATTCAGAATTGAGGTCGCTGCTTTTGATTGGCCACGAAATTGTCCTATGAATCAACAATCAAGGTCCAGGAGAAAATTGACACCCTGGTGTTCTTAAAATGCCAATGAATTACATATTCTTACAAAAATAAGCTGCCAAGATTCCCATTTCAGTGCACAGGTGACAGTTTAATTAACAGTCCCTTGGCAATCTTCACAGAACAATAGACTTTCGTTGTAACTTCAAGTGCTAATTTCCACTTTTGGTGCACTCAGCAGGTGCTCGCATTAATCTTGAAACAAATTTCATGCCTGTGTTGGGCTTAATTGATATTCTGAAAGGAAACTCAGCACGACGATAAAAATCTGATCAGGTTTGCATCAAACTTTAATGGATGTTTTCCCATCTATATTTCATGCGATGAATACATTTAATACCTCATTAAGAGCTCGTGATGTTGCTGTTATTGTGGAGATTATGCATGAACTTGCATATCTTATGTTTAGAATATTGAACGGTACGGTTACGGTAGAACTATTATGTTGGCACAATATCCTGCATCAGTCTTTGTTTTGTTTAACAGTAAAAAGCAGCATCCTTAAAACAAGATCTTTTCACATGAGAAGCAATGCGTTTCATATTTTATATTGTTACATTGGCAGGTCTTTTGAAAATAAATCTTAAAATTGACAGAGACTTATTTTCTACTTAATAAATTATGAATAAATAAGAAGTCAAAGTGAATAAAAAGTCTTTTTTAAAAAATCTAATGTGAAATGTCTTTAAGGATTCTGAAATATTTAGCTTGACACAGTAAATAGGGGAAAAAAAAACTTACCTTAAAATCTTATTAATTTAATCTTAAATTGAAAAAAAAATGTTTTATGCATTCATTGATTTTCTGCTTTATTCATTAAAATTTTATGCAGTCTCACCATCTCAGGAAATGAGGTTTGTTTTTTAGAGCATTTAAATGTAGACATAGTAAATCTAGATCCGATCCCTTCACTGTTGACATCTAAAAAATCATGTATATTTAATATTGTTATCAGCCTGATACAGACACAGTCTATATTGATGCCTCAGATGCAAATCTGTGCCTGTGAAGACGTGCACCAAAAGCACTATACTGTATAAAAGAAGATGGTTTCTTCTAAGATAATTCACGGCTTGGCTCTTTTTAAAAGGTTCCTGTGGGAGTCTGACTTCTCTAGTCTAGTGTAATGTGGGATCTCTATTGGGGGTTTGTGAAAGCATAGTCTGTGTTGTCTTCAGATAGCTAAAGCCTTTCACATACAGTAGAAAGTTGTTTTGGATTGGAAGGGAAGGAATGGTCTGAACACGACTTTAAATAAATTCCCTCTCCTTCCAACCAAAAGTACAGTATTTGATTATTTACTCACTCTCACATAGTTACAAACCTGTAAGACTTTCTACTTTTCTCCTTTTTCATGCAGTTACACTGAGTACTGAGGCTTTTAAGATTAAAAAATGCTTTTCGGTTATAAAAGTAGTAGCCTATTATTAGTCGTCTATTCCTTATATTCCTTCAATAGCGTTGTTAGAGAAATAGTCTGGAGTTTAAGGTATGCACTGAAAATGTTAAATGAATCATTCTTTTGATATTTTCTGGGAATTTTTCTTTCTTAAATTGGACTGATCCGGTTCTATACAACAAGCTTTTGAGCAAGACGTGGACTACTTTTAAGATACTTTAATGCTGCCTTTGCATAGTTTTTACATCTTCAACATCTCTGTTCATTGTAATTCCAAGATGCACAATTTCTCCTTTTGTTTTCTTCTGAAAAATTTAATTTAAGCATTCTTGGAACCACATGAGAGTGAGTACATAATGCCATAGTGCTCATTCTTGATTATCATATGCATACAAACCAATGCCTTATTATCGAATCTTTTCAGTTTTCAGAGGCATTTCTTCACCATTCTTAGTGAGCCATTGTTGCAAACACAGGGAAGTTTGGAAACTGCCTTTGGCTGTTGAGAGAGCAGAGAGCGCCATTGCAAATTCTTTTTCTTGCTGCCCCACATCTCTCCACATGCTTATGACTTATTTTTAGCCTTGGCCTTGCATGGAACCCTAAAGCAGACCTTTTTCCTCAGGCCTTAGCTTACTCTCTTTTTCACGGGGACCTGTAACTTTCAGGCCATTGATGATCTCTAGTCCCTCATGAACAAAGATGACTTCCGCTGTGCATTTGACTAAGTAGACATGGCCTCATTGGCAAGTAACCATTTATTGCCATTTGCTGGTTTATTGAAGCCATATCACTGTTTGTTTGCATGATATCATAAGGATTTCTTTTTCTAAATTGCTTGCTCACCTGATTGCCTTTGCCAAATCAATCAATAATGTAACAGCTGAATGTCAGCCTCAACGAAAATATCTGGAGAATTGGATGTGTCATGGACGATTTGTTTACAAATTATGCTTTGCTTCTTAATGTTCCCGGGGAAACCGCTATTTTTATTACTACGAAAGCTTGAAGATTGAAATGGGCGGGCAATATTCTAGTGTTTCAGAGTCGACTCTTACTTTTCAGAGACAATATCTTTACGCAATGCACTTTCAGATTTAGAACTTTGCAGGATGTTTCATTCCCTTAGAGATTTGTTACACATTGCATTAAAGAAACATTAAACAAATCCTTAATAGGGGCACTTTGATGTATGTTTGTGTAGAGCATTATACTTGAGATTTATTTGAATTACTCAACACATATTATTTGAAATACAATGCTGTAGTTAATATTTAAATATATAAAAATTTATGTGTTTTAATATAAAGACAAAATGTTAAAAAGGTTTATGTATGTATATATATATATATATATATTTATATATATATATATACAGTATCTTGCTAATATTTTATCTTTAATTATTTTAGTGTGATTAGGATTTTGCTGCCCAACCCCTCTCACTGATTTTTTGAGAAGAGCACAACATACAGATTTCTGCTGGTGTTCACGCATCAGCTCGAACAAACCCCACACAAAAACATGCAAAACCTCGTACAAGCATGAGTGTGTGTGAAGAGTATAAATAGCCCAGCTGCTGCGTGTCCAGGTCAGGGCAATTTGCCTCAGGCGCTGCTACATTTGCACACTTTCTCTTTACTCTCTCTTGGATCACACAGACTCATTTTGTGGTGTGACAGAGAGTCATGCTATCCCCAGGAGCCTCAGATTGTGAAATGACCCCTGCCCACTCGCTGTCAGTGAAGACAGGTGCCGGGGATAAATAGCTGACCTGGTGCAGTTGGCACTCGCACCACAGAGGAGGCGTGCAATCTTCGTGGTACAGTAGAGAAACGGCTCATGTTGAACGATTGAAGGAGCCCTCAGGATTGCCAGATCTTTCATCTCTTTCACAATTGACTCAGGACTATGTCGTAGATGCTTTAGTCACTTGCTTTGTGTTGTTACTTCTTCAATTTGAATGTCTGCTTATTTCTGGTAAACCTGCTGAGAAGTCCAACTTGTGAGAGATTTACTTAGTTGCCAGCTTGTCATTAGCTGGTAGAAGCTGGTTTAAGAGCTTGATCAGCTGAACTCATGTCTGAACTTCATCATCCTGTTGATCGCCACACTAAATATTTTCACCCTGGTTCTGTCTTGTTAGAAATAGAATACAACTCTATTACACCAGTGCCCACACAATGGCATTCTGATTAAGTGTGCACTGCAGTTAAGTTGTATGTTGCTTTAAATGCTTAAGTTCAAAGCTTTAAGTTTGGCTGTCAAAATGTTATTGTTAATCAGCTAGAAAAAAAAAAGAAATCCAAAAACATTGTTCCCCTGTGTTGTTATTGTTATAGCTGTGCCCATAGAACGATTATTACAATTTTATAGTTATTGTTATAGTTATCATCATTGGTGTTGAGATCATAATTAACATGTTTGTTCATCTGGCATAAACAGTTCTCTTCCACCAGGCTTCATTTGAATCTTTTTCCTTTTCAGTACTTTGGATTTGCGTGTTTGTGTTTGGGTTGCCAGTTCATATGTTAATTCGTGCTGGATTATTGTTTTAAATGTAATTGCTGGTGTTCTCTAATGTTGTGATGTATGTTTGTGTATTCTTCAGCTGCCTGTAAGGACCATCAGCGAGCTCTTGAGGTCACACAGCGCTCCGAGGAGATGGGGCTCATCCTGGGAGTGTGCGCTGGTGGGCTGGTGGTCCTGATACTGCTGCTTGGGGCAATTATCATAATCATTAAAAAAGGGTGAGTATCTCTGGCCAGGATGGAAACGCAAGAGCCAGAGCATGTGGTGCTTTAAAGCATAAATCTACAGTATATATACACGTATATAGACATTTAAGTTACACAAGTTAAGGAATGTCTTTGTCATTGCATTAGATTACATAAAAACTGTAAAAAAAATATATATATATATTTGAATATATTATATTTTATCTCATGCAGTATCCAATGTGTAACTTAAGTGTCCAAATCTTTTTGGAGCCACTTTATTGTGCTGCAAAACAAAGAACTGCTTCAAATTTACACCAACGCTTAAACGTCTGTAGGCCATTTATTCAAAACATTTCTTGTGAAAGCGCTTTTTAAATGAGACTTAATCTGTTCCTGAGAGACCAGGCTATTGTGCGTTCAGCTATGACTAACTTAAACCTACCCATTGTGGTTTATGACTTTGATTATTCGGCTCAGTCAATAGGCACCCAGGTGTTCTCCCCTGTATTCTCACGTGCATTGGTGGAGAGATTGCCAGGGGTTTTCATCTTCTGAGATTATCTGAGTGTGAAATATTTAATTAAAGAGAAATGCAATTCAATTACTCACTTAATTAGGCCCTGCCCGCTGCCGCCCTGAACCAGAAATGAGCCAATAATTGGGATGGAAAAAGTGTGCTTTCAGAGATAATTAGCCCACGGTTTTCAAAAGGTCATCAGATCCAGTGGCAAATGAGAGACACAAGCCTCTCGTTCCACAAACGACACCAAATCACTGAAGATGAATCTAAGAAATGGTCATCTCATAGATTCATCTTCAACAACAGAGAAAGACCATTCACCATCTCTTATTCATATGAATTTCTCACATGCATGAATAGTGATTGTTTACTGTCTTAGACTTTCGTCTCCTTGTCTGATGGTTGCTGGTTTTAGGGATGCACAGATATGGCCAATGCAATTAACTGAGAATTAATTGTATGTTATTGTCTATTTATTAATTCATTAAGAAAGTAGTGTTCTAAAATATATTTTATCTCCACCTCAAAAAACAAACAAACACATTTTGTGCTGGTAACCTAAAGGGTCTGGAGTGATTCTGGATGAAGGAATGATCTCTTTTCTTTTATCAGGTGTTCTCCAGACTCTTCAGGCATTACAGGAGAACTAGTATTGGAGAAAAAAATTTATTTCATCATGAGTTTTTCTCCCCATTTTCTATTTATTTACTTCAATAATAGATTCGAATTTTATGAATTTTTTGAACGAAAGATCAAAGGATAAACAATGCAGATTTATTTTCACAGCCACCATTGCTCAGATTTACCAAGGGTGCCTATATTAGTGGAGGGCACTGTATATGTGACTCTGCACCACAAAATGAGTTTTATACATCATCTGAAAGCTGAATAAATAAGCTTTCCATTGGTGGATAGTTTGTTAAGATAGAATAGATACAACTCTTTCATAGAGATCGAATCGGAGGGTGCCAAAAAAAAAAAATCAAAATATTAAGAAAACTGTCTTTAAAGTTGTCCAAATGAAATTCTTAGCAATGCATATTGCTAATCAGGAATGACGTTTTGATATATTTACAGTATGACATTTACAAAACATCTTTACTTAATGTCTTGATTGAATGATTTTTGGCATACAAGAAAAATCATTTTTTCCCCATACAATGTATGTTTGGCTGTAGCTACAAATATACCCCAGCATTTTGTGCTCCAGGGTCACATATACTGTATACCAATGCATCATGCATCCCTTCCTGACCAAACCAAGTTAAGCTGGAGGGGATCCATCTTAAAACCAGTTACCAAAAGCAACCCAGCTTTAGCACCTTTGGCTTCTCTGATCTGGTGCTGTATTTCTCGCTCAAAGATTTTTGCCAATTTGTTTGCATTTTAGTTGTCTTTTCCATAATCAGTTACCATAACTTTCCTCTTCAGCCTCTCGCTTTCCTTTTCCTACTTCTGGGGAAATCTTTTTTTTTTTCTGAGTGCAGCAAACCCTCAGCACAGTTATTTAGCCCGAGAGAAAGTATCACAGGAATGTGCCTACGTCCGCTAGCGATGGGAGTTCTTCCGTCAGAAAAGGAAAGAATTATACCGGGCCTTTGTGTAAAGCAGAAAATAAATGGCTTTTACTCCAAGTGCACCCCAAAATGGAGTTGAAGAACGTTTGTTATACAAATGCAGATGGAAGTGTTCTCCAAGCGTTTCATTGGACAATTTAGCGGATATTAAGTTAGATTGCACCGCCGAATTGCTGTGAAGGCGCGACTGTGGAGAGCGAATATAAAAGTCCCTCTCAGCAGGCCACTTTGTTTAACTCGTTAAAAGCAACAAGATGACGTATTTGATTAGGCCGCCATTTCCCGCTCTGGCTAAGGCTTTGTGCATATCTGCATGTGTCCCATTACTTGCGTGGCAAATGCAAGCTGCTGACGGCTTGCCATTTTTCACTCTAATCAGAGCTCTACCAGTGCTTGCATCTCATGTCCCTTCTTCTTCTTGTTCTCTTTTTTCCCCTTTTCCTCTCTTCCTCTATTTTTTCCCCCTCTTTCTCTCTCCAGAAGGGATTACTACTCATACTCTTATTATCCGTAAGTGGCTTCTTCTCCATTGCACATCATCATTTCTCATGGCTTTTTTGTGCGCTTTTTTAGAGAGGGGGCGGCAGCGGAGTGATGATCTTCTCTTTCTCTCTCACCAACTCCCCTAACTCGCCTCATCTCTCTCTCGTTTCCTTCACGTTCCATTTCTCTACCTCCCCTTCTTCGCCGCTCGTCCTCTTCTCTCTGTCTCCTCAGTAGGAAGCCGGTGAACATGAATAAGACCCCCATTACGTACAGGCAGGAGAAGAGTAATATGATGGGCTCCATGGAGCGCAGTTTCACTGATCAGAGCACTCTGCAGGAGGACGAGAGGATGGCCTTGTCATTTATGGACACCCATACGTGCAGCACTCGCAGTAAGACGTGACATGACACAACACCAGCACACACACACACATGGACTTCGACTTGACTTTAACTGCAGCTTTAAACCTTAATATGTGGATTTAATTCTGGGTTGTCCGTTAAACAGAAACTCTATGTAATCTGCTGTATTAATGAAGCAAAGCGTGAAAAAAACAAATAACCGAGTAGCATGCACTTGTCTTGCTTTGTTTCAACTCATTTATTCCAGTTAAATGAACTTGCACATTGAAACAATGACTACAGAGCTAATACTCCTGACAAATAAGGGGGAGCGACAACTTGCACATCAACAACAACATGAAAGCAGTGAACAGTAATCCATATAACTAATCCATGACTCATGCCGCATTGCATGATGGTGACTCAATAGGTTTAAAGTTATGAGGGAATGGTTCACCCACGTTTCACGTTTCTGTCATCATTTACTCAACCTCATGTTGTTTCAAACACGGCTGACTTCCTTTCTTCCGTGAGACATAAAAGGAGAATTTTTAAAGAGTATCACTTTAAAGAAACGTGAACGAGGATTGTGGCTGTCAAGCTCCAAAATGACACCAGGAAGTGTGAAAGTATGATAAAAGTCTTCTGAAGCCACATGATGTCTTTGTGTGAGAAACAGACAGACATTTAGTCGTTGTTCTTTGACAGTCTTGACTATGTGAGTTCATGAGTGAGGTAATTATGTCCAGTTTCAGAAAATAATCTTTTTTTTTTCCGAGTCAAATCTTTTGAGTGAAACGGATGATCCAGCTCACAAAACTGATCTAAACGATCCGGTTCTCAGATTCAACTTAGTGAATTAATGTTCCAGTCAGTGAATAACAACATAAATTTAGTCGGTTCCTTAAAAAAAAAAATAATAATAATAATATTGACTTTTATGAAGGACTGTGACTTTGCATTATTTTTATGCTGTTTTCCCCATGTATTTCAAAATCAAAAAAAAATTTCAGATATCCGATATGCTGATATTTTCAAATAATTTGGTCAATGCCGATATATATATATATATATATATATATTTCCCTTTTGTTTTGAAACACCAATTCTCTCCTGTGCGTAATTTATAAAAATGATACATTATAAATATTCTTTTAATTTTGGTTAGTTTTGAGCAGATGTATTTGTTAGGAGTAAACTTTATAAAAGTTATTATTCTTTTTTTATTATTTATTATTATTCTTTTTTTTTATGAGAGTACATTGAAAATAACAAGTAATCAATATCTGCTGTGTGTTTTCTTTTTCACAGATAGATTATTTTGTAAACCTTAACATTTTATTTGTGAATTCAACATTGAAACAAAAGATACGTCAAAAAAGAGCTCCTTGTAGTTATGTTCTCGTAATCCATCTAAAAAAATATACATATTACTGAATAAATCTGTATATATTAAGTAAACCCCCTAACGTCTTGCCAGACATCAATTGTTGCTTATCAGCAAGGCATATTTGCCAATATTTACATTTAAAGCATTTTTGATTTAGATTTTCAATAAAAAAAACAAAACAAAAAAACAATTATTAGACTTAATCTAGTATTAAGTGATTAAGCGGATGAAAGAACCTAGTTGAACCTAGTAAAGAGCTTTAAGAAGTAAAGGCAGCAAATAGATAGAAACAAGCATAATGATGAATCTGTATAATAATTCTTACAGTTGTTTCTTCACACTTACAGGTGCTAAAAGCAAGAGTATCAGGCGCCAGCGTCAAAGGGTGCAAATGAATGGATACAGACTTTGAGTTACGTAACACAGTTAAAGTGAAGCTCAGGGATTTACTAGGTCACCTCCTGTTAATTTGTCCTCATTTGTAGTCATTTTGAAAGCTTCATCAAAGCCACAGTCCTTCTGTAATCACTCAGTCTTTCACAGCTCTTAAATATATAATGTAGTGCTGTTGATGTAGTATATTCTCAAATGATTCCAAATCTAACTCTTGTTCTCCCCTGACATAAAACTAGCAACCCTAATATAAACATAAATCCATGGAGTTGTTGGAAGAACGAGTAGTATACTTAGAAAATGCATTTACAAACACGCATTCGGGCGAACACAAGCAGTTTATGAGATGCAAATGGACTTAGATCTGCACCAGAAGCTCATCCTTAAGGCATTATGGTTGAGATTTTCAATATGGCAGAAATTAGAGCATGCACACAAAAAATAAAAGTTGAAAAATGCTAATAATATCCAATTCAAAGGTATCTAACTCTGCAGGCACTGAATAGTTGATGCCTCAAAAAGAGAGATCTCTTGATCAAAATGAAGTTTTAATGGCACATCTAAGAGCTGTCCTGCCACATTTTAAGTGGCTGCTGTGTGGAATATACTGTCTGGGTTTCTTCTTTCCTATTTCCATTGAGAAATGAGTAGCAGGCTGCTAATTTATTTGAATACACAGCCCTAGTCATGAATTCATAATTGCTCCCTGATCATATTTATGAATACCAATTATAAACACAGAAGATGAAGTGCCATAAGGGGATGATAATTCCTAGATTAACCCTATTATACTTGTTTGGAGTTTTTTACTTTTCTAAGATAGTCGAGGTGCTTCAGGTATAGCTGTGTTGTTTATTTTATATTTTTATATAAAAGATATCATGCAAACGTTTATTCTGTGCTTGTTTATTCTTACCAAGGTGATCCACGGAGCTCTATGAACGAGTCCAGCAGTCTTTTGGGCGGATCGCCTAGACGTCAGTGTGGCCGAAAAGGATCACCCTATCACACGGGTCAGCTTCACCCAGCGGTGCGTGTGGCTGACCTCCTTCAACACATCAACCAGATGAAAACCGCAGAAGGTTATGGCTTTAAACAGGAATATGAGGTGGGAATGAGTTGTTGTTTTTGTTTGAGTATTTTATTAAAAACTACTACACGTATTATTTGTTTTATTTTATTATTTGACATGTAAAGTGAGTGACCTATTTATTTATCTTTGTGAACAATGTGTTACCATTTTATTTACAGTCTTATTAACAACAACATAGGATATACAGTAAAGATTCTTTGCTGCTCACTGCATATCTTTGTCAAATCCAGCCACAAATTCTTCCTAAGTATAGCAGAAACCTGGGATATTTAAACAATTTTACTTCCTGGCCGAAGTAAACTAACAAAAATTTGAATAGGAACTAGTGATTTTTTGCCAGCTATTGTTTTTCTTTTCTTTCTTTCTTTTTTTTTTTTTGGTTTAAATGATGAATTCCAAGGGTCGTGAATGGTCTGTCATGGTTAAGACTTGTCTTCAAATATGCTTGTTTCTCAATAACTTGAAAATCAAGTAATTGAGATATTAACAATAATAATAGTAGTGTTTCTTTTATACTGAGTATCACATTTGCAATCACTGAATTGTAATGCTTACTGAAATAGCTGCTTTTGTAGACGCACTTGTTGCTTAAATAGCACAAAAAAGTTTTATTTCAGAGGAAACCAGAACTATTGGCCTGTTTCAACATTCAAGCAAGAGGTTTCAGTGATAATAATATAAATTTTTCACAGCTGCACACACAGATTTTCTGATTAATTTAAAGAAGTCAGAATATGCTTGGGGTTTAGTGCTGCTTACAATGTGGTCTATCTGGGAGCTGGCATTGCGTTAGTGGAGGGACCTGTCTGTGCGAACAGATGTCTGGCTGGGAGATCTCCAGCCTCCAGAACTCACCGTCTGCAAGCCTTGTCAAAACAGACCTCTGCATCCAATCCCCAACACACAACCACATTAATGCAAAGATGCATGTTTATGCACAAACACACATTCCAAACCTCTTATCACTTCTCCACAATATGACATCCTCACACAGTTGTCATGCGTTGCTGTGAAGTCAGTCAGGATGGTTTTTGGAACATGGTAGCTTGTTTGTTGCTTATCTACCAGTCCAAACCAGCTTGACCTCAGCCTAGTCTTACATAGCCAGACATTTGACATACTGTAAGGTCTGGTCCACATTTCAAACTATTTTGATCTAGAAACTGCATTCTCAGACTGAATTTCTGCTTTTGTCTCGTTAACATAATATAATTTGATCAATTTCAAAAATATGATGACACTTATCTGACAATCAATGGCAGATATTAGCTTTATAGATGAATAAAGTGCTTTAAAGTCTACTATCTGAAAACGGGTTTTGGCTCAATTATCCAGTAGAGCACTGTGTTTGGGCGACATTACCAATATGAAATCACTTCAGTAATGCTTGTACTGCGTGTTGCATTTTATTACTATTATTGAACCTGTCTTAAAACATGCTGTTCCATATTAGATTTAAACCTTTTTACAAGAAATTTAAAGCCAATAGAATTAGTAGCCATATCCAAATGGCTTCAAAAATACACAACACAATAATACAATACATAAACAAGAGTAGAAAAGAATGAATGAATGATAGATTAATTTAAGGCTTTATTGTGTGTTGCTGTACACCCAAAGCGCTTTTCAAAAGAAAAATAATAATTTGTTCCGTTGCAATTGTAGCCAAATGTTTTTATTTTTCTTCAGAATATTTCTAAACTTACCAATAGTATCCAACTCAGATGGTCACACTTTATACAACTTTTGCTCAATTTAAGAATTAGCTAATAATAAGAGTGTCCTGGTCTGAAATAAAACTTTGAGGCAATTTTTAGTGTTATTTATACTGTATACTTATAAGTATTATTATTTTGAATAGTATTGCTATTTTTATAGTTTCAGATTTCATTACAAGTGTAGTAACTTTATTGTGTGCTTTAAATATTTTAGAAAAGCATGAATATTTCTGTTTAAGAATATTTCTATACTCTACTATATATATATGAGCTTATGACCTTGCATTTATATGGCTGTCAAGAATACACTTGAGATTCCTGCAACACGCCTTCAGAATATCTCTGAAACCCTCCACGTTCCCCAGCTCCACCTGCATAGATCCTCTATGGGTTATTTTTATTTTTATGGGTTATTTATATCGCCATATGCTGTGGCAGTAGTAAGTTACTGTACTTGTTTGCAACAGCAGCAGCAGCATAGCAGATGTATTTCACCAAGACCAGATACATTATCATATCCATCACCATGCTAAAATCTTTTTGTAGTTTCAGTATTTTTAGTTCACTTGTTTCCGTTTTCAAATTTTTAGGTTTGCTTTTTTTCGTATTAGTTTTATTTCAGGTTTAGTTGAACTACTGAAAATGATTTAACCAGTTTATTAACAATAACAAATCTGATGTAAAGTGATGAGTATGTGTTGTGTCATGAACAATGAGGAATTGTTCATTACGTAACTTTCAAAGCAAACTTGAGCTGTTCTTCACGGACAGGTTCGCATCACTCCCCCATGGATTATAGAGGAGCAGTTATTGAGATGAAAGTAGAGGTCATAGAGCCCTTCAGCATTACCACACAAAGAGCACACTACGCTGCTATCTCTATTCCTCCCTCGGTCCCTCCCTGTCTTCCTCCATGGCTAATTTTCTCTCCTCAGAATGCGGCTTGAGCATCTACTCTTGGCGCTGCACTCATGTGGACTGTTGACTCTCCTCTATCTGTTGTTGTCCACAGAGCTACGAGACAAAACACTCCTCCACATAATCAGAGCTCTGCCACTAGCCTGCCTCTCAGGAGCTCAGCTTGTGGACTCATTAAACTCCCCCCCCCCAGTGTGAAACAGATTCAACTCAAAAATCAATACGCACTTTCCTGGACATAGTGACACTGTGCGTGTATGTGTGTGTTTGAGGTCAGTGTCTTTGTGCTCCATAAGCGGAAAAGAAACAGAGTTTGAGAGCACACAAATGTAACGGCAGGGTTTCATAAGCTTTATTTCCCTGCTGACTGCAAGTACAGTCCATTGATCAGTGCTTATTGACAGGATCTTTCGTTTGGATAGAGTGAAAAACAGGGAGTAGAGGTCTGTCCTACAAGCAAAAAGGTGTTTCTGTATTAAACGATAATACATATCCAATGTATATGTTCTTTTGAATATATAAATGGTTTGTTTAAAAGTTGTTTATGCTGTTTTTCCCTTAAAATAAATCAAGTGGCATCTTTTATGTACTTGATATATAATATATAAAGAAGTTCATTAGAATTGGCAGTATCAATGCTTACAGCTAGTAGATCTAGTTTGAAGTGGAAATTTTGCCTCTTTTAACCTTTATATTTCAGTGAATGTTAGATTTGATAGTCAGGGTTTGGGAGCGTCATGAGAATTTAAAACGAGACGGAAGATGCAAATCAATTCAGTTAGAAGTTTTTTGGTCTACTAACTTGATGCTGTGCATGTGATATTGAACATTCCGTTTTACTGTACCTGGCGTCCACTCTGTAATTAAATATTTTTTTTCAGTTATAAATGCCGTTGCAAATATTGAAAGAAGCTTTCACATAACAATTTCGTTCACATGACCTCTTTTTTTTGGTTATATTTATTATATTTATCCTCCTTGAAAGTGGAATTGTATTAAAGTTAGCTTAATTTAATATCCCAAAATGCCTGTCTTTGGGTCGCAAAGTAATCCAGAACCTTTTATTTGTCATTTGTCTAAAATGCATTTTAGACAAGGTCTATCAGAATTATGTTGGAAAACTTACAAATATGTTCTGTCTCTCTCTCTCTCTCTCTCTCTCCTCATATTCAATTATATTTTTAGAGCTTCTTTGATGGCTGGGATATCAATAAGAAGAAGGATAAAACTAAGGGACGGCACGATACCCTGATGGATTGTGAGTCAATGTTTTGCCTTCTATGGTATAAAAACGATTTCAAAGCAATGCCTTTAGACATTTTATGCGTGTTAAAACTTTCGTTTTTACATTTCTGATAACGTAAAGCTTTGATGTTCTAAAAAGTAAAAGGGGGAAATTCACTTAAAACAAACTACACCACCTGACATTGCTTATTTGCACATACACTCTCTGCTGTTCACTAAAGGAATTGAATAAATGAAGTTACACATTAGTGGGGAAAGAAATTCGCTATAATAAACTTAATTTGTACAGAAAAAGACTTCTTTATTGCATGAAAGTAATGTAACCTTTCATCGCAAAGTGTGCTCATGCGGTTGTGTTTTTGTGTTTCAGATGACCGTCACAGAGTGAAACTGCACCCGCTGCTCGGTGATCCCAACTCCGACTATATCAATGCCAATTACATCGATGTAAGTCAGCAGTCACATACTGTCTTCAGCCAGACTCAAAAACATTCACACTGTTTCTGTTATGATGTGGCTCCCCTGGAGTTTATTCGATATATATGTGGACACTCTCCCTTTAGCCTTGCCATACTGTATGTGGCGAATCATCATATCGGTTTTGATAGAAAACTTTTCAGACCACTAGCTGTCCTTTTTGTGATGGGTGAAACGTTTGGTTGTTATTCCTTTCCTGGGCATATCTGACCTCCCAAAGGATTTTAGAGCGTGGTCAGATGTAAAGCGTAGCCTACTGACACATTGGCAAAGTGTTTTAGAGTCATTTTGTGTCCAATTTCTCCTTTAATAAAGTGGCAGGTGGGCACAGATGGTCAGCCAACCTTGCCCTCTTTGGTTGGAACGGATCACCTTCCCTTTATAGGACCCTCTCCTCTAATGTGCTTATGTCCACCGCAGTGTCATTTAAAACCTACAGTATATGACCCTCTTCTGTGTAACGGAATGATGATGAGAAGAGTTCTCGTAAACTAGACATTTTAAAATGTTTAAAACAAGATGCTAAATTGTTTATTGGACCTACAGAAAGTGTTTTAATATATATATATATATATATATATGAAGTTAAAGAATAGGCATGGATGAATGCACATACAGTATATACTTTGTTATATCTGTAGTATACAGTATGTAGTATTTTGTCTACATCAAATTGGCCGTAATATTAGTTTATTTTCGAATAGTAATACATGTTCGTGTTTTCTTTATGAACCAAGATACAGGAGCAAAACAGAGCACGGGCCAGTTTAACAAGAATTTCTGTTTTTATTTCTTTTTTTTTTTTTTTTTTTTTTTCCTTGAGTGTAAAAAGCACAAAAAATTCAAGAAAATACCTATAATTAAAGGATGTTTGTTTTTACAG
>JAUCMU010000030.1:19947093-19961116 GCA_032275025.1 Enteromius treurensis | reverse complement strand
TGGTTGGAACGGATCACCTTCCCTTTATAGGACCCTCTCCTCTAATGTGCTTATGTCCACCGCAGTGACATTTAAAACCTACAGTATATGACGCTCTTCTGTGTAACGGAATGATGATGAGAAGAGTTCTCATAAACTAGACATTTTAAAATGTTTAAAACAAGATGCTAAATTGTTTATTGGACCTACAGAAAGTGTTTTAATATATATATATATATATATATATATATATATATATATATAAAGTTAAAGAATAGGCATGGATGAATGCACATACAGTATATACTTTGTTATATCTGTAGCATACAGTATGTAGTATTTTGTCTACATCAACTTGGCCGTAATATTAGTTTATTTTCGAATAGTAATAAATGTTCGTGTTTTCATTATGAACCAAGATACAGGAGCAAAACAGAGCACGGGCCAGTTTAACAAGAATTTCTGTTTTTATTTCATTTTTTTTTATTTTGGCCTTGAGTGTAAAAAGCACAAAAAAAGTCAAGAAAAGACCTATAATGAAAGGATGTTTCTTTTTACTGTTTGTGGTAAACTTGGCAATAAGTAGAGGCTATTAGGGAGAATATTAAAGTGAGTGCAGCTCTGTTGTTTAATGTGTTTACTCCTTTTCATTGCTGTCCTTTCCTTTTGAATATCTCTTGAATCAGCCCAATAAAGGAACTTGCAAAGAACTAGCTTACATTGGAATAAATGGAGTAATTTAAAAGAGAAGTGTGTAATTTTTTCAGTATTAAAACACTTTCCTAGTCTGAAAGCCATTTGTTTGTGAAGTGTAAAGCCTAAACCAGCCTGACATAGCAACACTGGCTCAACCAATGAGTGAGTGAGTTTCAGGGCGGGGCTATCAGTTTGTCCAACCAACAGCAGAGCTAAGAAGTGTCCCGCTTTGAGAGAAATAGTTATTTTTTAATTGTTTTTGATGATGCTAGAAGCAGAATAGAAATTACACTCTTCACACTTTAGTTTAGTGTGCAAAGATTTGCCCACCTGCGCATCCAAAATATATGCCTCCATTTCAAATGTCTGTCCCCTGGCGTAGAGCTTAGCTGGCTAACACAAGTCTCTCTCTTTCTTTCTTCTTCTAATTCTCTCTCTTTCTGTCTGTGATCTGTTAATCCTCTAGCTCTCTTCAGCCTCTCATTAACTAGAGTCTGTCTTGTCTTTTTCTACCCCCCTTCCCCACCTCTTCGACTCTTGGACCCTGTAGATTCGGATAAACAGGGAAGTAAGTACTTCACTGCTCTTTCTTTTCTTTCTCTCTGCTTTCTTTCCCTCTGTTCCCCCATAGCTCTCGTTTCCTCCCCTTTTTGTGTCATGGCATTGCTCTGTTTGGATTACTTAAACATGAAGAAAAGTGGCTCTGTGTGAGACAGATCTTTTTTATATTCATCCCTAAATGTGAATGCATAAAACTTTCAGCTTCTGTCTCTTAAATTTCCTGTTTCTTTCAGTTTCAGGTTAAAAAATATATTTTTTATATATATATTCCACTAAAAAATACAGAGAGGAGAGAGGGGTCAAAGGTCAGGAGGTTTGTTTATTTCGGTAGGATAGTTGCTAAAAAAAAATAAAATAAAAACTGAATGGGTTTACTGGTCTTAGCTGGTGGAAGGTTTTCTCTTATCCTGTCCAAGCTGGCGCTCAGGTACTGTAAGAAACTAGATTAAACCTGCTAAGACCAGCAAAATACCTGAGGCTGGTTTAAGCATGATTTGAAAGTTATTATAAAATGTTATAGTATGCTTTAAGCATAATATTAACACAAAGAGCTTGTTATGCAGTGTGTTTATAGCATTATTTCACAGTTTTGAGTTGCTAAGTGTTGTAAAGTGTTTTGTGAAGCCTTTTTTATTATTTTTGTTTTGTTTTGTTTTTCCCCCTTTAATGAGCTTCTGTGTCCTGTGAACTTTCCTTCTATTTTCAAAGCAGCCTTTAAATATATAACTTTAAGCATGATGTACTGTATCATCATCTTGAAATATCGCTGCATTTCTCCTACATTGGAGTAGTTGCAGCTTTGGGCTTGTGATACGATCATCATGGATTTGATGGCAGATAGGGCGACCCATGAACTGAATCATTACTGAGATCCCCAATCTCTATCGTGCCCTTGAGCAAAACACGTACCTCACATTTTCTTCAGCGGCATGGTCCCTGTTAGTGAGCTATAAATCCACTTGCACTGCTGCGTAATGTACTATACCTTCATTTATTTATTTATTTTTCAAGCCTATATTGCTGCTCTTTGACCATAGTTGGCTCACTAATTGGAGATATCTATATTTTGGTATAGGGCAGAAACATACTTTATAAATAGGGAAGGTAAAATGCCAGGTAATAACGACTCTGTCTTACTTTTTTCTTAATACATAAATACAAACTCAGAACTGTAAACAATGCTGAGAAAAAAAAAAAATATGAATGAGTCTGAATATAAATATCATTATTTGTGTTAATATTAGGGCCGGGACTTTAACGGGTTAATTTAGATGAATAAATTACATAAACAAATTTAGACGGTGAACGAGCCGAACGCCGAACTCTTGCCCTCGCTATAGGGTTCTATTCATTAGGGTTCGGAGTTCGCCGTTCTCCCGGCTCGCTTCCCAGACAGCTCGCCAAATTTGCTTATTATTCATTAAGAGGAAAGCGTGAAGTCTTGAAATGAGTCTTTATATACAGTATGAAAATATATAGCTAGGGAATTATTCACAATAAGATCATCATATGGGTCACTGACATTAAAACATGTTTTAGACTCCTGGTATAGTGATAGAAAATCACACTACTACTGAATCAACAGAACAAAGCTCTTTTTGACCAGTTATCTTCCATTTCTTTTTCCCTCTGCATCCCTTGTATTCTTCAAACCCCGTACACTGATGAACCCTTTCAGTGTGGAACAAACATCCCCCACAATTTCTTTTTCCATCTACAGTGTATCTGTTTCTATGTTTGTTTGTACAGTGTGCAGGAAATAGCTTGGCCCAATCTAAAATGTAGTGGGCGTCTGCAGTGTTCTAAATGGAGCAGCAAATGCTCAGCAACAATGAAGAACATGTCTCTATTATTCCGCTAACGTCTGTTTAATGAAAACCGATCCACTTTTTGGGAGCATCCCCAGGTAGTTCTTTGAAAAGGCTTAGCTTTGATGAATAAATTGCATGTTTTGAGATGTTCCTAGAGTTTCTTTCTCCCTGTACGTTCCAAACATGAGCTGATGGAGGAATCGTGTAGGGAGCTCATGTCTTCCATGATGAGTTTTATGTTTGGGCAATTGAGTATTACTTTTGTAGCAGGGTGCCTTTTTGTTTGTTTGCTGTTTGTGCCTCAGACTTATTAATAGTGTTGGAGAGTAACAAGCACTATACTAGCTATGCTACTAACTTGACTTCGTTTTTCAATTTACTTTTACTCTTCTAACCAAAGTAAATATAAATGCGTCATTCATTCATTCAAAGTAGCTAATGCAGTAAGTTATGAAACACGCTTTCTTAAGAATTTCTTAAGTAGTGTTGGGAGGTCAGATTCATTTTAGTGAATCAGTTTGAATGAATCATTTAGGTTTGCTTTGCTTTGATGTGCGTTCTCAAAGCTGGTGTCATCCTAATTTAGAGCCTCATTTTCTGTTCTAGGAAATAAACTTGATGAAGCTACTCGCGGTGTCGAGATCCCATCACCCTTATTTATCTCAGTAACCAACAGATTATCAAACCGTTCTGCTCACAGTCCAAATTAAATTTGGTTGATTTCAAATAGAACTGGACGTCTAGAACTAAAGCCCTAGCATTTGTACTCTAAGAGGAGTGAGATGCACACAAGGGATGTTTCTAGGACACAAATGGCTTACACAGCACGTCACCTCTCTTTCTTTCTTTTTAGGGTTACCATCGATCCAACCACTTCATCGCCACTCAGGGTGAGTATCTTTGTCTGGACAAGACTTGTGGATGGATGGATGAGTGTGTGGTTATATGGTTTGTTCTGGCAGTGTCTAGTCCCAGGAGTGAGAGCCTCTTTCCTCTCTTCAGTCTGAGCCTTTGAGCTTGTGTGTGTGTGAGACTGAAACCTTCAGAACACAGAGATCCTCCAGATGGAATCTAATGAGTTCTGATCCAGGATATTATAAAGGTGTGTGAATAGAGATGGTTCAACAGTCAGGATTAGCACCTGCTGTCTTCTTACTGGAGACCCCCATTCTAAACCCCAGCGCAATGACTGCAAGATCCTCTCACACAGATTGTGTGTACTGCAAAATAATTTCCTAATGTTTTGTCTTGTTTTTGAATAACAGAACCTTTGGATGCTTTATTTGTTTTTATGTCATTTGCATCCTTGATTTGAAAAAGTTTATTGGACAGATGTACTAACAGCTCATGCCTGTTTAAACCCCTTTTTTGGCATAAAATAAAACTGCTGTCAGGATTTACTAAAGACACAAAGTGAAAAATCTGTGATAAAAATGTGTGGACAGTTAATTTGCAGCTGACTTTATAGCATTTGCATTTATGAGAGTTTCCCTTTTTTAAACACAAAATTTAAATGAATCCTACAAAGTGGTCTACTAAAGTTTGGGGTGGTCCATTATAACACCCCAAAATATCTTAAGCCGCAGTCACACTAGTCTTTGAGCATGCCACAGTAAATTGACCCTTCACAAAGAACTTGATTGCCAGGGGATATGACCAATCATGATGCTAAATCCACCGACTCGTCTGACAAACAAATCAGACAAGAGAGTAGATTATTTAGATGGACTTCAGCTTTGTGGTTGAAACAAAATATGTTCATTCATGTTAATTTTGGACTTTAAGTAAATATGAAAAGATGCTCGCTTGACGTGCCGTTTGAACTGAGGTGCTACAAAAATCATGACTCGCTAAAGTGGCGCAGGTTTGCGATGCATTCGCGTACATATAAATGGAAGTTAATGGAAGGAGAAGTGCGTTGTTAGTACAGTCGTGGCCAAAAGTTTGAGAATGACTCAAATATTAGTTTTCACAAAGTTTGCTGCTAAACTGCTTTTAGATCTTTGTTTCAGTTGTTTATGTGATGTACTGAAATACTGTATAATTACAAAAGGCTTCATCGGAGAATAGGATATAGCCCCCAGTTATCAGAATGGACTGCTGAGGACTGTCATATTCTCAGATGAAGCCTCTTTCCGATTGTTTGGGGCATATGGAAAAAGGTTTGTCTGTGGAAGAAAAGGTGAGGCCAACAGTAAAGCATCCTGAGACCATTCATGTGTGGGGTTGCTTCTCATCCAATGGTGGTCCAAGTGTGCTCACTCACAATTTTGCCCCAAAACACAGCCATGAATAAAGAATGGTACCAAAACACCCTCCAACAGCAACTTCTTCCAACAATCCAACAACAGTATGGTGAATAACAATGCATTTCCCAGCACGAGGGAGCACCGTGCCATAAGGCAATAGTGATAACTTGGCTTGGGGACCAAAACGTTGAAATTTGGGGTCCATGGCCTGGAAACTCCCCAGATCTTAATCCAATTGAGAACTTGTGGTCAATCCTCAAGAGGTGGGTGGACAAACAAAAACCCACTAATTCTGACAAACCCCAAGAAGTGATTATGAAAGAATGGGTAGCTATCAATCAGGATTTGGCCCAGAAGTTGATTGAGAGCATGCCCAGTCGAATTTCAGAGGTCCTGAAAAAGAAGGGCCAACACTGCAAATACTGACTCTTTGCATAGATGTCATGTAATTATCGATAAAAGCCTTCGAAACTTATGAAGTGCTTGTAATTATATTTCAGTACATCACAGAAACAACTAAAACAAAGATCTAACAGCAGTTTAGCAGCAAACTTAAACTAATATTTGTCATTCTCAAAACTTTTTGCCACGACTGTAGATTACCTACACCTGAGTATTATCATCTGTTCAGATTGTTTGCGACCTTAAGCTAATATTGTTCGATTGTGTTTTTCTTATTAGAAACGCATTTGCTCTGTTTAGTAAATCTGATGCCATACTTTATTTGTTTATAAATTGTGTAAGTAGTTTTCTAAGAATAGAATGATGTACGGTCTGTATGGTCAACGACCGTTTAACAGCGAAAGCCCATAAAACCTGAAATCACCTACAGTTCGTTTGGATACCAGCCAATTGTCCTTACGAGCAAAGCCTACTTCCTGAAGATACTAAAAATGTATTACCCAGATTCTCAGCACGCAAAAAGCTTTCTGTAGCTTAGTTTCCAAAGAATATAAGTCATTGGAAATTCCCAACAATGACAGAAGGAACAATGTGTGTGTGTGTGTGTGTGAGAGAAACAGCAGACATGAACCGCCCTCTATCCCTTTCGCAGCTCTACTAAAACAAGGTCACCCTATTCTCTCATCGTTTCAGATCTCCCATAAATAAATCATTACATGTTTGTGGTTTGTCTGTCTTTTCCCCTAATTGAATTCCGAGGCAGACTCAATTGATGGGAGAAATTAGCTTTTTCTATCAGAGCGCCACATCCTGCTGAGGTTAAAAACTGTTCCATTCACCAGAAATGTCTGCTATTGAATTACTCTGTGTGAGGCTCTGGATTACTGAACTGCCTTATAACATGCAATGACACTTGGTAAATTAAACCCGCCGTCTGGAGCACTGGCTGCCATTGCCATTCATTGAGAGTGTGTGTGTGTGTGTGTTTGTCTGTTTGTTTGCAGGGCCCAAGCAGGAGACAGTGTATGATTTTTGGAGGATGGTTTGGCAAGAAAACTGCTTTAGTATCGTCATGATCACCAAGCTAGTGGAGGTGGGCAGGGTATGTTCTAGATCCTTCCTCATCTGCACACTAACCCATCCACTAAAGACACTCTTCCTTCCCCCCTACACATGTCCATTCAACCCTACACATTTCATTTAGTCATCGCCTCGAAATCTTTGTGTTCACGGTCACTTTTTCCTAGATAAAACCATAGTTTATGTTATCATAGTTATATAAATATTATGTTTTTCTATAGGATTACTGTATGCAAAAAAAAAAAGACTGTTTAACACCATGGGAATACAGGGTTTATTCTGACTTATTCGGAACAATCATGTAAATAATACATAACCATGGTTTATAAATATGATAATTATCCTTCAACGATGTTCGGTTGTGCTCTGATATATAGCGTGGTTACCATAATGATTACCATATTAATGTTCCATAAAATGTACAATGTCATATAGGGAAGCACTTATGCATATATCTTTTACATACAGGTACATATATCAGTTGATTTAGAGGTTTTTATATTTATCTATTTATCATATTGGTGGATATTTCATATTTAAAAGAGCATGTTCATTTTCACTGTTTTGCATGATAGCCATCATGAGACACTCAATCTTTCAAAACAATAATAGTTTGTCACATTTAAATGTAATCTTCAGCAAATCCCAAAATGAGTATTTATTTTCCCATGAACATTATAATGCCTACTGTATATTCACATGCCAATAATAACTTGGGTCCACAAATCCATGGTACTACTACAGTACATGACACTTCATTGTTACTGCATTCAATATGGTATATATTAAATTCCTGTGATATTATTATCGGTAGAGTACAGTACACTTATAACATGCATTATATAAATACAGTACATCTGTTTTGCTGTCAAACTAAAAATATGATTTGAAGTATTGTAATTCCCACTCTCATGTAATGCTTTCTGCTCCCCTGTTTTGTGGCCCACTCGTTCCAGCCTTTTTAAACCACCTCTATTTCTTCCTCCGACATAATTTCCTCTTTCATTTTCCTCTCCACACCCGCTTCAGCCCCTTCAGTGCTTCGGAGACAGCGCCTGCTGCCAACAGTCCTCTTAACGGGCCCGTCCCTGCCCTCTTATGAAATTGGGGCTGTATTATGAAAAATACGCTTTCCCTTTTTATGATAAAAGCTGTGAACAGCAGGGATAAATGGATGATGGCTTAGGTCCGACAGCAAATCTAACAGTTTGTGTAGCGGTAATAGGCATGTAGAAATAAAGCCGGTTTACAGTACACAAGGAGGGACTTCATCAGTTTGATTACCGTAAAGCTTTAACTCAGAGACCAGAAGGTTTGAGATAGAAGTATAATATATATAAAAAAAATAGTTTGTATTTATTGTGCATTAAAATCTTCTCAATATTAGTAATTACATTTTATATTGCCAGCAAAACCATTTGAAATATACAGTATTATATCACCCAGCTGTAGTATCATGCTGCTGTGGACCTCTAATGTTTTCTAACCTGAGTTTGTTTATTTTGGTTTTTCTTTCAGGTGAAATGCTGCAAGTATTGGCCAGATGAGTCAGAGATGTACGGAGACATTAAGATCACACTGCTGAAGACTGAAACACTGGCGGAGTACACAGTGCGAACCTTTGCCCTGGAGCGGGTATGAAATGATTTCTCTTCCTCTAGAGACAGGACAGGAAATGATGGGGAAAAGAAGGGTTGCATCTCCCGCATGAGCAGCACATCACCTCTAAACCACAGCTCCAACACAGCAACGTGCATTGGCTCTGCCATTTGATATGATGCGATCTATTATGCACGAGTTAATGTACAGTCAGCAGGCCAGTATCACAAAATAAATGCAGACAGGTTGATCAGGTATCACGTTACTCCACATTACCCTGCTTATGACATGGCTACTTACCAAATAAATAAATAAATGGACATGTATTATTGATTTATATTGGAGTGATATGAGAGACGTGAAACTATCACTGCTATGTCGGAAATCAATTTTCTAATATCATCTATACAGATAATATTCAAAACGATTTAATCTCAGACTGCTAGGATTGACCAATAAGAATCAAGTATTCCTGGCCATTTAGTACTGGCTCATACAGTATGTGTTGCTATGCTGAGGTGCAGTGATTGTATTTAGTCTTGATTACATAATCAGCTTAAAAAATAAATACTTGTAATCAGACTGTATTATGTTTTAAAAAGTTTTTATATTTTTTATTGATACCTGATTAACTTTATTGCCACAAAATGACAGTACATTCATTGATTCTCCCTAATTTAGCTTTTTTCAAATTTTCCTTTCTAAAAACTGCATGCAAATACCAGCCTCTAGTCATGAAACTATAATAATACTATATATAATTACAATGTTAAATAAATAAATAAATAAACATAAATAATAAAATATTTTTAGTTAATGATTTATTTTGCGTTTTCATTTAAAAAACATTTAGGTTAATTATTAGGTTTTTACCGACCCCTTGCATTTGTTTCATAAACCCCAGTTTGAGAATTCTTGATGTGATTTAGGTTATGAAAATATTTTATCTCTAATACACATTTAAATGGTCCAATAAAATATTATGAGTCAAATCTTTAAAGATCAATATTCTGAACACCAGTGAGTCTAGGAACATAAAATTGTCTAGCCATGACTTCCAATTTCACAGGAATATAAATATGAGGAGGCAAATGGTCTTTGTCATCCATAAACAATAAAAAAAGTCAAGAAAACAACATTTAAGCTAAATCATTAAACATTAAGGGAATCAACAGGAAATGTTACAAAATCTTAACAAAATCTTCCATGGGGTGAGCCTAGAAGGGAGTAAGTGTCATTTCACCAACTTTACAGGAGAGCCAAAACAATTATTATTATTATTATTAACCATAGTTTAAACTGAGTTTGTGTACTGATTTCAGTTGTTTATAATAAAAATTTGTACACTTATGGTATAAATGGTGGACAGAACTTTTTCCAGTAGAAACAGTTCATTAAGAGCTTTTATTAGATACGTTTATTTCAAAAATGTCATTTACGCCCATCTGGTTGTCACCCCTTCTTAAATATAATGTCTGTGACTTTATTGTCTTAATGGAACTTGAGGAGGTTAGTTTGAGTGTCCAAATACTCTACAAGGATCACAGCCAGATAAATGCAGAAAAAAAGTCTTGGGGTCAGAAAGCCTTATAAAGAGCCATGGCTGGATCTTCCAACAGTACAACGATCCAAAGGACCATCAAAATACAAAACATGGGTCACTGAGCACAAAACAAAGGTTCTGTCATCCCAGTTCCCCGACTTGAACCCTAGAAATCTGAAGAGGTGAGAATATCAACATGGAGCTGGGAATCTGAAGGGGCTGCAGAGATTCTGTATAGAACAATGGTCTCTGATCTCGTCAGGTGTTTTCCAACTCTTCAGGCATTGAAATTCTATAAAATATCAAAATGATTAACAGTGCAGATTTATTTTCACTGGATTCTTGGTTCATATTTACAAAGGGTACCAATGCTTTTGATGCATAAAGACTGGAAACACAGCGTTAATCTGAAGTTAATCTAGTCTTCCTCCAGAATATCAGCCTATTAAAATCTAGACTACACTAAGTCTGAGACCATTTAAAACCATGACTTCCCTTTTTATCTGGTTTAAATGGCCATTTTATTCTAGAACTAGACTTAGTCCCAATCCCAATTCTAATTCTTACCCCTACACTTTCCCCTACCCCTCCGTTTGGCCTCCTTTCCTAGATAGCCCTCAAAAAGAAGAGTTTTTGGGTCCTCACTTCAAACGAAGGGCTAAGAGAAATTTCCAACATGGCTGCTCACTCGAGCAAGCAGACTCATCTCTGTCCGGGAAACCGCTCCTTAATGTTTAATGCACTTCATGTGGTTGATGGTATAAGATTATCCTGTTCAAAACAATGATAAATGGTTTGGTCAAATGTAATCTAAAAGTAATCAAAAAATACCTAATGTGTAATGTAATAGATTACGTTATGAACAACAATTTTCATAATTTATTTTCAGTAATAAACTACAATTTTTAAGTAATGTACCGAGCACTGCTGATACAGTATCGGTTCTCTGCTAGGATTAGGTTAGAACGTGAATTGTGTGTGTGTGTGTGTGTTAGGGGAGAATTTGGAGTGACAGCCCTTTAAATGAAATGGAGAGAAGCGCCTGATACCCAGCAGAGGCCCACCGAGCTGTCTGTTCCAGGATTAGAGCTGCCTCATCTCAGAACGCTTTATGGCGGGCACATTAACTAAAGCATCTCTTTCTCTCTTCTCTCATTATCTCTCCCTCTCTCTGATACAATGAGCTAAATGTGGGTGCGTTTACTGAAATTAGCTCAATTTAACCTCCCCCACCTCACCCTCCTGTCTTCTCTTATCGTCCTCTTTGCTGCCCTGTGGAGGCGCAGTTCTGTCGACAGCCTTTGATGTGAGTTTTGCACTTGCCACGGCCCTGTCAATCAAACACGGGCTGTGGGTGGAATGATGTGCTTGTGTGTGTGTTTGTCGAATGTTAGGGAAGATTTCTCGTGTAACCATCAGACAGCCTTTCGGCTGAAGCTTTTCTTGTGTGTATTCAAACAGACGAGCAATTGGGATGCGGTAATAGGAAGTCTCTTAGTGGCCTGTCGGGTAGACGTACTCACCTCCCCAGAGTGGGACCACAGTGCTGGGTGTCGCTTTTGCTAATTCAGCTGAGTTTGCCTTGGTGTCTTTGAGCCATGTGGAATATAAACTCCAGAAGTGAGCCACCTCAGATTTTTGAGCCAATCAGAATTTTCTCAGTCAGATTTGTCTCGATTAAATAAAAATAGTAGTAAAATGTAAACAAAAGTGGTGTATATATGTTGGAGCTGTGGTGTGGTGGTATGCCCTTTCAAGTTGTATGTTCCTCAAATTAAAAAAAATCTAAATTATACGTATTAATTATAATTGAATTTCAAAGCCTGTTTGTCTTTCAGAGAGGATACTCCGCCAAACACGAAGTGTGTCAGTTTCACTTTACATCATGGCCTGAGCATGGAGTCCCGTACCATGCCACGGGTCTGTTAGCCTTCATCCGGCGGGTCAAATCCTCTACGCCACTCGACGCAGGACCTGTGGTGGTCCACTGCAGGTATGGAGCTCTGTATTTCATCATATTAGAACTGCTAATGTTTGTCAGTCAAAAATGTAAAAAACGATGCCAAAATGTACTGTAAAAACAATGTTGGTAACACTTTACAATAAGGTGTCATTTATTAACATTAGTTAATGTATTAACTAACATGAACAAACAATAAATAATACATTTATTACAGTATTTATTCTTCTTTAATGTTAATAAAAATACAGTCGCTCTTTGTTAGTTCATGTTAGTTCAGAGTGCATTGCAACTTCTGATTTTAATAATGCTTCAATAACATTATAAATGTCTTTATTGGCTTTTTTGATTGACTTATTGCATACCCCCTGAAAAAACTACTAAGTTAACTTACTTGCCACAAACTATTGGGAGGTGTTTGTTTAAACATATAACTGAATATATACATTTCATTTATATTACTGTATATAAAGTAACTTTTTTGTGAATTTTTTTGCTTGAAAATTGCGCTTGTGCTAACTTTCCTTTCAAGTTTCCAAGGTAACTCAAAGAATGCGGTGGGACTATCATATTACATTTTCGAAAACCTGATATTACCTTGATGCATGTCCAAAAATCTGGTTTTACCATTGTACTGTGTCAAAAACCCATACTTTTTACTACTTTACTGATGTCAGCTGTTACATGGGACTTTGAGTTTTCACATCCTTCCATGACAAACAGGACTTGTAGCAGCTGCCTTCACCAACATCACCTGCTTGATTTTTAGTTCATGTCCATCATTGAAAAACCAGATGTCATCATTTTTGAGGAACCTCATTCATTCTTCCTCTTCAGTGTGGGAGCAGGCAGGACAGGCTGCTATATCGTGCTGGATGTAATGCTGGACATGGCGGAGTGTGAAGGAGTGGTGGACATCTACAACTGTGTGAAGACCCTCTGCTCTCGCCGTATCAACATGATCCAAACAGAGGTGCAGACTCTCACGTTTCCCCATAATCCCCTTTAACCAGCTATTTCAGGAGACTTATTACGTGGCATCTCTTCTATTTGCATAGTCATAAGCTCTGTAGGAGTCACTATGAATATTCAGAATGTTTGGAATTCAGTGAAAAGTGTGCATTGATGGGTGTGAAATGCAAATAATCATCTCTGTTGCATTTGGCCGCTCTGCGGAGGCAAGTGTCTTTGCTTAGATGTACCGAATTTTGCATATCCGAACTTTATTATGTAAATCTAAAACATTAGTAATTATATACCAGATGCTTTAATTAAATCCATCCACGAGGGTTTATGTAGAGTGATGTATAAACACGCAGTGCACTTTGAAAGATGCCACAGTGTTTTGTTTATTTTGAAACATTGGGGTTAAACAAATTCTGTTATCGGCATCTGTTTGCATTGTATTGTCCTTGCATGCATTCTCACTCCTCCTCCAGTCCGCTCTTTTCTATTCTTCTCATTCGTTTCCATTAGATTTGTACTTTGCCGATATTTGGTACATGTAGAAAAAAAAAATCGCAAACTGACGGTGTTTCCACTACCCAAACATTATGTGACTAAAATGTAACATTTTGTCTCTTGTGATAAGTCATGGCAATGGCATGGCAATTTTCAGCGGCCGTATTTGAGCCTGGCTGCTCCTCAGACATGTACAATGTAAACTGTTTAAGTGTTAGCAGGGAAAGCCCCTTATACCGCAGAACGACCAGGTATTAAGTGTTTCTTGGAGGTTATAATACATTGAATGCAATGTATATTTGTATAAAACAACACAAGAATGGTCATATAGCTTTTTACTAGGGCCAGGACTAACGCTTTAATTTAGATTCATTAATTACACAAAAATAACGCTTACATTCTTTTTACGCATTTTAATTGCACTTATTTTTGCACCGCGGAACGTTCCTCACTGGATGAGTTTCGGCGGACAGATTATGCTGGAGCGCCAACTAGTATTTTTAATGTTCTGAATGAACTTGAAAGTAGGGATGCACCGATTCAGATCGGCCGATCTGTTTGCGTGTTTAGTCAGTAAACCCGGTCCTGTAATCAGCGGTAAATGCCATCAGGTGTGTGATTTCACATTGAGCCGTATATACTACACACAGCCGTTGTTCACTGACGAGCTGCGCAAATCCAC
>JAUCMU010000030.1:19932003-19946993 GCA_032275025.1 Enteromius treurensis | reverse complement strand
CATTATTTTAGTGTGTTAGAGCAGAAAGATGCAGCTCTGGTTAAACAGCTGGATGTTGGGTTGAAATGCCGAACGTTACATGAATCCCGCGGGTGATAGTTTGTAATGTGTGTGTTTCTGGTTCTCGTCTGTTTGGGGGTGGGAGTAGCAGACGCTGGTTGCCTGTCCCATCATTTGCGCTGCCTTGTTGAGCGTAGCACTGAAAACATTCTATTTTACACAATTTATTCTCTTTTGTTTCTGAATCGTTCGGTTCGTATACGTACCGAACCGAAAGCCTCGTACCGAACAGTTCAATACGATTACGCATATCGTTACACCTCTAAAATATATATGTACTGTATATATATATATATATAAATATATATAGACAGAGCAGTGTCTGCTTGTCATTGGTATTGGCTGATTAATGCATGTCTTGTCTATCATGCACACAAAAGCAAATTCACACGAATGTGCTGAAATGGATGGAGTTATAACTCCCACTCAGATATTATCACTTTCAGTTAAGTCTGAATCAAAAATTGAAGTCTACAGCAAGCCATGTGTAGTCACAGTAAGTCTGTCCTCTCTCTCTATATAACAGGAGCAGTACATATTTATTCACGATGCCATCTTGGAGGCGTGCCTGTGTGGGGAGACTGCCATCCCAGTAAACGAGTTCGCCCTGGCTTACAAAGAGATGCTGAGGGTGGATTCTCAGAGCAACTCTTCACAGCTACGAGAGGAGTTCCAGGTCTTTGTCACCAATGTAAAACATATCATTTTGTAATTTCTCCCCAAGGTCTTGATTGTGAAGTCTCATTGGTGCAAAATCCAACACGACTGCACTTTTAAACATGGGTTTTGTCTGTGTCACATCGCGAAGCAGTTTCACAGTCAGTGGTGGCAGACAAATTGCTTGTCACTCGAAATATCCTACAGTACATGACACCTAGTTTTAGAGACAGCTGCCTTACTCACAGACCGTTCCTCAATATCAGCCTCCTTTGAAGGTAAAACAAATAATACAGTTAATGTTGAACAGAAATCTTTATGAACATCACTTGATAGCATAATTATAAAACTCTTGCGAGCTGTTTTTGCAGCTTTGTTTCTATAAATGACCTGAATAGGGTGGAAAATGAGCTTTGAAAGTTGTTTACATCATAAATTGAACTATTATTTCAAAAGATCAAGGGAAAATAAAATGTTTCAGATTTCTCTACGAGTAAATAACTTTCTATGAAGTTCTATAAATGCTAAATCTGTTCAATGGAGCGACAGCACACGACATACCCGCTGCCTGTTGATTAACAATCAATACTGTTGAATAAATGTATTTTCAGTGTGGCTAGACATTCAGAGGACATTTAAATGATCTTTTTCGACTCCAACGAATGATGCCTGCGGCAACACGGGGCCATTCCATAGCATATGTACAGTACACACATAACAATGAGAAAACAGATTGTTGGAATCTTTCATTTCACTGGAAACATGGGCATCTTGGGTCAAGGTTCTTCAGTAGGAGGCTATTGATTATAGAAGTGTAATTGTTTTTGTAGACTTTCGAACGCAAGTAATAAAGGTAGTAGTGCAAAACGTGTAATAGAAGAAATACCTTGCATTCCTTGCCCACTGGGAGCAGTAGTCAGCTGTGTTTCACTTTGCACAGTTCCTCAGGGAGCGAAAGGCCGGTGAAGGTTATTTAATAAAAGATGTACCACTCCACATGTGTTGCTGAGAATACTTCTATTGATTCGGGGGAAGGCAGGCAGAACTATCCTTGCTCTCCTGCACTTACCTCTACATTGCCGTTTTCTGACTTTACTTTCCAGGTGAATTATAATGCATTCATTACAGGCAATTTTTTTGCTGAGTCTTTGAAAGGGAAGCACAGGAAGGCAGTTTTGGATTACAGAGTGTAGATTGTGCTGTAGTTATGAGGTGCTGATGGAGGATTGTAACGGGTTTTGTACATAAATGATTTTGATGTTTACTCAGACATTATCTTTTCTTTTGAGCTTTTAGAGGTGTGTTTGGCCGTAGTGGAGAACAGCAAATCGCTTTACCTTTTTCCTGACTTAGATGAGCTCAAAAAAGGAAAACTGTATTTATTATGTATGACGTTGGCCTGTTTTGTTTAGGAATAGCAGTAATCGTTTAGACGAGAGAGAATTAATGCATGTTAAAGCTGGGTTCAAAAGCTGTTGTCAGAGTTGGGGCACATCTGCGGTCACCAGATGCACAATGCTATTAGTGCATAATGAAAATCTTCATAATCACCAGTGTGCCAGCAGGAAAGTTTTTGTTTTCTACACAGCTTTCTTTCTTTCTTTCTTTCTTTTTTTTTTAGCTTTTTCATTTTTTTTAACAAATTTCCTGCTTTTTGTGGAAAAACAAAGGTATAATTTCTCCCAGTTGTGATTTAATATTTAAAATTGTCACTTTATTTCTGTTAATTACTTTATATCTCTAAATGTGACTTTGTATCTTAAATAGTTTAAATCTTACATTTATTTTTAAGTTTTATAGTAATTTTATTATTATTATTATTTTTAATAATTCAGTTATTTCATTTTAGTTGTCAAAATTTATATTTTTATATATATATATATATATATTATTATATATATATAAATATATTATTTCTTTTTTTTATTTAGTAATTTTTTTTCTACATTTTTATTTATTTATTTTCATTTTACAAATTAATAAAAACTTTATTATATAAACTGTAGGCGAAAAAAATTATATTAACATATTTTAAATGTCCTCTGAACTTTTCTGAGCTTTTAACTGTCGTATCTTTTAGATGCAATAATTACCCAATTGACTTCACTGAAGTTGTCAATGAAGTCTCAAGCAAAGCAAAAAAAAAAAACATACTACAAATCCTATCCTCAACATCTATGTTTAATTTCTGTTTCCCTCAGACGTTAAACTCTGTTACTCCTCATCTGGACGTGGAGGAGTGCAGCATTGCCTTGTTACCCCGAAACCGCGAGAAGAACCGCAGCATGGACGTTCTCCCGCCTGACAGAGCCCTCGCCTTCCTGGTGACCACTGAGGGAGAAAGTAACAACTACATTAACGCGGCACTGATGGATAGTTTCCACCGGCCTGCAGCCTTCATTGTAACCCCTCATCCGCTGCCTGGCACGACCTCTGACTTCTGGAGGCTGGTGTTTGACTACGGCTGCACCTCTGTGGTCATGCTGAATCAGCTGAACCAATCCAACTCTGCCTGGGTAAGTGAAGGCACCAGAAGTTCCACTAAAAACAGCGCCCAAGAGGACTTTTTCTTCAAAATACATCTTTATCGGTTGCCTTTTTGCATTCACATCATCGCATGTCCTTTGAAGTCGTTTAAGCTATTTTGTCCCCAGCTTCTCTTAATCTCCCTGTGAAATGTTCTATATTCATAAGCCTATAGTCAAGTCTCATTTACATACAGCTTCCCTTTGAGTTTGCGGAGTGACGTTCCGGTGCTCTTCTCGATCACGGCTCTCTGAAAACCCTGACGTGCGCTAACATGCCGGCAGTTACTCAGTGTCACTCTCGCACTCGATCTCTTCCTTTTTTCTCTCTGTGGTGGATTAACGTCTCTCCCTCTTCTTCTTTCGCATGATTGCTCTCTGCAGTCCATAAGTATTAATATTTATCACCTCACTTGCTTGGCTGTCATTAATGTTCTTCCTCTTTCTCGCTATTCTCAGTGTCTCCGCCCATTTAATTTCAGCTCAGTTCGGTTAAGTAAGGCTACAGCGTTTCATATGTATGGATGGTGAATTCTAAGGCTGTGAAATATTCCAAATACAGATGAGTCAAAATATTGATTTGATTGAACAATAAAAATGGTGAAACTCATTTATTTCATATCACATTCTTAGATTGAAAACCTTATGGGTTTTTAGATTGTGGAGGTTGGCCTCACACTGTCCTGCTTGATCATCATAAGTTCTGCAGCTATACTGTAAAATATAATTACTTGAGAAGACTTTTCTTTCCAGAACCCATTTCCCCTCAAGAACCTTTTTCATTTTCCCAAGCAGAACTTAAGTTACTGTCCTCGAGAATCCTTTTCTCTTCAGTAGATTTTTTCAGAATCCCACTCTTTCCTCAGTGCCATCCCTTTTAAAATAACTTCCCACTTCTTCCTCTTCACAATACATTTCCCTTTTCTTCCCTATTCTTCTGTTTGTATGTTAAACATTCCATAAAGTGGGGAAATGTCTAAAACACCCATGAAAGAAGCATTACCTTCAAAAAAGTCTCCAGAATCTTATAATGCAATTTTTATTTGTGTTCCTTTTTTTGTTAATTCCTATGTCTCATTCTGTTTTCTTTAATCTTTTTTCCAGCCTTGTGTGCAGTACTGGCCTGAACCAGGTCTTCAGCAGTATGGTCCTATGCAAGTGGAGTTTCTGTCCATGTCTGCAGATGAGGACATTATCACCCGGCTTTTCCGGGTCAAAAACGTAACAAGAGTGAGTTCAATCAATGATGATTTATTTTCTTGCATATGTTTTTTTTTTCTTCTCACATTTACTTATTATATTGCAACTCTAGCACACCCTTAATATACCCCCAAGTTAACAGAAAGTTAATGACTTAATCATCATTTTTGCTCACTTCAGAAAATTGCTTTAATTGAGCAATTATGCAGAAATACACCACACAGAATTTTTTTTTCTAGAAATAAAGTTTACTCACTTCATCCTTTTAGGCCTTTAAAAGTATACATAAGGTAAAAAGTCTTCCAGCTGTACAAATGAGCCTCTTAATTTTCTTTCTAAAAATGCGAAGTAGATTCCAGTGTAATTTCCTGAGAGAATTCCTTGTATTACCACCACAGGGTTTTAATGATATTCAGTGATAATACATTTTCATACCTTGGATCCGGTCGATCATTATGTTGTGCCATTTAACCGTCAGCTTAATTCCAAAAGTCTAAAAAGTGCGGAAATTGAGACTTTTATGTAATATGTAAAAAGGCCTTTTATATTGCTCTGTTGGTTATTATGCCATGCAGCATTCAGATCACGGTTTAATAGACTACAAGATAAAGTGGTATAATAAATAGGGTTTGTCAGTCCAATATATTTTGTCAGCTAAAGCTACAAGAGCAATTAAAGAACAGAGGAAAAGCTATTTCAAAATATCCATTTTCATACCATCAGCACATGACACTTCATATAGCGGCACTTTCACAGGCAAGGACAGATGCTGAAATAAGTTTTCATAAGCCGGCAGATTTGAAATATACATTAATGAGCATGCCACAGAAGGTCATTTTTACCACTTTCAATTTGCCCGGGCTTGTCATTATTGTAAGGGCTTATTTTGTACTGTTTTGCTCTGCGAATGTTTTATAGCTGTGCTCTTTGCCTTATAGACGCCTGCATTTTTCTTTCAGCTCGATGTACTTTTGACAGGTGTCACAGTGTTTCAATGCTTTGACGTGCAGCGTGTCTGTGGTGTGTTAGAAACTAAGGCGATTGAGTCAGAGGGAAAGGCATTTCCAGTGCAGTCGAGGGAATTAAAGAGGTGCTTGGAATGGTGCATGTGTTATTCAAATGTGACATCGCTATTACTTAGATTATGCGGTAGAGAATGCGTTATTGTACGCTTCTGCTTTTAAATGTGGCTCTTACTGCGTTGTTGCATGTCAGCTAAAGAGACTATGAATATTGTAAATATGGGCATTCATGGGTTGTGATTATCCACGTGTCAATGGAAACATTAAATCTTGCATATTAGTTTAATCCTCCATATTATGTTTGATGCGCCTGGTTTAATTAATGATTGATTAAAACAATTGATAAAAACAAGACATGGTTTGACGGCTGATTATTGATGTAAAACAGGGTAAAGTATATTTTTCCTAGCTACTCACGAGAGAATTTTAAATTGTCCACTTTGGAACCCAAAAACTAATCTGGCTTGAACATCCTGGGAACTTAAAATCATTAGTAAAGTGTGCAACCTATGTAAAAAATGTATTCACTGGACAAATTATCCTTAAATTTTAATTATATTCTCTATACTAATCAGTTAGGCTATGCACAGTGTGCCTAAAGGCACCATATTCAAATACGAATGATAATCAGTGATCATTATTATCAGGAAAAACTGCTTGATTTTCTTTTAAAATTCCTTCAATTTGAATCTTCTGGGAGCTATGTATGTACTAGCAATTGTTTACAGATGGTTAGAAAAATCATTATGTCGAACTTGTTAAAATATGTCGTTCAGCTATGGTCAGTGCGTTCACTTCCTTCCGTCAACCCTCAGGGCAGTTTTGGGGTGTGCCTCAGGGCTCAATATTAATTCCACCTGTGTTTCAAGCAAAAGCAGGCATGTATCAGGGCCAGCCTTACAGTGTTTCTTCCCCACCCGAGTAAAACTCTTTCCCAACAGACTCATTCATCACAACCTAAGCACTGCTGACTTGGCACTGCTGAGACCTCAGCATTGAGAACAGTCCTACGCTACTGTACACATTCATAAACAAGCCCAGATGCACAGCTGGTGATGCATTACTGATCGTGACCTTTCCTTTTCCCCATCTCATCCATGTGAAGCTGCAGGAGGGTCAGCTGGTCGTATGCCAGTTCCAGTTTCTGCGCTGGTCTGCGTATCGTGACGTGCCTGACTCCAAAAAGGCCTTCCTTAACCTGCTGGCCAGTGTGCAGAAGTGGCAGAGGGAGTGTGGGGAAGGTCGTACAGTAGTCCACTGCCTGTGAGTAATATTGTGACTCCTCCTACAATTCATTTGATGAATGTGTTTTAATTTAATTTATTACAATCTTGAAGTTTAATACATTTAGCCATGTCTACAAACGTTTTTGTTTTCCATAGTCTTAATGGAAACAAATTAAGTAAACTTCCATTTTGCAAATGAAATTTGAACACATTTAAATTAGGTTGCGACAACGTGACCAAGAATTGTGTTGCATTAGCTGCTTTTTATTAGCTTAACTTAACAAACAGTTTCTCTTTTTGGGCACATTACTTTTATTATTGCTTTTTTAATGTTTGTTTAATGACATTTTGTCTATTGATTTCTGCTGCACAGTAATACATAGCTGCAACTGTATGTTGGAATTTGTCATAAACTTATGGACTGCTAATCAGATACATACAATGACACAAAAAAGCTTAATGGTGCATTCCTGCTGTGCTTAACTACATCCTTTACTTCCACCATGTGTCCTCTGCAGCGTTTCATTGATTGATTTTCCCCCAAGCTAGGTTGCAATGATACAAACAGATCTTTTTTTTTTTTTTTCTACTTTCCCTGTGAGATGTATGTCTGGTCTAGCAGGTGCACCAGCACTCTTCATCAGTAATACAGGTAGAGGAAGATCCATGAGCCAGTGTGGTTTAATAAACACTTTCCAATTAGAGATGTTACCTTATTAGAATTTATTTGGAAATGAGGCATTGTTATTACATTATGTATGCACTATGTTCAAAAGATTGGAGTCCGATTTTTAAAAAATACTTTTATTCAGCATGTATATGTTAAATTGATAAAACAAGTGATGGTAAACTTTTTTTTTTTTAATTCAAAAGAGAATTCTGGCAAAATGTATCACAAGTTCCAAAAAAATTAAGCAGAACAACTATTTCCAACAATAAATCAATAAATCAGCATTTTAGAATGATTTCATGTGACGATGAAGATTAGAGTAATGGCTGATGAAAATTCATATAAATAAATATACAGCACAAATTAATTACTGGTGATATTTTTACAATATATTTTAAATAATAAATATTTTAGAATATTACTGTTTTTTTTTGGTTTTTTTACTGTATTTTTGAGCAAATTAATGCATGAACATAAGAGACGTTAAAATGTTACAAATCCTACAGACTCCAAACTTTTGAATGGTGGTGTACATTTGATTTAATAATGCCATAAGCTCCTATATATAATATACAGTAGAGAGAAATTAAAGGATAAGCCAAATCGACTACAAAAGAACAGGAGGGAAAGATAAATGCAGTATAGTAACACTAAAGAGCAGAAATAAATGGACTAATCAAAGAGCAGTTACACCGAATGAAAAAAATTAAGAGATGAAAGACTAGACAAAAGAGAGCTGATGAGAGCTGATTCCATTTTGTAATTTTTTATCATTTGTGTGATCTGAAAATGACACATAAATTGTGATTGGCCGCAGATAAATGTCACAAGGCATTTCAGGACCGTTCATCGAGTCACGTTCATGCCTTGCATATTGTTGAAGCTCCTTGTGACGGCCGGTGTGCCCTTGAAGAGCACACTTAATCCCTGTCCTCTCACAGTGTAATCTGTGTGTGCCGTGACCTGTATCTCTGTTTGCCAGTGAGCCAGATAAGAGATATTATATGCATATTATATTTCTGTGTACCTCTGCAAACAAATCCCGAACAACATTCTGACACGAACAATTAAACAAACCAACCGGCTCTCAAATAAAATCATTTTCTAAACAGCGACTCACACCCAGACTCGCTGATCTTCACCTAGGTGTTCACATGGTCATTATCCTTTTAACCGCACACCGAGCCGCCTCATCTGTAACCCCAGGCACGAATTCTCTTCCCATCGCCGCCCAGAAGCACATCACTCAAAACTGTCACACAGTGTTACCAACCACAGGCAGAGAGAAGAGATTATGGAGATGAAATCAATTATGCTTTAATACAGAACAGCGCAGGCCTTTCTCAGCGCTAAATCCAGAGCTGCCAAAGCACTGACTGCGATTGATTATCTCACCATTGCCTCATCTAGCTGCTGCCATCGTGCCATACGCATACATAGCAGAAGACCTCTACGGATCTTCAGTCGCCTCTTTGTATGCCTCTCATGCAGGCTGGTTTCATATTAACTGGATATGTGGAATTTCTGTTGTAGACTGAACATCAGTATGCAGCGCAGCCAGATCTGTTTCTACACTCTCTCTTCTTCGCTTATGACAGCCGGGTTTGTTGTATTCTTGTCTTTCTAGGAACGGCGGTGGCCGCAGTGGAACGTACTGTGCCAGCAACATTCTGATGGAGATGATCCAGTACCAGAACATGGTGGATGTCTTTTATGCCGTCAAGACCCTTCGTAACGCCAAGCCCAACATGGTGGAGACACTGGTGGGTACAAAAAGCCAGTGAAATCGTACTTTAACAAATCTGTTCAGAGACAAGATGAAGAGATAATTTGTTGCAAAAAATAGGAGGAATCACAGAAGGAAGTCTTTCCTTTGACGTAAATGGCCAGTTGCCAAAAGCATTAGTTTTGCTTCAGTCTGTACAGTAGAACAGGGCTTCTCTAGAAAATTCACAGGCTTCATTTACTATTCCTTGGGCCCAATGAGAAGGTAAAGTAGCAGCGGTTTTTAATCTTTTGGATGCCAGAGAGCCCCAAATATTATGGAAAGCTAAAAAATAGCTTGGCTTAATAGTTTAGTGTATAAAAACTTACTGTATGTTAATTTAATTTTAATTATTTATATATATATATATACACATATATATATTCTTCTTGACTTTGTAACACTTGCACTCTCTATTCTATTTTTATTCTACTACTTGTTATTTTTTAATAAATATAAATAAATCAATTGAACCCTCTAATACTAGGTTTCTTTTTCTATTGTTTAGTTATTTATTTATTTATTATACAAAAGTTACCCACTAATACTAGCATTCTCTATGCGTTTTCTGTCCCATCTACTTGTTTTATTTTTATTTATTATAAAAAAAAAAAGACCCGTTAACACTACAATTCTCTTGTTTTTCTAGCGCATCTACTTATTTTCTTTTTATTTATTATAAAATATTATCCATTAACACTAGCGTTCTCAATTTTTTTCTATTCCGTCCATTTGTTTTCTTTTTATTTGTTATAAAAAAGGACCCTCTAACATTAACACTCTCCAGTCTAGCCTTTTCTATTCTTCCTGATAGTTTTCTTTTTATTTATTGTTAAAAATGTGTATTGCATTAAACTAACTGAGACTTCTATGGTTGTCATTGCTTCTATTGTCATCATTGTAAGTTGCATGTAAGTTGCTTTCAATAAAAGCTTATGCTAAATTAATAAATGTACATGTAATTAAATTACAAAACCATTTCTGTAAACTTTTGTTTACTCAAACAGCACTTTTATACTCGTACTTTTAAATAAGCCTTTTTATTTAATGATAAAAAATTTAAATTTTGCACAAAATAAATTGGATTTAAAATGTAGCCATGTGCAGTAATATTGAATGAGAATGTGATATTCTCCTGGTTTCACAGACAAGGTTTGAGCTAGTCACAGACTAAAATGCATGTTTGAACTGCTTCAACTGAAATACCTTGCTCTGACATCTGAACATTTTGTAAAAGAAGCATTAATATCTTAATTTAACTAAAACTAAGCCAAGTTTGTGAAACTGGGTCATTGTGTTGATAATAATCTTATTGAATTGAATTGTGAAACCAAGATTCACACAAATATTTCAAATATAAACAAAAAGCATAGACTCTTCAAGTTACAAAGATGTATTTGCACAGCAGAAGAATTAATTGGGGTAAAAAAAAGTAGATCAAGAATCGTAACAAAATTGTCTACAAAAAAAAAAAAAGAATATAGAATACATTAGTAGTAATGAATCATTTCTGATTTAAAGAAGTAAAGACTTAAAGTACAGCACACTGACCCCACTATAGTATTGTTTACACTCAAATGATTGCCCTAATTCTCTGATTTCTCTGTGTCTGTCTTGCAGGAGCAGTATCGTTTCTGTTATGAGCTGGTTCTGGAGTATTTGGACTGCTTGGAGGTCAGATAGCGGAATCCCCCCCCCTCCACAAATCCCACCATCCTGACCTCACTGCATGGAGCAGGACCACCGGCAGGCTCACTCTCACACCCCTCAATCACCTCTGCTCACCTTCTTACCTTCTTTCTGCCGTCTAACCCAGATTATAAAGCCAAAGGAAGAAGACGGTACAAAAAATTGCGGAGTAGAGTTTTCTGCCCTTTTACCCCAAACATCTAAATATGTTCACCCTTCTGTGTCAAGGCAGTTTCTTCAGTTTAGGATATTTTCAGCATATTTTCCTCAGAACTATGAGCGATCCCAGAGCCTGGCTTGTTGCGGTGTGGTTGGTTTAGCTCTGCGCGCAGAGATAGTGGGTCGTTTCTATAAACGGCAGCTTTATTTTACACCTGCCTGTTTCTCTCTGGCTGGCTGGGCTAAAGAGCAGAAATAAACATCACTTGGGGAAGATCTCTTCATGTGCAGCGCGGTGGAGCTGAGAGTCAGGCGTCTTTACCGTGGCTCTTAAAAAGGAGTAAAAAGCGCCAAAAGGACAAACACACACATGCATGCACACACACACACAGATCCAACCAGCAGACAGCTTTCCATCAAATGCCTGTCAAGGCACCGATGCCTCTTCAACGCTGTTCCACCAATGTTTAGCGATACATGTCTCCTTCATGGGTGCTTTTCTCTAAGGATTGGTATAATCGGAGACGGAGTTTATTGCTATATGTGGTGCCGTATGTCTCAAGAGGAGATTGACAGGAGAGTCACGTGGCTTTCCTATCTTGTCGTGACTGTTGTCTTTTTTTCCTCTGACTTGTATATATACTTAACGTCTGCTGGAAATCTCTTACGTCTTAAGGTGTAAGTCTCAAGTGCTAACAGTGGCCCTGTGTGCTCAAAGCAAAGGAAGTACATTAACAAGGTGCAGACATGATGGCATTCTAAAGCTTGCGGTGGATTACACCCTGACCTTTTATCCTCTCACTCAATGGTCTTGAGCGAGCGCTGTTAATAGTCTTTTTACAACCGCGCTGCGAAACAGGAACGGGGGCGAAAATATGTCAAAAGTGAGGAGAAAGGGACCAAAAGGAACACCGGCAATCTTCTTCTTTTCACTTGTAACTATTTATCGGACTGACTTGTGTTCTTCGAGTGGATTTGTTTAACAATTGTGCAGCTTCGCGTGTACAGCTGAATCCTGGGCTTGAGATTTTTTTTACATTACAGTCCATTTTTGGTTGCGTTGCGTTATGTGATGGGCTTTATTTGCTGTTTTAAAAGCAGGATACACAATGCTCCATCATCTGATTGTCATGAATATGAAACTGGTGTCTGATGATGCTTTTTAAGCATCAGAGGTACAAATCCCATGTTAGCTGGTCACATTTCTGTATCACTTTTTAAAATAGTAATTTTGACCTTTCACGCCTCAGAGGTCCTTTATTAAAGGAATATGTTTGGTATATATAACAATATATATATATATGCTCCACTTCTCTTGAACAACAGCATATTTTATGCTATTTTCATTAATTTATGCTGCAGATACTGAGATATCATTTTTATTTCCAAAGCATATAAATCTGGTTTTTAAACTTGATTATACATTTCCCAAAGATTGGTAACAGGGTTACCAAACAACTTCCAATAGAAAATACTTTTAACAACAGCTTATATAAAAAACATTCATTTGACCTTCTGAGGGTGAAAATCAACATTCGTTCACTGTCTGTTGATCGAAAATAAGTAAAAGTGCTTCAGGCTGTTATTAATTTATTTAAGATGCCAGACACTTTAGTGCAGTAAGTAAAACTGACAGCCATTAATACAGTGATAAAATACCAAACTGTATTTAACACCATTGAATTAAAGTAGTTTCAACTAAGAGCACTAAATAAAATTGTATCCACATCAGTATCACACACACACACACACACACACACATCTCTGAAATTGTTATGACCCCCAACTGTGAAATTGCCATATCAGCAAGATGCCAAGTTAGCAAACCACAGAGGCGTTTTCTCAATGATTACATTACACCGCATAAACCATCTCAGATGTCAGCCTGCCTCGGTCCACACTGACTGACGGCTCGCGACCGCCTCAAATGACTGATAGTGTTAACAAGCTGTTGTAGTTAAAGGGACAGTTCTCTCAAAAATGAGAAATCTGCGATGACTTATTGTTCCAAACATTTGACTTTATTTCTACTGTAAAACACAAAGGATGTGGGCCAATATGATATATATATATAGCAGTATTTTCATTTTTGGATGTACTGTTATTCTAAGGGAGCCAGAGAAAATATTGACTGAACAGATGACACAGAAAAGGTTGTGACTTTTTCACCAAATCCCCCTTTGGACTTTCTTGGAAAGTGCCTGGACACTCGGGATTTCAAGTGGAAAGTATGTGTACATATAGATGTATATTTGTGTTCTGTGAATAGTATGTGAATAAAGTTTGTTCGGCCAGATTTAACAATTTAAAAGTAACAGAAAGAGTTGAATGTACTGTTTAAGACCTGCTTCCTGAATATGCCGCCAAAAGATCTGACACAGTCAGCTGAGGATGATTTCTAAAAGCCATTCCAAAGTCGCCCCTTCAGAAGGCCCATTTAGTCACTTTAAAACCCTTCAATGATTGTTTTCTTTCTTTCTTTTAAAACCATGCTCATTCCAAAGACATTAGCCAACTTCTAATGGTCTCTATAGTCACTTCTGTGCTAATACTGCATAACTATTCCTAGTGTGTTACTTATGAGAGAGGGAGGATTTAAGCCACTCTTGAAGCTGTTGAGCCAGGTCCTTGTTTTTTGTGAGATTTGTTTATTTGTTTCCTTCCAAGTGTTTCTGTATGATACTCAATGAACTGAAAAAGAACTGTGTTTTTGACCATGTGTTTGTGGGACAGGAAGAGGACACAGAGGCATATATCTCATGGGCAACTGAGGGTTGGGGTGGGACAGGTGTTCAAACAACAATAAAATGTTCTAAATACTGTGATGGTATTATTGGAGCATTCATTTATTCAACCTCTTGTGTTTTGTAGGTAACATTTACCACAGTTAAATGGACTGGTGTTATTTTAGCATTTTTTAATCTTAATTGTTAATGTTCATTTATACACACGTGCACGTGCCCGCTGGATCATATACGACTCGGATGATCCATTTAAAAAACTCCGAAAAGCAAGTCACATAAAGATTGCGTTCCGTTTGGAATGTTAATAGTATCTCCAACCAGGAGAGGTCGCTCTAGCCGCTCGCCGTATTAATTTCAGCGTAGGAGAACGTGAAATCGAAATCTGTATTTTATCACACCACTGCTCAACAAACAAAGGAGACGCCAGAGTTGCCTCAGCTTTCAAAGGTAACGTTAACATGCATTAGTCAACAAAAACGTTTTGTCAAAAGCATGACGGAAATGTTTGAACTGAACTTTGTGGTTTGCGCGGGTCCTTAAAACGTCTTCCGTTAAATTGTGTACATTTAAGGCCACGGAAACTCTTAAATGATACAAAAAGATTGGCGGTATGGTTTAATAGGACGATTAAATTGGAAAATTGCTGGCTTTGAGTCCAGTCGTTACCCGAGAAACCACTTTATTTCTGAAGGTAAAACCTGATGGCAGAGAATGAATTTGCTTTTTCAGTGAGCTCTTCTGTTGGTTTTGCTACATGTTTTTAAATGTGAACCAGTGGATCGACAAAAAGCAAATGCATTCTAAAAATGTAAACAATTAAGAGACTAAGGTACAAATTACATGAGTTTTACTTTAATATCCTTTAATTTAAAAGAGAAATTAAGTAAGACTGTGTACAAGGTGTGAAGAAGACATGGATTAGTAATCTGGCCCCTTTGGTATAAAGTAGAAAAAATACTGGCCCTCATTACTATCAAAGATGCCCTTCACTGGTGTAGCTCAATAAATGCTATACATCTTGTTAACTAGCTATTGTTAACCAATTATACCATATTATCATGTTTTCAAACATAAAAATTTAGAACATATGTCGTGTAAAATAAGTTATAATTTAACTTAAAGGAATAGTTCACCCAAAAATGAATATTACCCCATATTCTACTCACCCCTAAAGGTACGTTCACACCAAATGCGAATGAAGCGTTAAGCGCGAGTGATTTACATGTTAAGTCAATGCAAAGACGCGATTAGACATCCTGCGGTGCGATTCGCG
>JAUCMU010000030.1:19905430-19923934 GCA_032275025.1 Enteromius treurensis | reverse complement strand
TGGCCAAGACCAAAGAGCTGTCAAAGGACACCAGAAACAAAATTGTAGACCTGCACCAGGCTGGGAAGACTGAATCTACAACAGGTAAGCAGCTTGGTGTGAAGAAATCAACTGTGGGAGCAATAATTAGAAAATGGAAGACATACAAGACCACTGATAATTTCCCTCGATCTGGGGCTTTCCCTCCATCTGGGAGCAAAAATCCCAGAACCACACGGGAGGACCTAGTGAATGACCTGCAGAGAGCTGGGACCAAAGTAACAAAGGAAAACACAGGGACTCAAATCCTGCAATGCCAGACGTGTCCCCCTGCTTAAGCCAGTACATGTCCTGGCCCTTCTGAAGTTGCATCCAAAGAACACCATTCCTACTGTAAAGCATGGGGGTGGAAACATTATGCTTTGGGGCTGTTTTTCTGCAAAGGGACATTGACGACTGATCCGTGTAAACTAAAGAATGAATGGGGCCATGTATTGAGAGATTTTGAGTGAAACCTCCTTCCATCAGCAGGAGCATTGAAGATGAAATGTGGCTGGGTCTTTCAGAATGACAATGATCCTTAACACACCGTCCGGGCAACAAAGGAGTGGCTTCGCAAGAAGCATTTCAAGGTCCTGGAGTGGCCTAGCCAGTCTCCAGATCTCAACCCCATAGAAAATCTTTACAGGGTGTTGAAAGTCTGTGTTGCCCAGCGACAGCCCCAAAAAATCACTGCTCCAGAGGAGATCTGCGTGGAGGAAACAGGAAGCAGAGGAAGCAGTGTGTGAAAACCTTGTGAAGACTTACAGAAAACCTTTGACCTCTGTCATTGCCAACAAAGGGTACATAACAGTGTCGAGATTATATTTTTTAATTGACCAAATACTTATTTTCTACCACAATTTGCAAATAAGTTAATTAAAAATCATTTTAATTAATTTTGTCTCTCATTTACCTATGATGAGAATTCCAGGCCTGTCTCATCTTTTTAAGTGGGAGAACTTGCACAATTGGTGGCTGACTAAATACATTTTTGCCCCACTGTACATTTTTTTTGTACTGCTTCTGCTCTATGTTAGAATACCTAAATTGCAATGTGTAAGACTATGAAACATAGCAACGATGAAATGTCATGGTGTAAAAATAGCCTACAGGTGCCTTAGTTGATGTAATGTTTTTGACACTATGTGTCTGCAGAACTTTCTGAGAATCCAGCTCAAACAACCTAACTCTGTTTGATTATAATTTACCTAATGAGTTCCATTAAATAGAGGTTGTTGTGAACCTTGAAATGTGCCTCTGGGATGTGAGCCACTCATGAGTCTGTGTAAAAAGCCAAAACAGCTTGATAAAATGCATGCACAAAATTTTCACATTTAATGAAAGCAAAAATAACAAAAGCTAAGGCGAATCATGTGGATTAAGTATTCCATTCATGTAGGAAGAGGGGGCTTTCAGAGTTGTTTACACTGTTTAAAAGGTGGATTCTCATGCTACACATGGACAAAGTTTAAAAAACAAATTTGGACACATGACAGAGTATTTATGTGCCAAATATTTTACTTCTGGGTTTGTGCAAGTTTCGGACAGTTTTTTTTTTATTGTTTGGCGTAGTCGAGGATGGAACTCCTTATATGGGCATTTCTCCCGGAGGCACACACATGAATCAATGCACTTCATTGAGCAACGCTACACAGGAAGTAGGCCTTTGTTTCCAAAGAAAACAAGTTTTGTTGGTGATCACGCTCAAGTGCTCGTCCCTCTTTAGCTCTGCCCACACAGCACGCCTCCTGGAGCTCAGATTTTTTTTCGGAAACAATCATAAAGCTGTATCTTTCTTTTATAAATGTGATAAAACTTTTAACTTTTTTGGCAATGTGAAGGATGCAGTACTACTCTATAGGTACTCAAGATTACCATGAGATTGCTCGAATCTGCCTGTGTTAGATCCCCTTTAAAGGTAAGAGGGTGATATCTGCCCACTTAATGACTAAAGCGGGGGTCTCCAAACTAAAAATAAACATCATAATTAAAGCTTTAATGACATTCTTCCACATTTACATATTTCGTTAGTATCAAGTTACAATGATAATCTTAATTAAATTAAAGGACAAAAACGGCTCACAAATGCCCAAGGGTCTCACTCACTTTTATGTTCGCCACATTATCTATTTGAATTCATCTGGTTCAACTCTAGAGGTAATGTCTTGATAAATTCCATGTCTTGACCTTTTATTTCACTTCCTGGTGTGCCTGTTTTGTTGGGTCTGCTGCTGTTTTGCTCCTAAGCATTCACTAGTACTGCACCATCACTTGAACTCTAATTTACGTGAACTGGTCGACAAATCGGTAGGTCAATCATCTTACAGTACCTCTTAAGATTAGAACATTCTCTGCACAGTTTGCATTTCTTTGCGAATGTGATCGATTCTACTTGCTGAAAAAGATACCTGCCATTGCATGCCAGGATTTCGTTGTCTTTGCACTCCGATGTCCAATGTGTTTTTATCAGAAGTTTAGTTTAGGAGTACAACTTCTCTTTTTTTGTGTATAAGTAATATGTCATAAATAGCCCAATTAATTTAAACTAAAAGACTGATCTTTTTTGACCGACTTGGTAGACGCTTGGTTGTTTTTCTTGTTTACTTCTTTGCCTTTGAAGTCTGCCTCAACATAATTGGTGACTTGTGCAGGATTTGAACCCAGTGACCTCTCGCACAACATAAAGGAATCAACTCCCACCAGCAGCAACCCTAGATGCCGTGAAGTAAGCTTTGTAACAAATGGAACACAACAGCTGCGCAAAGGTGAAATAAACAAAATCATGAAAGCAACAGTAGAGCAGTGTTTTTTAATCCAGTTTTCTTCAACTTGTGGGTCACGAGCCCATAATGGGTCGTATTTCTGTTCTGACTGGGTCGTACAGAGCAGACAGCATTAAAAAAACAATCATTTGGAACCATATAATAATGCACATTTATGATAGCTCAATCGATATGGTTTGAAAGGGAGAAAAAGAGAAAACACTTGCAATATCTTTTGTTGCTGATGTACAAGGCCATGCATCCAATCAAATCCTACATTTTGCAGGAATATCATCTGTCACTTTGTAGAAGCCATTCAAATGAAGCATTTGAGAAAAGAAAGTGCGCTTCAACTAAAACAAAAAATCGGTTTGTTGAAAACAACATGTAATTTACACATCAACACATCATACGATGGAGAGAGCTTGTTTGATGGCTAGAGCTTTTAGTCTTCAGTCATGCTAGCTGTTAGCCAGAGTTTATTAATCTAAAGAACTCTACCGTTTTCTTTCTCTCTTCAGGTTTCAGCGCTGGTTCAAGAGCCACTGAGACTTTAGCTGCAAGTGATTGGGCCATTGCTGTAGACATTTCCTGCTGTGGTTCCAGGGAATGGAAAAGCAATTCCACGCTCGGGCCGCACTGAATCCGTCTCTGTCAGTTCCGCCGCCGGTTACTCTAAAATCAGTCGGCACCCACGTGCCTCTCCAGCTTCTGATCAGGCTGACGCAAAGAGGCACGAGTGAGAACAAAACACTTTCCTAGGTATGTTCTTTGTTTTGTTCTTCATGCCCAAGAACTCTCAGACCCCTTGCACATATGTCCTTGAAGTGAACAGTTTCTTGATGTGAGCTAAGTTTCTATCTGTGCAACACTGTCTCTGTTTGTCAGGAGATGGGAGATGTGAGTCAGTCCGTACCTCTGTAGATTCTTTCCAGCTCATTTTTTAATGTACAAAAAGATGCCTGGCGGTGGGAGTTCTTTTAATCTTCCCCTATATTTGCAAAAACCTTGTAAGAAAGAAACATGATTTAGTTTTCGAAGAAGACTTCTCTGTGATCTTTTAAATGCTACTGCTTTATTAGTGATCACTGCTCAATGCAGCTGCAAAAAAAAAAAGAAAAAAAGAAGCTCATTACGGTGCTCATATGATTCATCACTATGTGTTGCACAGTTACTAAATCATCTCTTTCTCATAAGGAAACATAATTCTAGTTACTTTTTAATGTTGCTCCAGTTATACAAATACATTGTTTTGGAAGATGCAATAACTTTACTGGAGTCTTATTTACTCACCCTTATTTAGTTTAAAACCTGTATGGAATATCATATAACATTTGTTTATTTATTTTGCAGAATGTCCGTGCTCTTCCTTTTTGTAAGGAAAAAAGACAAAAAACTTACCCATATGATACATAAAATATATCACAAATGTTCTCATTTCATGAGTGATAGCTTTGTGTGAGGACTAAACAGAGATAGAATATATATTTAAGCCACTTCTGTGTTTTGCATCATCCAAATATGTCCATATATCTAAAGTGTGCAGAGACTTTGACTTCATCCTCTAGAGTAATGCGAGAAACCATAAAGGCATTTTTTTGTGGTTTGGAATAAGTCGTTACTGCTCGGTTCTATTAACTTTTAGTTTTATTCATAGATCACGATTCATGATCTGTGCCGATGTAGCTCAATGTCTGCACTAACAAATAATTGTAACATTTATTGCTTGACAGCATAAAAATGTACACAATAATACGTAAACGAAAGCCATGTCAAAAACAAAGTACCATCAATGCATAAGTACTTCTGCGTTTGTTTTATTTATATATTTACTGGTAATTGTTTACAAATCTTGACTCTTTCCATAAATCTGAAAGACAAGAAATCCTTAATGTGACAAAAAATAGTCTGAAGAACCTTGCAGATGTCACATCAGAACCAAGCAGTCATCCATGAGTGATGATATATTGTTATATTAAAGATCTTGAAGGGGATAAATTGTAATATTTTAGATTTGCAAAATGTACAAATGTACTCAGGGTATCACTATGATACCACTAGGGTATAGACTTGTAAGGTTACTGAGGGTGTTTTTTTTTTTTAAGGAAGAAGGATATTATACAGCGCTATTTAATCATTGTGTGGAGGAAATCATAGAGGGTTATGAGCAGTGTCTAGCGGCACACTTTTCTTCTTGTATGTATGAGAAATTCTTGTGTGGACCAGCACTAAAGATGCTTGTCCTGAACTCTTGGATAATTCTATATTTGGTACAAATGGTAGTCGCTTGTGTTGAATACATACCAGACACTGCAGTTGCCATTTACGGCTGTCATTTATTGTGTGTAATCACAGTTGTTCTGTGACAGAAATGACCGTATTTTAAATAAGACTGTTATCTCATGATATTTACACTCAGTCTGCGCAGTTGTAAAGCCAGTCATAAAAGTGGTATTTGAAAGCACTATTTTTATCTCCTTTTGTCAGACTCAATGGTAGGATCGAAGCTATCTACTTGTGACTGCCCAGACAGTCACAGGCAAGAACAAGAGGTGAATTTGGGCCAGAATGTTATGAACAAAATACACAAGAAAGAGATTCATATCATCGCCTAATAATGAAAGTCCTTGCTGGCTGTCTGAGGTGGTTGGCTTTACAATTACAAATGCCCTTTAGAGGAAAATGGATCAATTTTAATCCACACTTCAAAAGCGGGGATTCTCTTGGAGATAATTGAATGAATCCAGCAGGTAAAGAGCTCTGCATATTACTGTCTAATTTAAGTCTGAATTATATGTGAAAGTGCACAGATATTTACAAACTAAACATTTACTTAAAAGCAAATTCAGATTTTTAAGTTAAAAGAGAAACTACATGATATCTATTAGCTATATTATTCTAATATAGAGTATTTATATAATAAGTGAATATACAACACTTAAAGAAATAAATAGCCTACTTTTAATGGCTTGATGGTCATAAATACAGTTTATGCAGCAATATAATATTTGAGCTAGGCCTATTAGTATTAGTATTATGATGTGATTATGAAAGGGTTAATTATATTATTCCTATAGATTTATTCCTGTATCTGCTTCAGTGATTACTGAGACTCTGAGCAGTGATTAATTGGTAGCATTGGGTGACGTGTGTCTAGCAGTATGTTTGTGAGCTGACTCACATTTTCTTTCTGACATGGCGCTTTGTCACCTCTAACATAAACATTCCGTTGAGAAATTCCTGTTCTCTCTTCCGCAACAACCGATAAATCTCAGCCCCAAAATGACTCTTCTCAATGTCCCTTGAAAGCCATCAATTCACATTGCCATCCCTAAATATACTTTCCTGTTTTTTGTTCTGCACCAGGTGAGATAGTATTGCATTTTTTTTTACTTTTTGTGTTTTTTTTAAATGCATCATGAGGATCAAGAGAAGGGGTGTGGTCCAGATACAGACAGACATATTTATTTCCATCATGCTCTCTGATGTTGTTATAGATGGGGAGCATTCCTTAACTAAAACAAGGCCAAAGCTATAAGTATCATTTACAGCTATTGCTACACGGCCCATCACTGTTTACCATAAATATGAACCATCTAATGCTATTGTGCAAGGAATTCGAAGCATTTTCAGGCTCATAACTTGACTTAGGGCTTCTCCAAGGTCTGTGGTTGATGTAATGGGCAATAAAGTATAGCACTTGACAGACGTAAGTCATATGGTGCGGTGCTAAGGAGAGAAACGCGCGAGAGAGAGAGACGAAAAAAAAAAAAAAACGGGATGCGAGAGGGGCTCTTATGAGCCAGAAGCTGTTTGAGGCTGTCAGTGTAAATGATGTGAACAGCAGCATCCACGAGAGACCTTTTCTACACACACTGACTGCAAAGTACTCCATACAGACACTCAGCAAAACCAGTTATGAAGAACAAGTGCCTCAAAAATTATCTTCAAATGACAGCTGTGATTAGTAGTAGTGTTCATTTTAAATTATGTTGTCAAGGATAAAGTAATTGTAAATCTTAATTGAAATGTACTTCGACTGATATTTACAAAACTGTTCTTGGCAATACTGTACCTGTATATAATTTGAAATGTTTATATATATATATATGTATGTATATATATATATTGCTCAAAAATGTGGGGTTGGTTTTTGAAAGGTCTCTCATTTTCACCAAGGCTGAATTTTTTGCATTAAGAATATGGTAATATTGTGAAATATAATTCCAATTTAAAATCACTTTAATATTTTAATATATTTTAAAATGCAATTTATTCCTGTGATGGCAGGGATTTTCTTTTTTTTTTTTTTTGTCTCAAGATCTTTTGAATATTAAACATTAATATTATCATTTAAAAAAATATTTAGATTATTGAAAACTGTTTAAGGTTTTTATTAAAAGCTTAAAAGTTTATTTATTTATCTTTATTTAGGCTTTGAATGAAAAGTTCAGCATGAATTGCATGACAAATGGAACATGTGTTTACTGGTGCTTGATCACTTTAATGCATTGTTGCTGAATAAAAATAATTAATTTCTTTAAAGTGAAAAATCTTACTAGCCTCTAATGTAGACTACCTAACCTTTGAGCGGTAGTTTATAATGCATTGTGTAACACTTACTGTAAATTAAACATCAAGTTCATGATACTGTATTTGCTGGAACTGAAGTCCCTTTATCTACCCACGTACTCTATTTATTGCAAATAATCACCAATTATGTGGTTTTTGCAATGCTTCTGTTTACTTAAAGCAATTAAACTGATCTAAACATATGCAACTGAAAACCTCAAATATTTAATGAATGTTCTGTTCCTAAAATGAATTTAACAGGACATCCTAAAAAGCTCTTTGCAGTATTTTTTCCCATTTCTCTGTGAAGCTGATTGCAAAGCCAGGATTCTAAAATTATGGGGGGAAACGGAAATTAACATTAATGCATTCATTCGGAGATAATTGCCAAAATCGTTCCATTTTATTGCTATGATTAAAATAGCTCTGAAGGAACTATTTGAGTTATGAAGCATAAAGGCATTTATGCAGTTGATTTCAGCATAACGCAGCGAAGAGCGTAACATACAGCATATGAATGACAGCTAGGCCATGCATCAATGAAGGTTTTAAATAGTATTTTAAAAGGAACAGAAAACGTATTGTTCGCAGTACTGTTAGTTTGGCTATTTAAAAAAAAAAATGAAAAAATGAAAAAATTCTTTTCTGTTCAGGCTACAGTAACTTTTCCTAACATGCCCATTGGAAGTTTAAGGCCTTATAGTTTCCCATGCAGCAGGTTTAAATAATCTCATTTGCTTGCTGTGGTAATCAAAATAGCCTTTAGACTAAATGAGTGAATTGTTTATATCTTAAAAAGTGGGCCAAAGTATCTTATGAAATTTTTGAAAATGAAAACGCATAAATAATGCTGAATGTGATTCAATTAAAAAGGAAAGAAAGCAAAAGAATTGCTGAGGCCAAGAACTGGGAAAACTCCTTTAATTCAATCTATTTTAGCTGTGTTCATTAAGATGTTTCTATATATCGACATGTCAGACGTGTCTGTTAGCGCATTAATCTTTTCCTTTAAAGGACTGTAACAAATCACGTCGCAGCTGATTAATAATCATGCTTTATTTTCAATTATAACAATGTGTCCATCTAGTTTATTAAAATTGAGGCTTTAGGCTGGAGTGGATTAAGGATTTATGGTATTGAAGTAAATTAAGCACTGATCTGCCAAGTACTTCAAAGTTTCCTTAGATTTGATAGGATATCTAAAAAGCTAGATCTTGTCAGTGCAAATCTACTTTTCCTAATTGATCAGGATTACTTATAATGTCGGTTATGTACGTTTTGATTAGTTGTAATTGTCTATAAGGTATTAAAAGAAAAAGAACAGGCTTTAAGTGGTTCACTCATCCACAGTCATCTTTAGAGAGTTTATTTCCATTGTTACACTATAAAAATGGAGTCATACCACCATCAGGCTTGTAGGATGCCCACAACATCATAAAAAATGAAAGCACATTCAGATATCCAACAGAATATTATGGCAAGAAGCTCAAATGGCTGCTTGCTCTCATAGAACATCTTTTTGTATGTTCATGAAGTCCGCTAAAATGCGAAAGGACTGTGCAAACATTTGATGAATGATTCAAAGGTGTAGGAGAGATATTAATTTTTCAATTTGCTGTTGTGATTGCACAATTACATTTCTGCTCTGCTTCATTCCAGGTGCTCCTGCAAATAATTGATCAAGCATGATATTATATTCACAACTCCTGTTGTATTTACAACTTGTGATGTAATGTTTATTCATATTGTGTTCATTACTAAAGCTTTATTAGTTTTTTGGGTACAGCATTTTAAATGAAAATAATTCACTTTTTCTAATGCAATGTTTAATTTTACTTTATGACTCCTCCCTACATAAAAGCAAGGGAATTCAAAGGTCACAGTCTGGAGAAAGTATAGTATTATTTTAATAATATTTTGTCATTTTCTCTGTCAGTGTTTTCATATTAGCATATCTTTACGTTCCATTTAGCCAATAGCAGTAACAATAGCAGTTGTTGTTTGTTCTAAACTTGCATTTAAGTAGCAACTGTGTAAATGAGTACTTTAAAAATTAGTACATTGCCACATTGTAAGAGTACACATGAAATAGTCTGTTGGAGCTGTCACTGTTGCCTGCTTCTTTCAATGGAAAGTAGTTAAAAATTACTTAAAGGCAAATATATGTTGCAGTTTCAAAGAGAAATATCCACGGAGTGGCTCTAAAACACAGGTTCAATATTTGAAACCTGATACAAAACTTATTTAAAAAGGCATTTGTTGATGCAACCATGTCATTTCAACTTCCTTTTAGGCAAATTTGTTGAATTGTAGTTACACGGGATGCGAACCGGTGCTTCTTGCCTCTCAAGTACATCTCTGTTCTCCGTGAGCTACTGAACAAACCCATAGATATGATGCTGGATATGTGAGATACTTACGATACTAAAGCATCAGTTTTCAAGTTTTCAAGTCTTCCAATTTGTGTGAAAAGGAATAAAAACTGCCTCTAGTGTTCGTATCTTTTGGAAACCGCAGTGATGTGTACTTGTTCGTACATATTTTGTGTCATGCTAAAAAGTGCACCAAGGTACGTTTTATTCAATTCAATTTAATTCAAATTGATTTGTATAGCGCTTTTCATGATACAAATCATTGCAAAGCAGTTTTAAACCAAAGTAATGTTTTACAGTTTATGTAGTAGTAGTTTGTACATGTACATATGGCATAGATGTGAGGTAAAGATCAATTAATGACATAATCGAACAGACAAGGAACATTATAAATTAGTAGCAGAGTTCTTTAGTGCTGTGTGTTGTTTCAGGGTTGGCATCATCTGAAGTCCTCTGTGGGGTTGGCATCTTCTCTTCTTAAAGGTTCAGTAAAGGTCAAACATTTATGACATTAAAAGTCATAAATAATTAAGAGAAATATCATGACAAAAGTTATTTATGATATTTAAAGTCAATTATTCTATAAAACTGACATGATACAAAAACGTTGAAGTAACTAAACAGAGATTAATAAAACTAAATTGAAATTAAATAAAAAAAGTCAAAAGTATGACATACTAAAAATTACAACAAATTGACTAAAAGTTGAACTAAAAACACAGAAGAAAACCCTAAAAAACATTTAAAATATTAATACAAACTACAGTATACTTGAGTCAACACTGTCCTTAACACAGTTGTTTGATTGTTAATACACTTAGGTTTGTGCAAATCTATTACTAATTAATCAGCATAAAGATTTTAACAAGACCACATAAAAAACAATATATCAGCTGCACCAGCGAGAGCACACAGCACATGATCTCCACTGTGTGTGTGTGAGAGAGACGGATCTCGTCCCATTAACTCCAGTCTCTGCTGCTCTTAGCTGCTATATCCTCGGCTAATTGCCCCGCTGGCGGATCTAACACATCTCAATCTGCAGACAAACAGACAAGAGCTTCATTCACAACCAACATTAGACTCTCACACAAAAGGAAGCCTAATAAAGTTAAAAAAGCAAAAGTCAGAAGCTACTCTCATACTTAAGTGCTTTTATAAAACACGACAGCTGCAATACAGTAACAGATTCAGATGATACATATATTGTTTTATTTCTTAAAGGAATCACGTTAACATTTCTTCAGATGAGTAATGCACTTCTGTTGTTTTTCACTTCATTGTTTGCTTATCATTATAGAACATTTTATTTTATCATTATTCCAACCTTCCTGCACATTCTAAAACAAGTAGAAACATTAAAAAATTCAGTAGCATAACTGTGTTGTGCTAACATAATCCACATTGAAGTTTTTTGGCTTTTAGTATGAATATGTCCTATAAGCCAGTATGCTTATATGACACCAAGGTTCTCACACTACATAGTTGTTGTTTTTCCCCCCAGGAAACATCCCTAGGTAATCATAAACACCCTCTACACACCTTTTATTACCAAATAAAGCCATTTCTGTCAATTGAAGAAAGCACTTAATCTCAGTCAAGTATTCATAAATGGGACTGAATGGCCCATGTTTCAGTGGTAAATAAAAAGCATCCACATACAAATGATAGTGAATTTGAACATTCTCAAATAGGGAGGGAGGAGGCATATAAAGGGAAAATAAAATTGGCCCCAAAATAGAACCCTGAGGAACCCCACACAAAAGGGGCGACAGTAGAAGAATATTTCTCTAAACTGAGTGAAAAGGTTCTTTCTTTTTAATAATAAGAAAACCATTTATGAATACCAACCTGGTCACTAAGACTAGAAACATAAGAATATTATGATCAACTGTATAAGATGCAGCAGTAAGATCTGACAGAAGTGAAACAGCACAGCTTTCAGAAACAACCCTCAAAAGTGCAGACTCTGTACTGTGGCCTGGTCTAAAACCTGAGTGGAATCTATTTAAAGGGTTAGTTCACCCCAAAATTAAATTTCTGCCATTAATTACTCACCCTTGTGTCGCTTCCTCTTGGCGCAAGATTACGTACATGTGCATGCTTTCCCCCAGATGTACAGTAAACAAGGCTGATTACGTCAAATACGTTAAAGCTTGTGTATGCGTTACACTGTGATTCTCTGTAAAATGGCGGAAGATGTAACTCAAGGGAGAAGACTGGTAGAGTTATTTTTGTTTTCTTTGTGCAAAAAAGGTATTCTCTTATTGTCGTAAAACTGTAGTTGATCCACTGATGTTATGGGTTTGGAACGACATGAGGGTGAATAAATAATGTCAAAGATTCATTTTTCGGTGAACTAACCCTTTAATCAGCCCGATTTTATTTGCAATTCATACATATTTTACAAAGAGGCTCACAAATTCACAAAGGCATACTCATTTTTGCTAAATCGTACGTATGTTACAATTCATATGAATTTGTACGGATGACCTAACTCTGCCCCTAAACCTACCTGCCACTGGATTTTAGACATATCGTACAAAATGGTACGAATTAGCATGAATTAGCCTCCTCGTGAAATAGGTACAAATTGGTCATGAGACTGTGTTGATTTAATAGAGAATGTTTTCCTGTAAGCTTTGTAACACTGAACTCAACTGGTGCAAGTTCACATATGTGTGTATATATCAGCTATTACAAACAAAAAACTCCAAACTGCCGTGTTCCTGAGACGATGCACTGTCACAATGTACTAGTGCACAACATAGCACACCATTTGAGATGCGATTTGTGTGTTAATGAGACACGTGCACATGACCTTTCTATATGATCAATATGCAATATGACACATGTGCAGCTCATCAGAAGATATCTGACGTTTAACGTGCAGCTATGAGAGGCAGGATTTCGGACAAATTAGATTTCCCAACAGCTGCTACCCAGCATGACTCAAAATGCCCCGTTGTTCAGCGCTTGTTACAGCAGGAACTGAATTTACATGGAACAGTTTTTCACGTTACGTTGTATCACAATCTCTCAGGGCTCATTGCTTTATTCTGATTCATTTTAACTCTTTGATTCAAAATAATCAACATTTTAGAGGGAAAATTCTGGTCATCTCTCCAAACACCAGCCGAGATGAATGTTGCTTCTGACAGAACTAAAATGGCTTTAATATGACTAGATACAAATGGTTGAGGAGGGCCGGCGGCTCAGCACCACATTACAATCACGTTTATAATGGGATATTGAGTCCGGTATTGACCTGTTAATAATGGCGATGAATGGGGTCACGATAGACTCATTATTGCTGTCAGGAAGATCTAGTTAACACGCTTCTGAGCGCTAGCAAAGCATGCAGATTTACTGGAGGAAAGGAATGCAAGATATTTGAATCTGACTGTAGTCCATTTTAGTTAAACAGTGGATACTATTGTGCTTTTGAAACACGTTACCTTAAAATATAGCAATATGTTCAAGTGCTAATAAATTGAGTTGTTCTACCCATGTTTTTATTTAAGTATACCTTGCAAAAGGTAATGGAATCTACATTTTCAGCCCAAGGCTGTCAAACTACAAAGTACCAGGGAATTTATTGCTGATATTTTCCTCCTTTTACACGACTTAAAGTCTGTTTAATTTGTCATTCTTTATGATTTATTTTTATTTTAGTTCAAAACTTTGTTTATTTATTTACTTTTTGTTCTATTTTGTTGTTCTGTTGTATTTTATTTACTTTTTATTCTATTCTATTGCTATTTTATTTTCTGCAACTTATTTTTACTCTGTTTTGTTATTTCACTCTTTAGATTATTTTTATTTTATTATGTTATTCTGTTATTTATTTCTATTAATTATTATTTTGTTAATAATTGGACAATTTTATTTAATTTTCATTGTATTTTTATTTTCTGCAACTTATTTTTACTCTGTTTTGTTATTTCACTCTTTAGATTATTTTTATTTTATTATTTTGTTATTCTGTTATTTTGTTTTATTAATTATTATTTTGTTAATAATTGGACAATTTTATTTACTTTTTATTTTATAATTGTAATTGTATTTTTCTATTCTATTCTATTTATTTTATGTCCCTGTTATGTTATTTTTATGGTAGTTTTTTTTTATTTAACACCGTTTTTTTTTTTTTTTTTTTTGGTTGTTCAATTTTATTTAGTTTTTATTAGCCGTTTCGCTATTTTATTTTCCATTTTATTTTCCTCTCCTCTGGACCCGTTTCTCACTTTTCATTCCTGTCGCACTGTGAAATATGCAATTTTCCCCTATAGTAAGGCATTAGATATCATTCAAAGAAAGGAAAAACGTGTCACCTATAAACTACGTGCTCAGATTGCTGAGGTTTGGATTCTGCAGCGTGTCTGAATTCCCATCAGATACTCAAGTCTGTTAATTCCTCACTCCAGAACAAAGTTTGGAGACTATGACAGATCTCAGAGGCGCGGGAAAAGTAAAGGAGGCCTTAATAATTTATGATAGTCGGAGCTTTTCAAAGTACTCGAGCGAGTCGCGTTTCCCCTGACATTTAATTTGTCTGAAAATCAGCGAGCGTGGAAGTCTGATTATCTCGACGAGCCCCACCTCTCCACAAATCTGTGCTTTCACCATCACTGAACATCTGAAACACTGTCAATATCACAAACCAGTGCGTAACCACCAGAAAATAATGACGCATCTGATCAGGCTGCGTTTGCATCCGAGCGTCCTGATGGTTTGCTCCTTCACGCTGTTGAACTGCGTAATGCATATCAATGACTTAACCGTGGTATTACCAGAACAAACATGGCCATGCACGGTAAAGCACATTAACATGGCACGAACATCATTGCATTCGGACGCATTCAAAAGTCGTTTCATACATGCAAAATACCTTTTTTTTTGTTGTTGGTGAAAGAAACATATTGATTTAAACTGCACATGCATCCACATGAAGGAAAGAAATCACAATCCAATAGCATTGAATTTTGTGAGATAATTAATTTCGTATATACTTCTGGATCATTTAACAGCATCCTCTTATTTAGAGTGCGAGCGGGAGAGTAGAAATGATTTGTGCCGTCTGTCAGGGAACCAAAAGTATGAAATATATGTTCTAGATCTCATTATTTTAGGTTCTACCTTGAGCAGATATACGCTGCGGATGATATATGCGTTTTTGCTGAATGATACAGGGGTCGTTTAGAATGCATTTGATTGTAAATGAGTCGTGAAATGGAAATTGTGGTGTTTAATGTAGAGTAAAGGCGGTGGGTGTGCGCTCAACTTTGACCTGAAACTGGATGACATTGAGCTGCTTCGTATGATGCCAAAGCAGCAGGTGTCTCAATAGCGCCTCCAAGCGGTCACGTGGTGTAACTGAGTCAATGGAGGTTTGCGTGCTGTCACAACGATCAACTGTGCAGCTAGGAAAAGAGGGGAAATAAGTAGGAGAGGAACTAAAAACACCCAGTTTCTTAATCCCCAGGGGCAGAATTTCAGGCCCAAATCAACAAAACCCAAATACCAGGCGACTGGGGAGGACATGAAGGTTAACCACAGTCTGACGTGATCTGACCACCTCAGAGAAACCCAGCACTGAGCTACTGCAGGAGCTTGTGTGGTCACTCAGTGGTGGAGGATGATGATGATGGGTGGGCGGAGACTTGATCATATACTGCACTGGCTGCTCAAGAGTCGAGCTAGTAACAGAACCACAATAAAAGTAAATGCTGACCATCAGCAGGCTTTAAATGAACACTGAACCAACACAACACTCGTGACTGGCAGGAGCAGTGTTTCTGATGGTATATAATAATAAAAAAAAGCTTGTCTTACATAAACTATATATAGTTACATAACTATATATTCATGTTTATTTATATATTTATATTTACAGTTTACATATTCAGAATTACTTCTATATATTCTATATATAGCCTACCTCATAGTGTATATTTATTATGTATATATAAATACACTCACATGCATGTATATTGTTAAAACAAATGTAAAGTTTATATATTAAATATTTATATATAATGTAAATTGAATGAATATAATTATTTTTTAAACGTATACTGTATGTGTATGTATTTACGTGATAAATATACACAGTACACACACATATAATGGTGATAATATAATGAGGAGGTCGTGGTGGTAATTGTGGTGATAAGGGTGAAGGTGATGATGATGAATGTCACAGCAGCACACAGCATGTTTGTGCCAAAAGCAGTGGGTGTAAAGGTAACCTTCATCTGCTTTACACACCGCTGCAGCTGCATCCAGAGAGAGAGAGAGAGAGAGTTTCAGTCTCACCTCTGTAGGACCCCCGTGTGTAGTGACTGTAGGTCAGAGGTCAGATGTATCACAGGATGAATGTTTATCTTAAACATGATTTATCAGCAAATGGAGCGCAGCCTGTGCATTTACAAATGGTTTGTGTCATAGACAGAGGGTGACCTAACTCCAGAGCAAGCCTATTTTTAGTGTAATCTATTAAATATGTGCATCATAAATTAAGTACAAAATACGGATATGATGCTATAAAAAATTTATTGAAGTTTTTATATCGCTTTCATTTCCAAGGCTATTTAAATAAACGTTATATACAGAAAACAAGTAGTGTAGATCACATTACGAAAGAAGATCAGTAGCGTGTGTTTAAGCGCTCTCAAAACCCTCCTGTTATCATCACTGAAGTTTGACTCCGTGTGCAGGGACCCTAAGCCTTCTCCTGGCCACGGGTTGGAAATTAACCGCAAAAAACTAAACTAAATCACAAATTATTAGATTAATACAGTACAATCTAAACGCACGTGTTGATTTCTGCATTAAATTTATAAATGCTCCTGTTGCAGCTTAGTTTTTTTTCTTTTCATTTTACAATTTGCATTATAACTGATCACATGCAATTCTGTTGAGTTTACACATACAATAGCCAATCAGATGAGTCATGACTGAAACCAGAGTTTTGGAGGCAGCTGTGTAAACACAACATGAGCTCATATTTACTTCAGCGTGTGAAAAGTTCGGATTCAGTGTGCAATGGTCTCGAGTTCAACGTTTTTCGTATTGGTCATTCTTTCCTTATAAAACACTTATTACAGATGTGAAAACAGAATATTAAATCTCATCAACTGTTTTTATGAGGCAGTGTGTAAATGTGACACTTGAACTGAAGGGCTATATATTTTTTAGACTCGTTTTGGAAGCGTGCAATGAAATGAAACCAGCTGACTGTACTAAAATATATAGTTCATCCGTGAAACATGGAAAAGTTATAATGCTGCCATTTTGTTCCAAACCCCTAAGACCTTCCTTCATCTTCAGAAAACAAATGAAGGTATGTTTGACGAAATCCGAGAGCTCTCTGACCCTTTACAAAGCTATGAGAGTTCTTTCTGTCTGCAAAGAGAACTAAAATAAGTCTTTATTCAACTGCGGCCTGGTGCAGTTTGGAGAGTATTCACTGAACGTAAACAGCATGTCAGCACCACCAAGCTTGGATCTGTTAGGTGAACTATTCCTTTAAACTCATCGTCTGCAGCTCTTTAAAGGTGAAAACGGCCACATAACCGCAAATTAAAACCCAGAGGAAAATGCAAATTAGCCATTAGTCGGCACAGAGAAAATAGCTTTGTGAGGTTTATTAATCTTCCAGATCAGTTATAATGAGGGTAATTATTTGCGTCTGCAGGTTAATCATCCACTGATTAAATCAACCTGGCTCTGGTTTTATTGGGCTTTGAGGACATGCTTTCACCATGTATTCTCCTCCTGTATAAAAGATGCTTGTTTTTTGATCCCTCAACACAAACACATGGCAATACCGTGTTTTTGGACACTGTGGCAGCACCTGGTTACGTAAGTTAAGCTTGATAATAGCGCCATCTGCTGCCCACCAATATGTTTACAGCACTGACATTTTGTGTTAGATTACGCTTAGTACAACTTAAACATTACAATAATAATAATAATAATCATCTAAATTTATTAAACCTTAATTACAATTAAAGTGACAACAAAATATAAAAAAATAATCGTTAAAAATATCAACAAAATGGTAACACTTGTTAACTAACTTTATCAATAAATTCTTAATTTGCTGCTTATTAATAGATAGTGAGCTTGTTGTTAGGATTAGGATTTCGGATGGTGAATAAGGCATTAACATGTGTTTAATTAGCACTAATAAATGGCTAATTTTCTAGTAATATGTATGCTAATCAGTGTAAAAATGATATATAATAGTACTTTATATCAGGGATATATTAAACATCACCTGTTCCAAACAGTCAAATATTGTAACATTTACAGCTGATTTTTAAAATTAAAATATCTTGATCTTTAAATAATAGGGATGTAACGATATTGTAAATACTGCAATATCAATTTTTTCGATAATACCGTGGTCGCATGACTCGATAAAATACGACGGAGCTTTAGTGCCACCAAAAAAAATAAACAAATCTAAAACTACGAGATTAAAGTCGTAATATTACGAGATCAAAGTCGAAACTACGAGAATAAAGACGTAATGTTACAAGATGTTACGAGATTAAAGTCGAAATATAATGTTTAGTATAGTGCACTTCTGAATGACCCGGATTGAGAGAAGGACACCAGATATAGGCATATTTGAATATTGTAGCGTCCGAGCGGCCGCCTGATGTTACTGAGATGAGATCTAAGAACTCGCGGAAACCGCTTAATATCAAGAATATGATATTTATTAAAGCGCTTTTGATCTTAACATCAGCTCACACACTCACACA
>JAUCMU010000030.1:19870730-19883487 GCA_032275025.1 Enteromius treurensis | reverse complement strand
CTGGCGAGTTCCCATATGTAACGTCTCCGTTCCCTCCTTCAGGGAACGTGGGTTACAATAGTAACCTAGACGTTCCTCCAGTTTAGGGTCAGTCCGTGCTAACGTTAGCTGTGTTTACCAGGTGCCTGCTGCTTTATCATGCATACACATGGATACGCCTTGGAATTTGTGGCTCGTGTTAAACCAGGCGTTGCATTCAAAACAATTGTCGGGGGAGTGATATATCAGTGAAGCGAGTAAAGAAATAGATTTGAGACCTAAATGTGTTTGCCATAGTTTTTACATTGAAAAACATTTTAAACAAAAAAGGAAATAAATGAAGTCGCATATAAAATATTCAAGTGCGTGTGGTGGTGCTGTCTAGACCTAAAGAAGGCAATTGGAACTGTGGACCATCAAGTTATTTTATCTAAATTAACACATTTTAATTTTCCAGATGGCGCAATACCGTGAGTAAAATCATATCTTTCAAAGAGGAAACAATGTATTTTTGTTAATGTTACAAAATCTTCTTACCTTCCTTGCCGTAAGGGGGTTCCACAAGGTTCCATTTTGGGACAATTTTATTTTCACTTTATAGTAATGATTTACCTATTATAAAATAGAGGCCAGTTTGTTGTATTAATACGGTGAGTGTGATTTCACCAAGTTTCATATGTTCCTGGATCAACAACAATCCAATCAACCAATCACATTTGAAGGATGATTTTTCAGAAAATGTCTGTTTTAGGCTTATGATCAGGGTTAGGTGCTTTTACATCCTTGTTAATCAACTATCATTTCCCACTGGTTTTAGAAATACGTTTTGGGTAGTGTTAGGTTTAGGGGTAGGGATTGGCATAAGTCTATATGCTTGGACAGTAATGTTGATCCAGGATCATGTCTTATTGGAAAATTCACAGTGACCATCTGTAATAGGTAAATATTGCAATAGTACCACAGTCAATCAGACAAAGTTCCATTCATCATACTTTTAAACATCATCTTAAAAAGTGGATTATGATGAATTAGATGTGTAAACATTATACTTGCACATTTAAAATAATGTGTTTTGGGGTAGTTGACTTTTATGTAGTGTTGAATGTCTGCCAGTGTAAACTAGCAATTTTGCTATGATACTTGTTTACAATTGTATTTCATACTAATGTACATTACCATGCATTGCCCTTAGAGTTTATCAAACAAAATAATCAATCAGAATGAGATAGAGTACTATAACGAAAAAAAGGTTTTGCCCTCTCTATAAAATGCTACACACATCAGTGGCTTATTCGAGAGTCAGATTTCTCATGGTGTTTTGTCGCTGCAAGCATATGCTTGGCTTAAATAGGTTTTGTGATTGTTGTTTGTTAACACAAAATTATAATACAGGTTAATACAGACAGTTGCTTAAAATTGGTTGTGATTTTGAGGTGAAATTACCCACGCAGCACTCTGGGTTTTGAAATAAACATAGTGAATCATTCAATGAGTCAATCAATGATTCATTCAAGCTTTTATTGGTGACATTGGCTAGAAAACATATTCTGGCAAATTCAGAATGGGACTATCAGCATTACCTGGGCTGCAGACACCCCAGTGTTGTACGTGATAAAACTCTCCTCTCTCTTCTGTGTTTGTGTTAAATCAGGTTACTCGCTGTTCGCTTTCTTTTTCCATGGCCCGTCTGTCTGGATAATCTTGTTACATTTCGTTTTTCCAGAGGGCCAAATTCTGCTTGCTCAAATGTAAGTGAAGCATCACTTCCACATCAATTTCATTTACAGTCGACTACAAGGCTCAAACTGAGAACCCCCAAGGCTCATCTTCAAACTATCCAGTCGTGTCCCAAGTTACACTTTAAATGGTTAACACTGTCAAACTGGTATTAGAGAATGTACATATCTGCAGACCCTCAAGTCACAAATTGCAATTCTCGTTTCAAGTCTGATAGTGGACTATATTAGGGATAACATAGTAAAAGAAACTGCGTCATTGAAAATGCGGTCACGTCTCAAGCTTCCATTGTTGCTGTTCTGATTTAGGGTTTAATACCAGCTGAGTACGATCTGAATCACCCTGCACCTAATTTCATTTTGGCCAGGCTAGATAACGTATGTTGCGCTCACCCATAATTAAATGACTGCGCACCACTGTGCACAGGAAGTTCATCTCTGTCTTCCATTGTGTTGTAGGTTTTTACCGTTCCATTCACGCTCTCTTGCCTGTTGCCTTGACTGACGTCCTGCACACAGCAGGTTTTCTATTGATTATATTGGAAATAAGGTGGTGGAAAGGGTGAATACCTTTTTAAGACTATTGTGGCAAAGATTTGATTCAACAATAATGAGCAATCATGAAATCATTTTTCAAGACACCTTGCCACAAACTCTCTAAAGCGGATAAAGACACTGCTTGAATCTGACAGCCTTTTAAGGGGCATTTTTTAGCGTTCTACTTTTCTTTTTGTTGAATAGGACTTTTTTTTTAAAACAGGCATACTGGAGTGATGCAGTTTTTATATGTTTATCTGTTTTTAAAGATGCAATGTTCTTTGACAGGCTTTTTTCCTTTTCTCTTTTTTAATAGGTGTTTTCTTTTTTATTTTGTCTTTTGGATTTTTTTTTTCTTTTTTGGTTCTGTTCTCAGAAAACGCTTTGACCATGCTCAAATAATACCAAGTAAAACAATACTTTCATAAGTTAGTTAGCATAATAGTGCACTTTTATTAATAAGAAAATCCTTTTTCTCCTCCCACTTTTAATGCCCTTAAGGTATCCGAGCTCAAACGTGCCTATATTTTGCTTCACTGGTTAATGGAAAGACTTTTAAATCAATCTTATCAAACCTTATCAAACCCGGTCCATAATTACTAGCATGTAAGATATGGAAGCTTCACAATTATTCTTTAATTAAAATGGAAGCACACTGCTGTTGCAATTCTTCTGTAATAGATCAGAATCACATGACATTAGCAGCAAAAAAAAAAAAGTATCCCAGTTGGAAGCAGAAGTCATATATTATTTTTAGAGTAGTTTAAACCTTTTTTTCCATTCACGGGCAGCAGAACACACATGCTCATATGTGCAAGGGCATGCATTGCCATAGCATTTTAACAATTTGCATGGATGAAAATTTTTGAACAATGATAGACAGCTTTTTCACTGGAACAAATCCAACTGAAATGCTAGAATGTCCATCTGTTACAGCTCAATCCAGTGAGCCAGGCAGCTCAATTGAGTCTCATCTCTGTGTTGAAGAACTTACATCAGAGAGGAAGCGAAGAGAGGGAGAGGAAAAAAAAGAATCTAAATATTAAACTGGTCTTGGACTAAAATGTTTACACTGATAAGATGTTTCAATCTTCTTTAAATGACAGAGTGCATGATGTATAGGGAAAAAGCTATGTGCTCACAAAAAATTAAGAACCTGTAAATCAACCAAATGCGAATATAACACAGTTGACATTTTAAGTACTTTAATATTTCAATTATTTAGAAATTGTAAGTAATTTACTGTTTGGACACAACAGTAATGTGAAAATAGAAAAACCCAACAGCACACAATGGTATAAGCAACACATTGGTGCACTCCAGATTAAAGCAATGTTTTTGAACAAATCTTTTATGTGAATGATTCAATGACTCATTTAAAATGATAGTGTGTTTTCTTTCTGAATGAATCAGCATTTATTTAGAATGGTTTAGTTAAATGATTCAAAAGTTAACTGAAAGCAGGGCTTTAGAGTGCAACCTAATTTCTCAATGGTGCAACTAAAAGAAATCTGAGGTTGCAGTGGTGCGACCAGCCGTTTAAGGGGAAAAAAAGTCTCCATGACTCTGAAAGTCGTGGTTCAACAAGAGACACACTTTAAGGCCGGGACATACCAAGCTGACAGAATTCGTCACACCGCACCGCATCCAGTACAGACAGCAGAATAGTGCAACATTCTGTGTAAATACGGTATTAGTTAGGGCTGGGCGATTTAATCGTCGATTAATGCATGTGCATCACGTTAGTAAAGCCGGTTCTTGATTAGCTGCAGCGCATCTTAAAAACAGCTGATTGAGATTTAGCACTAATCAAAGAACCGGCTTTACTAACGTGATGTGCATGCATTAATCGACGATTAAATTGCCTAGCCCTAGTATTAGTTAATTAAGTTATAAGTATTAGTATATACTAGTATTTGTTATACTGTAAGTCAATATTGCCTATGTGAAAATTTGAGTACACCTAACTTTTGTGCTGGTGGACCTAAGAAAAGAGTTAGGCGCATCAGTGTAACCAGTGCAAAAAGTTAGTCTAGAGCCTTGAAAGGAACTACAGTTGTTTAGCATAATAATGTAACTGCGAAAACAGACACTGGAAAAAGGCTTTCTTTGCATGGTAAATGATCATTTACCATGAAAGTGATCAATACAATACAAAAATGATAATCAATTATTGTTTGTTTATAGAGTTAATGGAGATGTTAATAAATTGTGTATTATTAATTAAACAGTAATGGTACTGTATCTTGCCTTTTGGTGTCCAGTGTAAAACTGGGTCCTGGAGAAAAAACTCAAAATTAAGTTGAATTATATTTTGGTAGATATATTATAATCATGCAGCAAAACTGAACGGTTCTGAGGTGGATGACAGTCTAGCCGTGACACAATGTCACACTGGAATCAGTCTTTTGTACACCATCTAATGAATCAAAGTGGTTCTGCCTGGCCTCATCATTAGTTAAAGAAAAGACACTGATTGCCTAATGGATGACTATAATTTCCCACACTTCCACATTAATCAATTCCCCAAATTGCTTAGAACCGTTTAAGTCCTGTTCATTAATGTAGGTTCAGTGCTGCTTTCAGTAAATGTTGTTAAAACCAAATGCCTGATTACATATCGCTTATTTTTGGTCGGAGGAAAAAAAGTTTTGGTAGCATTTTCTCTGAATAATGTTTCAATGAATGTTTTATAACCTACACACTCTCAGTTTTTTATCTTAAGTGCATAAAAATGCTAAATATGTCATTGTGTCAGTTTTTTCTTTATCTTACTTCTCAGTGTAAACAAAAAAAGAGACAAAGGGTAGTGCTAGTCTTTTCAAGGTCTGACAGGTTGCTGTTGTTTTTCTTCTGTTCAAGGAGCTGTGGCCCAGTCTGGAGGTCAAGGCTATAATAGAGAGGAGGGGGGGCTGCTCTGTCAGAGATAAGAGAGCAGAGAATGATGTGGCCAAATGGCATGGAGAGAGAATGGGAGGAATTATCTGATATTCCCAGGTCTTAAGCTTGACTGTGAATGCCATCCAGCACCAAACAAGATTCTATTCTTTCTCTGTGAAAGGATCCGTAACTCTTCAACCTTTTAGATTTTTGGGGCTCAGCAGAAAAGTTTACTCTGTACTGTGGTATTTTCAACATGAGGGATGAACGCTCATCAAACCCTTGAAAAATAAAGATGAGGACGAACATTTGTTTTTTTAGCTCAGCTCACCGCAAAGTAGGCCACTTCTAAGGCGATACGTTGTCTATTATTGAAGCAAAAATCTGAATGGCTGGCTTGAAAAGACAAGTATACTTTAAAGTGTCTTAGGTATTTTAACTTGAGTTGACTTGATAATGGTGAGCTTTACAGTCCCTTCAACCACATAAAACTGTAATCCTCTTTGCAAATGTCAGATATTTTCAACAATTCAGAGCAACCTTGTCTTTGTGATCACAAATAAAGCTATAGTAATAGTTATGCCCTGTGGGAAATATTACATTCAGATGTTACGTTTTAATATCTATCTAGTTCAGTTTCATATTTAAGGTATCAACTTTGTTTCAGACCTTTGATGAGATACTTTGATACTTTGTAAAGCAACATTATTTGGATCAAGTTTACCAGGGAACCCCCCCTCAAAATACAGTTGGGCTAGTTTGGGTTAGTTTTGAGTATTGGGCAGCTTTTGTTACGGTATGAAATCCTGGCAACTCTTGTTGAGACCCAAATGAGATTAGAGTTTACATACATATTCATTCTCACCATGTCAAGCACCTGTTGTGGTTTCCATGTTATTTTGCTGTTTTCTTCTTGGCTTTTACCTTTTTATTATGTCATCCAATATAATTTGAAATGACCAATGCCTTGAAATTTGACACGTTTAATTTTCCTGGTGGCAAATTTGAGCTCTGTACCAGCAGATTTAGCTAGGATAAATCTAATTCTTTTTCAACAGTTTCTTTTTCTCATGATTATTTAAATACACACTGTGTTTTCTATCATTTTGCTGAGGACCCTATTGGAATTGCTCAGATTCTTCTTCTTCTTCTCCAAAATGAATCACGTTTCTTAGGGCCAAAACATGCTCAGAAACGGAAACTTTGCTCACATGCCAGAAGTGGTGAACATTTACACCATTAACATGTTTCACATATTTCTATAAAATTTGGTAGACACAAAGTCCCCCGGGTATGTCAGTTACAGGAAGTCTGTTATTTAAAATTTTTGCCATTTTAAAGGATTGTATTTAAATTAGCTCCTCCTAGAAATTTACATAGAGCATCACCAAATTTTGTCAGTGTAATCTAAATCCCTTGCTGACGTTAAATTGCAAAGATCTTGAGTTTTCGTTTAAGGGTGTGTCCAAGGTGGCCTGACAAACTTGGATGTCTTGCCACGAAAAAGGAAGTTGTTATAATTCAGGAAGACTATGTCTGATCAGCACCAAAATTCACATTTGAACAATTGTCCTGCCGATTGTCCTGAACTAATGCCCATGCCCATATTCAGTTGTGGTCACCATCTGCTTTCAACAGGAAGTGGCATGTTTTATGCTCTGACAAACTACTTGTAGAGATTTAATGACTTTAGCATTATATTTGGTCAGTGTAATCTGAAGGCCTTTCCGCTGGCAAATTGTGAGGATCTTGAGTTCATTAAAGGGAGTGTCTGTGATTGCCTGATGAAGTTTGCTGTTTTGCCATGGGAATAGAAGTTTGTTGCCATGCAATGTCTGAATGTCCCAAACTTCTCACATTCAGTAAGAGTCCTGGTCCAAACACATATAAAGGTCAATATTCAGTCTACCATTTTAAGTAAGAGTACTAGAAGCCAATATTCAGTTATGCCTATAGTGCCACCTGTTGATGACAGGATATTTCATGCTTTAAAGTAATTCAAGCAAGCAATGTTCCGTCTGCACCGATTTTCGCATGTTTGATTAAAATGCTGGCCTTAAGATATCTACATGCCAATATCCATTTATAGTCAGACCGCCACCAGCTGGCAGCAGGAATTTTGACATATATAAATGACTTTAACATATTTATTTAATCTTTACCACTTTAAATGCGTACTGCTCACCGTTCACTGACTTTCTAAAGTAACCGGGTTGTGGTGATCTGGGGTGCGAGGGCCCTTTCAATGCTGCTTCAACACTACTATTGATTGATGAATTTATTTATTTGTTCATTCATTTTTTACTGCTTATTCATCATTCAAGAAATCCATTTAGAATTTTGTTGGAAATGCGGTCATTTTAATTTATGCCCCTATGTCCGTTTGGAGGCAGTGCCACTTTTAGTGGCCAATGGATATGGCAGCACCATCTACAGTACAGGTCAAAATATGTGAATAAACACTGCTGATTGTCTATAGCTTCATTTCGTAATATTGCGCCTAATGGTCAAATATTTGCAATTTCTTGCTGTCTTAAACTGAACATTTGTTCCACTTGTTTGACCAGTAAATGCTACTTCCAGTAAGATATATTTTTGCTCAGTTGGAAGATCACCCTCTGATGCCACAGTGGTCAGTGTGTTTGACAAGGGTTGTATTCAGGCAAGGCAGTCTTTTGACCTTCAAAATCTTCCTCCTCATGTTTGTGCTGACAGCTGCTTAACGTCGACTTGCTGCAGCTAGCAGTACAGATCCGATCATACCGATCTCCCACTAAGGCTATCTATAGCGACAGACCTTCCTGCGTTAAAAAAAAATCATTCAACATCCTCCATTTCTCATTTTCGAGTTATCAAACACTGTAGTGCAGCTGCTATGTTTTTTGATTAAAACTCTTTTTTTTGTTCTAATCCTCTCTGTCTGTGATCCTTTACTGTCTGTCATCTGTCACATTTTCAGTACTTTTAGAGCTTTGTAGATACACACAAAGGAAATCCTAGTATCCAGCCAAACAATCGCTTTCAAGCTGTGTTTTGGCTATTTAAGAAACCAATAGCAGTAAACCAGAGGTGGGGAAAAAGTAATTCCCTAAACATTCAGTTTCCTAATGGACTTTATAATTGGTTCTGTTAATACACATAAAATAACAACAAAAAATCTTGGTTTTGAATTCTTGGAAGCATCATAAATAACCAACACTGGGAGATAAACTCATAATGGAATTGCAAAGTCACAAACAACATTTGCTCACCTCATTTTTCAAAGGCCAGCTGCTGGATTTCCAATGTTTTTGGGTGCGAAGTAATTCCAACTAAACGTGTTTAGTTCTGAAGTCTTGATCCTAGCAAATGTTAATTTTGCAGAAGCACTGGAGAAATTTTCCTCAGTATACTTAAAATCATATTCAGTTGTTTTAGAATTGTAAACAAAACTCAAATGACTGAAATGCTGTTTATTGTAAAATTACGGAAGTAATAATATTCACACAGGACAAGGAAGACAATTTGTTGACCTTTCCATCAATTGGGGTTGCTTTCGTAATATAAAGGCCAGTCCATGTTCTGAACAGATGAGATTGAGTTTAAAAACTATTTACTTTAATAATAGTGTCTGTGCATGTGCTGTGATAAACATTTTGCATCCTGTTCTGAGACAGACCATTGAGTTTATCATGTTAGCAGACTATAGCCTCAAAAGGCCAATTCAAAGTATTGAAATGAAGTCATTGTTTTCAGTGCACACACCTCTATGCAAATCAGACTTGTTATAGATTCCATTTGATTTATAAAAGTCAGTGCTATTTAATTAGCTTTGTGTTTTATTGTTCACGAAAAGCAGGTAGTAAAGAGATATTTGTCTATAATGATCCACGCACACGTTGTGGCCAAGCACACTTAAGCTTTTTTTTTTTTTACTGATTCAAGTGTGTGGATCACGGCAGAGAAGCAACGATGTGAAGTGTGTTAGATTGCAGTAGTGTGCACTTGACAGTTTACATAACTTTACATAATAAATATTTGTTGCATTTTGCATAAATATTTAAATGATATCCTTAGTGCTTAAGTGTATGGCATACCAACTGGTTACTGTACAGTGATGTTGGCATTTAAAATAGCTTCCAAGTATGCAATTTTCAATGTGGCTTTCACAGAGTCAGATAATACTATGTTACAGTAGATATCTGCAAAAGCGCATTAGATAAGTGAGTGTTGACGAAATCTATTAAGAAATAAGCACAGAGCGAAAAACAGATCTAATGATGCCTGCATCGTTTTGAGCAAGAGTGACAGTTACAGGTGTATTCATGCTGATCACCAATTGAGCACCACCTGTAACTTGCCTTTTCCTGAAAGACCTGATGAAAAGAGAACAGTTTGACTCACTTTTGAAAATAATATGTTTTGGAGGGAGGAAAAAGAAGGGGGAGAAAAATCAAATCCCTGTGCTGCTGATCAGTGAGAGTGAAATCTATGGTATTTTAGCCCTATTATTTCCGTTCACAAAGATTTCACTCTGCCTAGCTGGATCTGGCCTGTGTTAGCGGTGATTGCCCGGTGGTTCAGCTACCTACCAGCAGGTCTCCAAATGCTCTCACTGAGAGACAAGCCTGCCATCAGCCTCATGATTACAGGACACTGGACCCCTGCTTGCATCTATTAGAACGGTCCAATCAGAAGCATCAAGACGAACTCTTTGATCAGAAAAATGGTACATGTTCATATAGGTTAATATTGAACATTTCATGTTTTTTAAATCAAAAGGGCTTGTTAAATAACCTTTGGTTTTACACTTAGAATTTTAAGTGCATGAGTACTTTAAAGTTTGCCTGTCTGTGATGTGTAACTCTACATTTCTTGTCTATTAAGGTGGAAGCTTTATGGCAGTGATTGTCATTGACTGTTTTTGTTTGTTTGTTTGTTAGTTTTTTTTTTATCCCAATGACCCCTAAATTTCTCTCCCTGTGACCCTATTCATAAAATATAGGCACAGCTATATACAGAATATTTATGTATAAATCCCTATTTGTGCAAGGACAATACAAATTATGATATTATATGCATTTCTAAATTTAAATTTATGCTAATTGTTATATTTACATCATTATTAATAATAAATGTGTTTTCTAAAATATAATATAGAAATAATAACATTTTATTTTGTCTTTTTACTTTTTTGTAACTTTTTTTTGCATTGAGCATGTTGTTTTGTTAAAACCCATGTTTTACATGACTCACATTGTTTTGTTTTTATAGAATGAGTTGACAGACACAAATCTGCAGCGTTTCTGAAATTCATGGTTCGCTTACTGTGCTGTTTAATAACCAAACAGCATGCAACGACATGAATTGGGTGTGTTGAAAGATTAAATTCTGTCATGGGAACAGCATGGACCATAACCTATTGTTTTAGATCGTCTTCTGCGTCAAACACAAGATGAAGCCACACACCACGAGAAAAACAATATCTGGGCAAACGATACAAAGTAGTGACTTTATACATTAGTTTGATGGTATTGACAAATCCTCAGTGTACCTGACAATTTCATTCGCAGCTTTTTAATGAGGAAACATTGCCGTGTCACTTATCGAATGTCTTTTTAGAGCATTGTTGTGGATCATTACAGAGTTAATCTGTGGCGTCTGCGCAGGTGTTAGCTCCACACCGTTGTTGCTTATCAAGTGTGACACATTGATCAGTGACCTTAATATCCCCGTATTGATTTCAGTTGGCTTTGGCTTCATCCTTAAGCTACCAATAAAAAATCTCATCCACCCCAAAGCCAAACTTTGGTTTCCAAGGTGATTCTGGGGACGATGAACCAATGGCAGTCTTAAAACAAAACTTAGCAGAATTGAACGCTTATTTACTTCCACCATAAATCACCATGATTGATTCGGTTTGAAAGACTGAAAAAAGGAAAGAGCAGGGCCTTCTTATCGGCAGTGGTTTTTGGCTGTGGAAGTACATTTCTAGCTTTCAAATGCTTTTTGGACGAGTTCTTGATCTTAGAGCGACGACAACGCTACTTTGAGTGGATTGGGCAGGTTTACATGGTAATCGCCACAGATGGCCACCAACCAGCATGTTTTTGCAGACTTTAAGTGGATTTAAGACAGTGCAATCATGGATGAGAGCAAGCTGGGGGTGGAAAGAGCCGATGTAAGACAGCTCAGCTGACTGGCTCCATCAAGTTCATCCGCTTGCAGGATGACTGTCTCCCAGCCCACGTTTTTGGAAGGCTTTCTCCAAGAAAGGGAAAAAAACAAACATTTACCAGGCACTTCTGAAAAACGGCATTCTGCCGCACATCCCAAAGCTTCTCTTGTGACTCATAGAGCACCAGATACACAGCTGTTCTGCTCTCGTCTTTCAAAGTGCTGATGCAAGATAAAGACTCAATTCTCAACAGGTCCAGGAACAGATAAGACTTGAGCTTTTCAGGGCAGTCCAGCATGATAGAGCTTCTCGGTGAGCTCCCAGAGGGCCTTATCTGATACAGGGAGTGCTGATTAGAAACTGTGGAGGAGTGGGATACATCCTGGGATGGTTCTGACCTCCACAGAGTCCACCTGCCACAATACAGCACCTAGAGTGTGTCTTGTGCATCATAGGAAAAAATACTGCTACTTTGATAAAGGAAGAATAAATCCTGTGCCTTGCTTTTTTTTTTTTTTTTTTTTTTTTTTTTTTCAGTTTGTAATCAGTTTTTTCCCCCCATTCAATTGCTTCCAATATGATATTTTTGTTTTTATATCTTTTGATAGACAGAGAGAGAGAGAGAAAAAAACTTAACGTGAGGTTTGTCTATCATGTTTGTCTCTATGGATTTTTAATTCACACTGAGAGATCATTATTTCCAGTGACTCTTGGAGAACATCGTTATATCTTAGTTTAGTCAGAGATGGCTAAACACCATTAGTAAACCCTAAATTAATCTTCCAAGTTGCAATGTGATTAAAATGAGTAAAAGGGTAACTAATTGATAGTTGATTTTAGATTTTTAGAGCTTTTAGGTCTTAGCATATTATACTCTTTAAACAACTGTTCACCCAAAAAATAAAATGTACTGCTAATTTACTCACCCTCAGGCCATCCAAGATGTACGGTAGGAGACTGACTTCTGAATTCTAAAAATATCAGTGGTAATTTATAATGTATAATTCCAACCTTAGGCTCATTGGAAATATGTTCCTCTACCTACATTTCTGCAAAACTTCTAAAACGTACTTAAATAATGTTTCCAGTTGAAATGAACACTAGAGGCAGTAAAACTCCCACAACTTTTATTCCTTTTTACGCAAATTAAGATCTGCAGGTCCACAGTTTCGATGAATAAAGCCTAATCTTTGCATACTTACTTGAGGAATATTATATTGTCAATTCTAACCAATTTTAACTTGCTTTGACATTTGAAAATTGACATATTTGAATGTTAGCATCACATTGCACCTTCATATGCATGAGTTTTCTTATTTTGCTCAGTAGTGCATTTACATAGGTGATGAAAATCTCTGAATTATGAACCACTGCAATATGTATCTGAAGCAACTTCAAGAGTTCGCGCTTCCTCATAATCAAGAAGGATAAAGTTTAGCATATGTGGCGTACTGTCCGGGGGGCGAGC
>JAUCMU010000030.1:19841503-19852849 GCA_032275025.1 Enteromius treurensis | reverse complement strand
CTGGGACCTGATTATTTGTTCCGTGGCTTTTGGTCAGAGCAGAGATGTTGTCGCTGAACTAAAAGGTGAGTTTTTTTTGACCATCTGATCATACAGTCTTCTGGATATTATTGAACTAAATCTGACGAACTACACACTAAACTGTGAAACATTAATTTAAATGCTATGTTAGCTAGATGGGTTCGTCACTTTTTGAGGTCCCCCTGAAACATTTCCATTGTGGTCTGTGCTGTTTGCAGCAGTTCTGTGTTTGCAGTGCTTTTCTGTGTTTGCAGCGCCTGTATTGTCAAACTGATGAAGATGTTTTCTTAATGTGTTGTCGTTTTTTTCTGTTTGCATGTGTTTTCTTTAGTTTTAAGCGCGTTAAGCTCTCTCGCCCACCGTAGGATCAATATATAAGCTGTTATTAAATATTGTTTGAGACATTATAATCAAGTGTCTAAACCATATGCAGCCTTCAATTAAAAATAGTAAATAATACATGAGTTCTCATAAAGTCCAGACTTACTGTCTAAAACTTAAAATATAAGACCTTTCATCTGCACAACAGATAAGTATTCTGAACATACACAAACATTACTCTTTACTTTTAAAACCTAACTTTACTGTTGCTTTATTTCTAGAATGGAGTGTATAAAATTCCAACAGATTCTAAATCTCTGTAATTCTCTGTAATTTTTAATTATTTACTGGATTAAGATTTGATGTGAATTTTCCCAGCTATTAGACAAAAGGATTATTCATGCTGCCCTGCAATACCAGGGGCATGGAGATGAACTTGTTTCATTCACAGTGGAGGTATTTTAATGATGTAGTGCTATAAATATTTTATCTCCTACCTTTGTGTTTTAAAAGTGCTCTCGGCTGTGCAAAAACCTTGACTACTTATGCATCAAAGCCCAATAACATTTTATTTTTCTTTGCTGGGTACTGGTGATGCTCTCAGCTGTGTGGTTAAGTGGTTTCATGCTTCTGATAGGACACAAGTTTTGCTTGTTTGATAAGCTTGAAATAGGCATTATTGTTGTGTTGAATATATGCACAGTGAAACATGAATAAATATAGATTTTTGTTTGGGAAACAATAAGTGCTCAGTATAATTACGTTGATTTCAAATCCTCTCTGGAAATGACATATTCTGTTCAAAATTAAGGCTAACAAGTTTCTTTTGAAACTAAATAATATAATGCATTGCTTGTATTATATATAAAAGCAATTGCAATTGCACAATTGGTAGAGAGGGACTTGCTTTTGTTTATTTTCTCTTTTTATCCACATGTACACCCTTTCCCTTCATTATGGCTGAATAAAACCCATCTGAGCATGTGCTATGTTCCCAGGTGAATCCGTAATGTGAATTGACGAAAAGAGAAGCGCTATAATTTGTTTCCATTAAGCAATCCTTTCACAGCCAAATATTCCGCATTGAAATGAAATGCCATAAAATGACTAATGATGGTGAAGCGCAAAAGTTACTTGATCTCTCTGACACTCTGAGCTCTCTGCAAAAACAAACTGAAAACCCAGAGAAACGTGCTGCAGTCGATGTGTCGGTTGCACAACATGTTAAATGTGGGTTATTGATTTTGTTTTTTATCAGTGAGCAAAGACAAAGCATAAGAAATCTGGTCTGGAATGAATCAGCTGGATAGTATTGGCAGGTTGTATTGTAAAGTGCCAGTTTGTTGGCATCATTATCTTTCACTGCCAGCGTATTGTCCTTTCATGATGAGGGATATGTTTGAATGGTAGTTTGGCCTGCAGTTCATTGAAGTATGGGTTTTGTGATGCAAGTGGAAAGCTATCGATTTCATTTCAAGGGTCTTATATCACTCTCCCAGGGAGTTTGACTTTCAGTTGTCTTTCTTCTTTTTTTAGAATGGAGAGATGTGGCTTTTGGGTCTTGTCCCAAAAAAAGGAGCTGCCTAATTATAATGCGTTTGATTTGAACCTTACCAAATGTCTTATGAAAGGGCTCTGCTAATAGCGTCAAAGATCTGCACTTTGTCCATTTGGGGTTAATGTTCCAGTAACCAATTACACCGGCAAATCAAGGGGGGCCAAAACGTCCCTGGTTTAAGAGTTGGCACGCAGGTTCTCTTGTTATGACACAGAGGTGCTGTACGGTATTAAGGTTTATCAAGGGTGTCAGGCAGACGTAAATCTTGGAAACAATAGATAAGCAAGGGATTAGGAGTCCTTAACATTAATAATGTATCTCTTGCCATTTTCAGTGATGTTATCATTTATCTTCTAATGTGTATGTGTAAGTTATGTCATGTGGTTTTTTAGGTCATTTTGGTTAATAAACTGCTGTATGTGAAAAAGTTTTGGATCTCCTCTCCTCTCCTCTCCTCTCCTCTTGAAGTCTAAAAAAAAAAAAAGTAAGAAATAATTCAGAAATTAATACAAATATCAAAGGGATAGTCTACCCAAAAATGACAATACAGCTGTTATTTACTGACTTGCTCGATTTTTGCATTACTCAAAAGCTTACTTTTCATGCTGAATCATTTCTTTTCTTAGATTGTCATGTACCATTATTCAGATTTGAACCAGTGACAATTCAGCCAAACTAGCTGTATATAAACTGTGTAATTGTTAGATAAACGTGGCTTTGTATTATGCATATATGTATATGGGTTCTGTACAGTAACTGTCACAATTTGACCTATTTAATTCATTTTAATTATCATACTCTTTGAAAGATTACAGTTTTTCTCGATTGCTAAAACACTAAACCCTATTGTCTGAACCAAATTCTCAGTTTCCTGAACACACTTATTGAATCAGTCACTTTTTTGGCAGAACCATAAGCACTTTTCACCTGTTTAGACACATCTTGTCAACACATTGTCATTGTGATGCACCTGTGTTGCATAATATTGAGCACGGGTAGCAAAATTCAAACACAATTAATCCTCAGGTCTCACCGGTTGAACACCACAACTCAAAATTTATCACACATGTGGCTAATGATGTGAGGTTACATATAAGCCAGAGCACTGGATTGTCAGGCACTAGAATGAATAGAAATTTAAGATGAGTAGTGCGAGAGGAGGTCGAACAGGTTAAGGTGGTTGAGATGGTCAGCTTGGACAAAGAACAGGAATACCAGATGAAATCAGAGCTACTGTGATTAACCATGTTCTTGTCCATGGTATAACAATGAAGGAGGCCAGACTACTGTACCAGGTTTTTTTCTCCCCCGTTGTCTGGCCAGAGAAAATGTGGCCTGTGATGTTGATGAAATCCTGTGGCCTGACCCAGAACAGAGAAATTATGCTATGGCAGAGTAATGGACTTCTTTTATTTTTACTTCATTTCACTGCCGATTCGTTTTTCTATTTACAAGTGTTAAAAATGCCCAGATATTTTGTTTTGCATTTAGCCAAAATAAACATTTATTTCTACCGCTTCATGTCCTGAGCATTGGGTTTTCCCTTTTTCTATGTAGTGTTTAGTGACTACTCAGTATTTCATTTAGATTGACTCGAGGCATGATTGGACAGCATAGTTCAGTTTTGAGCACAGCTTGAACTGTTTTGGGGTGAAAGTTTGATTTTGCAAGAAGAGTCAGAGGTTTTGTGAATGTAGCTTGAAAATTGGGTTTTGTGTTCACAGTTTAGGTAAAAAGAGAGAGCAGCTTTCCAGGAACGTGTCTTAGCAGTTGAGAAAAACTGGTATTTGTAATTATGTGTACTAATAATTTAAAATAAACTGGCAAAATGCTATTTTATCTATATCTACACAGTATATAGTTTGACTTGAAATATTTGATTCTAAAAAACAAACATTTTCTTGTTCCTAGCCAAGAGCAATGCTACATTAGACATCTCTTAAAATGTACAAAGCATGTTTTGATATAAAATCATATATTAGCATAAATGTTTATCTTCAAAGGCAACAGCTGCTTTTTAACGCTCATGTAGGAGCGTTACGCTCTCTTGTCAGCAAGAAGTAACATTTTATTGAATTTTAAAGAGATATGAGAGGAAACCAAACTTCATGTTTGTTTCTTCCTCACGCCCCCTCTTTACTGTATTTACTCTTTGAAGTGGTTGAGACAGTCTGTAGCACCGAGACCGTACTTGATATTTCCCAAAGGTGTTAAACAAACACGGCATCATGAAGTGCTACACTCTCCCACTCGAATGCCTATGTGTGGCCCCTTGGGCATAGCTGTCAATGTGAATCTGTGCGCTTCCACATCTGCTGCTCAGGTATGAGTCTATTCCAGCCTGCACACGATTCAAATCCAGATTTAATTACTGGAGAGTTTGCAGCTTCAGGTCCTATAAGATAGTTCTCTTGGAAATCCCAAATGCGAGTGAAAAAGATATTTATTAAACCTGCTGACAGATGGCATAGTGGTTCCCCTGCCTTCCTTGATTTGTCAACACATTCTCCTTTACGCTAATGTCAGAACAGTATTTTTCTAGTGCAAAAATGATTATCTTGATCAATGTGTCAGCATTCAATTTAAACTGGTACATTTGGTGCACTTACATTACAGCTAAATAACTCTATTAAGTTCATTTATGTCATTCATGACTATTGTCAGGCAGAATCAAAAGCAAAGTGAGGAAAAGCAGAATTTAACTGAACGTGTCTTTAAAAAGATATAAATGCTGCAGAGGAATTTACTGAGTATAGAGGTTCAGATGAATTAGTGAACAAGTCCCAGGCTCCCAGTGTTGCAGTGACTTATTAAAATTTTTTGCTTAATTTTTTTAGACAGACAATATGTATTATTTTTTGCCTCAACCCTCTTGGTTATCATGTTTAAATTTTGTGTAGTAACTTTGCAACAGTGATATAATATATTCAGTATATACTCAACAAAAGAAGTACTATAGTAAAAGCATGTTGCTATTGTATATATATACAGTATATGTATATGTATATATAATAGACTATTAAAAGAGCATTATACTATATTGTGACAGTTTTACCTTGGAATCCTTTCTTCAGTGTATGGTATTTTCACAGACTTTATCTCAAGGCTAAGCATTGTGAAAATATTGTTACCATGAGAATCTCGGTAGACGTGGAGACCATATCGCCTGTGTCCGCTTGAAACGACAACAAAGGCAGCAGATCTTATCGGGTGCTGGTTTCTTCCAGCTTTGGTGTTGGCAGTGATAACACGACGCAGCCAAGCAGATGGAAGAGACACGCTTCTCTCCATTGTACAGGACAAGACAAGCTGCTGAGAGGGAAACTATACACAAGATTCAGTTGCGGAGCATATGCAAGAGCCGAAAGCCAAAAAAGAAAAAGAAAACAAAATCGTATGGAAGTTAATGGAGGCGATCAATCATCAAGTCCCAAGAGAAGCAGTTCCCTGTGATATGGGGAATTAAGATTCATACTGAAGGAGATGGATGCCGCCTTCACATGTTGGTAAACTTCAGTGTTGGGGAAGTTTTGCAAAGCTACAAGCTACTCATAATTCAAATGAGCTTGTTAGCTGTTAGCAACAAAGAGAGAATGCAGAAAAGTCATTTGGCGACAACTTTGAGGTATAGGAATGCACAGAATATGGGTTAAACTGAAAAAAAATATCAGAGGCGACACTAACCATTTTATGTACATACAGCATTGCATTTTACATCAATCTATGCTGAAAGCCATTTTGATAAATTATCTTCATTCACTTGTATTAGAAAGCTTTTTAGTAAATTGAGAAAATCATATATTAAAACCGCAAGGCATGTCTCCAAAAGCATGCTGTCGTGCCAGTGATTTATTTTTCCTTCTGTTGAGCTCCATCTGAAAGTGTTCAGTGACAATTCTTGCGATTGTTTTTGAGTTTGCTCCTTGAAATGCCTCACGAAAGAACTCGGGAACAAATGCTCATTGATTCCTGGCTACTTTAGGTTTTGAAAATACATCTTCTTTCATTACCTCAAACGTCTATGGTGTATTGGCATTAGCCTACATTTTGCAAGTGCTTCCATTTCGATTTAAATGTAATAGCTAACAAAACACGAATTCAAAGTATGTGCAACAGCTGAATGTCACACACTGTCAGCTAAAAAAACAGCTTTCTTTCATTAGCCACCTAATGGCTCTGTGTGCTTTGGCTGTATTGACAATAAATTCAGTTCAGTGAATGGCATATAAGCCACACACGTTCATATGTTTTTAAGTCAAAACATTTACTTTCTAAACATAAGTAAACATGAAATCCATCCTCTCCCTGTTTTTTTCTAGAGAAGGTTGAAGAGACACTTCAGGAACAGACACCACATTCTCTCTTTCAGTATATACATACAGTACATGTTTTTCTGCACTTGAAAGTGTATTGTGACAGAAGGAAGAATAAAGCACACTCCAGGACATGCTGTAGCGTTTGCATGTCTTTTCATCTCAGTGCAAGTCATCTTGATTCAGCTCACTGCTTCTGATTGTATGAGAGAAGAAATGTTTGACATGTGAGGGTTATTGTTTGACCTCGAAGGAAGGACCAGCTCTCTTTCGCTTTGACTAGAAGATTCTGACAGGAAAAGACTGATGACAGTTTGTGTCTGAGTCAGAATGAACGTACTGTACATGTATCTACTCAGTATACCATCAAGTAATGATTTTCATTATATTTTTATTGTTTTATCTTCCAAATGTCATCTTTTATATTCCTACGAAACAACACTGTGTGTAAAATTTATTGGGGGAAATGAAGCAGTATTTTTAGCTGTTGCCGTTTCAGACGCATATATTCAAACAGTTTGAGATCATCGTATTTACGAGTTCTCACCTAGTACGCTCTCTTGATGAAGGCTCTTGGCGTATTAAAAGACTCTTTTGGCGGATTGAGCAGTCTATTAATGTCATCACCTTTAGACCATGTCATGAAGCCAGCAAAATAATGCTGCATCGATCAGGATTAATTAGTATTGATGTGAATTAATTTAGCAGAACGAGACCAATCTGTCCACATATGGCTGTTGTTCAGGACTCAATATTCCAATATGTGGAAGTTACACATGTTCCATTAATTTTATAACAGGCATTATTAGAAGTGCTGTAATACACTTCTGGCTGTATAATGAATAAATGTTTATTTTCTCTTTTGTCCAACCATCATTTAGAGGTAATCGATTAGTTTTGGTGTTGATGAATGCATCTAAATTGAGTCTGTGTGGGATATTTTAACAATGTTGTCTTGTATAACTGACAACCAGGCCGGAAATTCAATTAAAGCTGTCAGAACAGATGCTTTTGCAGAACTGAAGTTCTTAAAGCAACGTGACACTGCTGTCAGGTTCAAAAGGCCCATTAATGTAACATGTCAGCAAGACAATGTTGCATTTGAAACTGCGCAGAGCTGCATATTGAGACACTGAAGTACGGAGTCTTTAGATTCTAAGGATATGGTCCGGAAAAGGTTGAAAACTGTCTAGTTAGAGGCAACCAAAGCCCATTTAGAACAGTGTGTCGTCTAATTAGCTTCAGTTCTTGTAGGGATTTTTCTTTGTCTTTGGAGCCAGACCAGCAGGATTAAAGGTTTGCTGGGGATTTTACATTTATTCGTTTAGCAAGAATGATGGGACTGATGGGGTCATACCAGCCATTACTAATACACAGGTAATTTCATTAAGGAATTGATGATGGCAGGCGTATTGCGGAGCCCGGCTGCCGGGCAGAGAAATATTAAATCGATAACAGTAGTCAACAAGTGGAACAGATGTCGTCACAATAAGTACAAGGTGGACCTTGAGGGAACCATCTATCAGTCCCAACATAAGGCCAGGACTTTCTTGAAACTTTGTGGCTGTCTGCAGCCATGTTTCTGTTAAATTTAAGTGCAAACAAATAAAGCATGGTATATTCAGGTGAATTGGGACATTTTTCTCAGTTATCTCAATGGCAAAAAGCGTCCCAGTTTGCCTGAATATATTTTATATAAATGCATTTTAAAGCATAAATAAATGCATAAATAAATACATTTATTTTTAAATAAATATTTCATTTTATAACTAAAATGTAATGCTATAAAAAATTATGATAATAAAGGAGTTTATAGATAAAAACATATAGTTACAAATGTAGTAATAAATCATTTCTAATTTAAAAATAATTGGTAACACTTTAGCATAGGGACCAATTCTTACTAGTAATGCCTGTTACATATTGACTGTTTATTAAAAAAGCGCACATTCTGCATGACCATATTTTACATCCCTAATCCTACCCAATTCTTAAACTTAACAACTGCCCTATTAACTATTAATAAACAGCAAATTAGGAGTTTGAAACAAAATTAATAATTAATGGTTTGTTTATAGTGATAATTGAACCTTAAAAAAAACCTCTGAATTACAGTTAAAAAAAAATAGAATGTTAATTAATCAATTAATTACCACTAATTATAAATATAAATATATTTATATAATTTGATTTATTTATTTATTATTATTATAATTTTTATTGATGATATAGAATATATATAGAAAAGAAATATAAAAGAAATTATACACACTCATAATTTCAGATCCATAGGCATTAATCTTTCCCAGCTTGCTCTCATCTTCTACAGTACTATATGTTTGAACACGACTGCAGGGATTTTCTTTCGTTCAGACACAAGACCATCATTGAGGTCAAGCACATATTTTGGGCTCACAGTCAGCGTCCCAGACCATTGAACGTTCAGGTCTGGGCTTTATGCAGGTCAGTCAAGTTTTTCCACACCAGTCTGACCAAACCATTTCTATTTCATGGACCTCGCTTTGTGCACATGCGTCAATGTTAAGCTGGAACAGAAAAGTATCTTTCAGAAACTGCTGCAACAAAGTTTGAGGCACGTAATTCTCTAAAAATAGCACTGTATGGTAAAGCATTCATTTTGTCTTCGCGGAAATGACTAGTATAGTCAAGCTTATTAATTAGAAGAGGCTATGAAGTGTGTTTTGTGATTTTTTTTTTCTTCCTTGATGCAGCCACCAGCATGTTTTGATTTACTGTTCTGACATCACGTACTATTTACAGCGCAGCGAACTCAATAATAGAATAATAGGACACATTGTCTCTGAGCCCTCTGGAAAAATATACAAAGAGTTGTTATGAATGTAATTTAGTGGGACAATCTGTGGCAACAAGATGGCATTTAGCATCTATCATGCTGAATGCATTTGCTATGCTCTCACTAATAACGGAACCATGCGCGTCAAAAAAAGACGTCTTGATGAATTTAGTTTGTTTAATTATACTTCATGCTTAAATTTGGGTTTGTCCCTGGGGAACCACTTGAAAGTCAGCGCTCAAAACTATTAAATCACTTGATGTGCCGTTTACTCTTCAAAGCGCATACCAACAACTGTCAATAATTTAATAGCCAAACTGAAATATTTTGACATAGTCATGAAATGAGGCAACCTTTAAGTGACAACTTGGCTCTCAATAATTTATTAATTCATATCCTCTTTGCACAACAGAAATGAGTAGGTATAGAACATATACAGCTTGACGTCATGCCATCTGTGGGCTGCCGAAAAAAAAAAAAATCAAAGAATTGGCACAATTTAAGGCTTGTGCGTCGAGAAGGGACTGTTGAAGTGACTTTCGAGAGTGAGGATGAGAGACAGAGAGGGAAGTGCTGAATACTGCCGTCTGTGCCCCAGAAAGCATTTAATTAATTATCATAATTGACATCAATAGCAGCTGTCAGGCTCAGTGACTGTGCTAGGAGTGTGGCAATAGGAGAAAAGTGGTGCCGGTCTCTCGGGGGACACACTTACTGTATTGCTTCTCCATTTGACCTCCTCACATGGAAGCCTCAGGCTGTAAGAGAGTCTGTTAACCCATCAGCTTCCATCAGCAGTCTGCTGTCTTCATAATCCATCCTGTCACTGATGCTGTTGGCAGGAGCAAATATTATTCATATACTACCTTTCAAAATTTTGGGGTCAGAAAGTTGTTCTATATATGTTGCTTTTATTCAGGAAGGATCCATTAAATTGATGAAAGGTGACAGTCAATTCTTTTGCACTGTATATATTTCAAATACATGCTGCTGGTTTTTTTTTGTTACTTTCTATTCATCAAAGAATACAGAAAAGTCTCACAGTTCGCACAAAACTATGAAGCAGAGCAATGTTTTTTGACATTCATAATAATAATAATAAGTATTTCTTAAGCACTAAATCTGCATATTAGAATCAGTTCTGAAAGATCATGTGACTCTGAAGTATTGAAATATTTTTTCTGCTGGTTACATCACTAGTAGGTGGCAGGAAGCGATTGTCTTTATGAGTGAGTCATACAGTAAATTTGTTTAACCACTTTGATTCATTCAGAAATAAAAAGTGACTCCCTGCATCCCTTTGAATACTACATAGTTGGCATATTAGTACAGTGCATCTGAAATTCATTCATACTATATATAGCATAAAGCTTTTAACGGACATGTGTTTAAAATTATCTTTATGAGTCGTTGAACTGAAACTAATTCAGAAAAACATCTGCTGTGTGAAATTCTGTGACTGTTTGACAGTGGATTTTTTTAGAATTCTTCTCATTGGCTAATGGTTTCAATATGAAAGTAAAAGAATATCAGGTTTTAATATGACCTATTTAACAGGGGGGAAAAATACATGCTGCCTTGGTGTTCCCATGTTTTCTTTAAATAAATAAAATCTTGAAAGCACTTCTTGCTTGCTTTGAAATATAGCCCCCTTCCCCCTTAGGAAAGCTTTAGAGTAATTTGACCACTGCCCATAGCTGACCCTGTCGGACAATTTTACTACACAGTCCCTTTAAAAAGTCCTCTCAGTAGACACTTTGACACTTTCCCCTGAGATTAAGACCAACTCAGACCAATCCAGCTTGTTCTTTTTAACCACTGCCTGCAGGACAGTGCTGCTGGGACCATTTGAGTTTCATCAGGGTAACGTCCTGCTGCAGTTCTGCAGCAGCGGTCCTGTCTCACTCTAGACGGCTTCTAATGCTGCTTCTGTGGGTGTTCAATTGTTTTGCCACACTGAGCCTTAACAACAGGACATGAGCAGAGCAGTGTGTTTCCTTCCAAGCAGGTTATGCAACAGCTACTTGGGTCTAATCAGCATCAGCTTTGATGAATCGTATGGAAGAACACTTCAGAGTGAAGGTGCAGAGACACAACACCGCTCCTGTTTCTGGGACAGTGACCTCGTCATCCACCCATCCACCCACCCATCCATCCATCCATCCATCCGTCTATCCATCCATCCATCCATCCATCCATCCATCCGTCTATCCATCTATCTATCCATCTATCTATCTATCTATCTATCTCCGTCCGTCTATCTATCTATCTATCTATCTATCTATCTATGTATCTAGCTATCTCCGTCCGTCTATCTA
>JAUCMU010000030.1:19784491-19807156 GCA_032275025.1 Enteromius treurensis | reverse complement strand
TCACAGCCGTCGAGAGACTGGTGAGAAGAGTATATGAAGCCTGCTTAATGAGGGATCCCAGGTGTGAGTAATCAGTATTCAGGTGAATGAGATCGCGTATACATGGCTGAACTGGGATCAGTGGGGCTCGCTGGTGTGATGTCACGTGTTGGACTGGCTGCATTGTGTTCAGCACAGCCCGATGGTGTGACACAATGGAAACACATTTACCTTAAATAAATTCTACCATGCGCAAAAAAAAGTCTTGTGACTTTGCACAAATTAAATTATATTAGGTGTCCTTAACTACTCTGTATTTAAATTAATAATTTGGTGCGATGCATTCATTGTGTACGTACATGTTTTTACATTGTACTTATATTTTTCTAAATATCTCTGTAATTAATTTCTGAAATGACATTAAAAATTACACTGTTGACCTATTCCCTTACACTTTAACCCACCTTTAAACCTACCCATACCACCAAACCTGTCCCTAACCTTACCCGTATCCACCTCAATAGCAGCAAAAGTGTTTTACAAAAAAAGATGAGCACAATAAGTACATTGTACCTATTTTCTGATGTAAGGACATAGTAGTAGAGGCCAACGGTGCTTTATTTACTTTATTCATAAGTGTTTTATGCAATATTCCGAATTTTGCACATCAGTTCGAATATTTGAATGGAAACAAAGCTGTTGTCTAAAATGTGTACCATTTACCATTTAAGTTGGTCTACCAGTCTGGCTATTTCAAAGGTGCCGTACACCAAAATTGTGTGTGTGATAACAATTGGATGAAATAGTTACATTATTTAAGTTTTGCAATCAATTATTGTATGGAATAGATTATTATCTTCTCAGTTCTGAAACTGCATGTGAGGACCATCTTTCAAAAAGAACAATGAACATTATGAGCTACTAAGAAATGTGGGTCACTACTTTTAGAGCAAAAGTTAGTTAGCACAAAGAAAACAGGATCAGGTCATATGCAAAGAAAACAGGATCAGGTCATATGTCTAAAATACACAGTGCTTCTGCTCTGTCTGGTGCATATTTTGTAGAACGTAAACAGAGCAAGAACTTATTAGGATTATCCAGCCTTCCTCGCTCAGTCGATTACTCCAGAGAACCGGCCTCACTTTCAGCTCATCACCTGGCCTGTGTGTGAGTGCGTATGAGGCCGAGAGAAGCTTCTCTATGTAAATCTGACACTTACTCTGATGCGGTTAGTTTCTCCCTGATGGTATGCAAATACTTAATGCTTGATTCAGCAGGAAGGCTGAATACTTTTTTGCATGTGGGAGGTTGGAGAGAAGTAAGTTGAGAAACAACTTTCAGACTTTTCTCTCTTACACTTAAAGCAGTAAATATTTAAGGTTTAAGAAAATAACAAGATACTATACGTTTTAGGTATATACTATTTAAATGTAAACCCTATTTGGACTATAATAAAAAATTGTGTAATGAGGTGAGCGGAGGTGGGGTCATAGTCAAGCAGGCAGGGTAAACAATGGCTTCAGAAGCAAACGTAGGCAATCCAGAGACATAAACAATAATCCAGGCAGAGGTCAGGGCAGGGAGCAGACAAACACAAAAAATTGTAAACAGTCCAAGATCAAGAAACCAGGAAATCAAACAATCAAGCTGGAACAAATCAAGACTTCACAATCAACTGACTGGTGAAACTGGCTATTATGCTAGTGCTAATGAGTGTGTGTGGGCGTGGAGATGAACAGCAGGTGCTTGATTAGTCCAGGTGTGAGTGATTAGCTGGTGGTGTGGTGGCTGCTGGGTAATGTAGTCCAGGTGATAGTCTGATGTTGTTGGTTGGAGTGCCCTCTGGCAGAGCCCAAGGGAACTCCAGCTGAAACTCATGACAAATAGTAAGTTTGTTCTTTTTTTGTTTTTTTATTATTATTTATTTAGTATTTTTTTATGCCTTTGTCAAACACATCATTTAAATTCTATGCTATCTAATTTCATGATTTTTGAAGTTACATAAATTAATATGTACCCACATATAGATCAAAACCTTACTTTTTAAAATGTGCTTTTAATAAAGGTCAATGCGGTCAAATGTTATTTATGTCTATCCCTTGACATTTCTCAAAACAATTCCTCAAGTATTTTCATTCTTTGGGAGTGAACTATCCCTTTAACACTACCAAAAACAAACTTAAAAGGAAACAACGCCACTGGAAATGTTGTGAATCATTAAAAAAAGTTGATAATTTATGATTAATTCATGTCAAGGTAATGTAAAACATCATATATTCAAGCATAAAAGTGTATTTTTATTTATGAAAGATGCCAGACAACAGAGAAACATTCTGTGGGGACCCATCAGGTTGATTTTCTTATGCCGGTAATATATAGGGCTATAGCAAGAAAACAAGATAAAAGAGAAACCTTGAGAATTCCTAAGGCAGTTTCTGAATCATTTCATGATTAACAAATAATACTTTATACAGAATGTTAATAAATTACCTTCAGAATGATTGCATGTAAATTACAGCAGGTTTTAAGAGCACGTTTTTGTCAGTAACAAATGAATGACATTAATTTGATTAGTAAGTAATTTGATTATTGTTAGTTCCGACACTAATGATGATTATACTTTAGAAGCTGAACAAAAGCAGCAGGGGGAGACGAAATTAAAAGAAATCGGAAAGGAAAGGCTAAAACTAAAAGAAAGGGAGAATTACATGACAAAAAAGGTTTTACGGTGCTAAACCACCATAAAGTAGATGATGATGTTTCATAAACATCAAAATGTGAAATCACACAAATACCATCAAGCTTATCCTACAGAGGTACTTTAGACTGAATCACGCATCACTCTGAACCTCCTCCAGCTGAAAATATTCACTCTCCAGATGGGACAGTGAAGCAGATGTGGCTTCTTTATAGCTCTCTCCAGCAGACCTTAACAGGAGACCAGGGCTCAGATCTTCTAATCAACACAGCTGGCTATGGATGAAGGCGTCTGTCACATTTCAAAGCTGGCCAAACAGCAGATGCAGAAGGTCACTGCGGGAGTTTAGGAAAGCCATAGCGATAATTGTGAAATGTTCATATTCAATAATGACAATCTGTGTTCGCTAGGCAAGTGAAAGGCTCTGTCATCCTATTACCGACCAGACATCTATAATATCTGCAGAAAGCTGTCTGTTAGCATTAACGGCCACTTCCCCTCATCCAAATCAAAGTGAGTGCACAACAGAGTCTTGTGGTACTCAGACATACTCTATTATTTGGACATTTTCTTGTCCGGTTCTTTTTATATTTTATGATCATTTTACTTCAAATAAATGGCTCTCTGAGGCCCATGACCCACAGCCACTGTGTCCTTCTTTGATCAAACTGTCACACCAGTTATACTCTTAAGATACTAGTGACTGCCAGATAATAAATGCAAATAGAAGAAAGGTCTAAGTTGAGAAGAACATTGAAGGGTGAGGCTAGGTAATCGCCGAAATCACAGTGGCATTGAACTCTGAAGACAACCTCTAGCTGTATTCATGGTGAACAGAAGACAGTCAAAGACTAATGTCGGTGGTAATTAATCACCAGTTACTCTTCACGCATAACTAGCGTCTCTTTTTGCCACCCAACAATCTTGAAGATGGTGCTGAGAAGTTGGGAAAAGAGGTGATTTCTGCATCAAATCAAGAAAGAAGGTGAACTATGAGAACTTTTCCTTTACAAAGCAGTAACTTGAGTTTTCAAATGCTAGACTGTTAAGAAGAAAACAGCACCAAAAAACATCTTAGGTATTGGAGATGTTAGAGATAATACACGCTTATCCAATGCTCAATGCTGAAACTACACAGGTTTAGTGCCATCTGTCTTCTACAGTCTGCACTAAAAATAACATGCAAAGCATTTAATATCTTCAGCTGCTTCTGCAGAGGCCGAGGTGCAATACAGCAACACAAAGCAATGAGAAGTATTGACTGAACACTTAATGGCTCCGCAGCCTCAGATCTTTGGAAAAGTTTGACTAGTGGTTTGTCCTTTAAAAATATCAAATCTTTTTACTTTCTTCAGAAACAAACATCTAGTCATATTTGGGTGGGTTGCAACGTACTATTATGGCAATTTCAGCACTGTTAAAAAAACAGTCTGTTTAGTCTGTTTTTATATGCAAGTAAGATGTGTTACAATTGAAGAATCAAATCAGAATCATTTAAGATTCTATAGGGAATATGAAAAGAATCACTGTTTTACGGCTGGTCACGTCGTCGGTCTGCGATTCACTGAACGAGCTGTATAACATCAACTCTGCGCTGGATATTAAAATCCAGATTATAGTGTAAACACTATTAAGTATATAGTAGTATCAAGTTTAAGACATTAACTTGTAAGCACAAAACACAAGATACTTATCTTTTCAATTATAAAAATGGCTTTATTGGATAAACCTAAGACACATAAGCTAAACTAACACATAGACACACGCATTCATACCATCAAACAAGTTGCAGGAAGAGAGAAACTGAGGTAAGTTTCTCTGAGGTAAGTTTAAGAGAATGAAAATGTGAAATCCCAATTTTACAGCAATAGGGGCTATTGCATCGACTTGAACAACCATCAATCAAAAGATTAACTCTTGTATTGAGTTCATCAATTAGGTTAAAATTATATCAAAATCATGACTAAAAGCCAGTTGAAAATTGACTAAGAGCTGAGGCTAAGAGTGTCATTTGAATAGTGTCTTGAGCTTTTAAACTCATCTGTGGACATGTTTTAACCAATAGATATCATCCTAGCTCAGGGTGTGGAGATATTTCTCCTCCCAAATAATAAATCCAAATGTTACCTTATCAGTCACATGGACCGAATTTTCCCGCTCTTGCAGAATATAATTTTGGACATACATGATTTCTATAACATAAATATGATACATTTGACTAAGAATTGGTGGGAAGAAACATTTCAAGCAAGAAGATTCATTTTACCCATGCACTGATACTGATGTCCTGTGTCTTTGACCTTTATCTTGGTTATTTGCCCAATATTCACCTTCCCGAGTTGGGATTTTCAATATATGTTCTTTTTTGTTAATGTTGCATGATGTCCTATGACAATGTCTGTTAGATCTGCGTGCATCAGGCAGGCAACCAGGTATCATGTCCCGATTAATGACTTCCTATTGTCTTGAGGCCTCTTTGTGGAATTCGTCTCCTCATGTTTTAATGTTCTGATCAAATCTTAAGTTCTCTGATTCTCTCTAATTCACTGCACAATGCATGAAATGATTAATATTGATGACTTTGCACTATACTAATTTGTGTCCATTAAAGTACCCTCAGAACAATTGTGTCTTACCCAAAATTATGCTGCAAAGAAAACAACACTTGTCAAGTGATTTCATGGGTCCTTGTGGCCATATAAATGGATTTAAATGACTTTTTTTTTTTTTTAATAGGAAGAAAGCTTTAGAGTGACAATAATATTAACAAGATATTGATCCAAGGCAAAGAACATAATGAGGGTTAAATGAAAGAGGGAAAACTTACTGGAGTTGCACATCAGTAAACTGTGATAAGATAAATTTCTGTTAGAGATGCCTGTTCATATTGTTTATATTCTGTATTTTTGATGGGAGAGGAAGGGAAAGACTGTTTCTTCTCTTATCATGCAAAGGCAGAGCTTTCCCCGTGGATCATTTATGTACGCTCATGTTCTACTATCTTATCCCACATTAGTAATCACCCTTCTGTAGAATTTCTCTACTGCTCCAGTAACCAATTACTTAGAACAAATTTTGTCCAACTCCCAGAGATCACATCCTTTGTTACATATTGCTTGGCTGAATATTGCTTTGCTTCCAGATCTCACATTTGGGCTCTCGTGTTATTGATTTTGGGTTGCTTAGCGCCTATATACAGTTTTTTTTGTATGTAAGTGTTCTATTTTCTAATGTAGTTTTGTTGCTTCTTTTTAAGTTTATTTTGATCTCTGTTAATATCTAAAACACCAGTTCAACATCACTCTTCCCTAGTCTCTTAAAGCTCTGTTGAATCCTAATGGTTAGGCCTTGACAGTCCTCTACAATACGGTGTGAATAATTAATCAAGGACAGAAAGAACACCTAATCTTTTCACATAATTGGTTCAATTTTCATAAAGATATACATAAATAATACCCCTATACAACAGGGTGTTAATAGGCAGTGCATATTCAATGCAATGGGAAAAAAAATTATTCAGCACACAACTGTAGAAGCATCTCCTGAAAATGATTGAAAAAAAATGCTATTTACAGGAAAATGGTTATTCTGTTATTTCCTTCCAAATTTCGTTTTGTTTTTCATGTTTTTAATGATAATGATAGTGAGTTGTGAAGGATCAATTATTTATGAATCATGGCATACTGTAAGTTCAGTATGTTACAAACACATATTTCATGTTTTTTTGTGCTGTCAAAACGATTAATGACATCCAAAATCACTAAAATAAGTTTGTTTCTACGTAATACATGTGTTTTGTTTATATTTATATGTACATAAATATACTTCTTAAATATTTTCATGTAAGTGTGTGCATTTATAAATGTATACCAATATGCAAATTATGATAAACTGATTTGACAGCACTACTATTTTAGGTATCACAGCTATATTGCATTAAGTTATAAAAGTAAAAAATGGAAAATGAGAAATTGCAGATGTCTGACGTAAGAAAAAAAGACTCTTTTTTTATATAAAGAATATTTTTTTAAAGAATAAAATGCTGTAGGGCTTGTTAATGGGCATTTTGTTCAATGCAAAGTGTAAAAAAAAGTCAACTGTGATATTTTTCAAATCAAGCCCTCAAAGTCGCTGTGCAGCGGCGAGCTGTGATCTCAGAAACTGACCCCATCAGAGAGCAGAAAATAAGTGCCGTCAATCTAGTGTCTGGTTTGTGAACTTTCAGGATACTTAAATGCACTTTAACTCTGAGCTTCTAGTTCTCTAAAGTCCAGGTGGAAACAATAATCTTTCTGAAGCAGAGTCAAAGAGCTGAGAGGCGGTTCTACGCTATAAATAGGTGCGCCAAAACACAGAACTTGTTAAAGAGTGGCAGATATGGGGAGGGAAAGAGTGTTAGTAAAAAACAAAAATGAGCCTTTTAAATGTGATTGAACATTCCTTCGCATTAGCAGGAGAAATCATCAAGTGTCAATTTTCTTGTCCTTGCTCCTTCGCTAACATACTCGGTTGAGCTCGGCTGATATGCTTTCGTTCCGCTCCTCCTTAATCCCATGCATTTTTAAACAGGCACACCGACCCATGCCGCAAAGTCATTTACAAAGGCTTCGCCACATTGTAATGAGAGAGAGTAAAAATGCTTGTTTGACACTCCTCCCCAGGTTTCCCCATTCATTATAAAATAAGGCCATGACAATGATCAAATAAATATTCAGGACAAGAACGAGGACAGAAAGCAAAACATTTCTGACTGAAAGAACGAATGCAGCTTCTTCTTATTTTGTTGGGCTATTTCATTCTATCACTTATATTGTATCTACTGGACCATATGTTTGTCACCACTGAACAGAGATCTTTTTAAATCCCTAATTAATATTCATGAGGTAACCGTGAGTTACCGCCCACTTTCATTAAGTCACGTCTCTTACGTTGGACTCTTGAGATGCATCAAACATCTATGATAACTCTTTCGGTCTTTCCTACATATAACCACAATATATTCCAAGATGTAATAATCCACAGAGCAAGTTTTTGAGGCGAATCTTAAATAATTAAACAGCTCTGCTTATTGTTCTTTTACTGAGGTGGTGTTACTTTCATATACCCCTTAGCTCCTCGGTCCAAAACTCATTCTTCTTATTAAAAGGGATGAAAATGCTGGTGAGGATATTTTACACAATTTAAATTATTAAAATATCTGCATCCTGTACATGTCCAGTAACATTATACAGTTCATTTCTACACTTAGCAACACATGCATAACAAAAATACAGCCTATTTTCTTCTCCATGTAATAAAAAGAACTTTGCTTTGTAAGGTTTCATGCTTTTTTTAATTGTGGTTGCAGCCTGTTTGAAAAGGGGACTGTTTGTGTCAGTGTAGACAGCTATGAAACAAAAAGTATTTTCCCAAACTGACCCCTGAAGCACAACACAATAACAAGCTTTAAATAAGTCCACTTTTGCATTGGTGATTAATTCAACATGATCTGAAATAAACACAATTATTTTTCACTTATCCATGGTATGATACTCCTCAGTCAAATAATTAGACAGAATGGATGAGTTTTATTGAAAGAGATTCAACACGCTCACATTGAATTTCCTCACTGACCCTGTGTCTGTAGTTTATTATTCTGTTTTAAAGAAATGTAACAGCTTCAATACAAGGCAAACTCCAATGAGAGCGTCTATGAGGACATGACAGGTCTTTCAGTAAAGCACTGTTTATATGGAGCATCTCCACCTATAAGTTCAACCACCAAGAAGAAGTGACAAAACATTACCTCTCATACATAAACAGAGATTTACTGAATAATTGAAGTGCTTTACCAAAATACAAGCTTCATATTTGTGCTTGTAAAGCCTCCTGAACACTGATCTGATTTGAATAACTTGCATTGTAGGCGTAACTTCGAGTTTCATTTTTACAAGGCAAACTATGACTTTAATTATTTTTTTGGCATCAAACATGGAACCAATGCTGTTGATAGAGATTTAAAGAATAGTTTGACAAGATGTTGAAATCCTGTCCTCATTTACTCTGTTGTTCCAAACCATGACTTTCTTTGCAGAACACAAAAGAAGAAAATCTGAAGGTTGCTTTCGGTTATTTTCTATAAAATTACAATCGAAAGAAGCCGAAGCTTTCAAGCTTTAAAAAAGGACACAAAAAAGTATTAAACTATCATGCATTCAACTTTTCCCATGTAATCCAAAGCCAACTGATTTCTTTGGCCAAGAAACAAAATTTCTGTCACCCTGTTTTATGTGCAGTTTGAAGTATTGAGAGTTGTTAACTCTGGTCTCATTGCATTAACGTACCTCGGTGCACTTTTTAGCGAGCCACGAAATATGTACCCCCACCCCCCTATTCATATTAGATTTGAAAATTTGTGATTTTGAACATTAGCATCACACATATCCAGCATCACATCTATTGGTTTTCATATACAGTAGGTTTACTCTGTGACGCGGTGTTGCGCAGTGTTCAAATGGATTTGGTGTAGTGCATATTTCCAACATGATTGAGCATTAACTTTAAGCGACGGCTCTGGATTTTTAAATTCTGAACCATCGCAATATGTGCCTGTATCAACATAATAAAAATATGCCAGGGTCACATATTAAACCTGTGTTTTAGCGTCAGTCTTTGAAACTGCGGTGAAACGTGCAGTAAGGTACATAAAACAGTGTTGCACAAAAAATGCAAAGGTACGTATTTTTTATATAGACCAGGTTGTATAAAAGGTGCTGTATCAAGAAATTCAATGGATAATGCAAATGATTCCAGTTCTACCAAGGCCTGAAACTCTGCCAGCCTTACAAGTTAAAATCAAGAACAGCACATAAAAAACAGAGGTGTGAGTATCATTACTTTATTAGTTGTATCCCACGCAAGTCTTAACAAATAAAAAAAATCAGTTTTCAAATCAAGAATGCCATTAAAAGCACCATATACAGAAGCAGTTGCCTTAATGAGGCTTGATATACCCCATGAGTACTATCAAAGGGTCCAACAACAAAATAGCAATGCAAAAAAATGGAGCCAAGTGAAATGGCTAATCAAGTGATATTAGATCTTGCTCAGAATTGAAGCTGGGAATTCAGTTTGAGGTAGCAGCACTTTTACAAAGGACAACAACAAAACTCCCCAAAGCAGTCCTCCATCTTCATCTGCGCAGCAGAAGAGTCTCCGAGCGTGACAGGTAGCGATGAGGAGGCTATCTAAGCCTGTGTCCTAATGAGAGTAGGGAATGAACATTAAGGCTTTAATCTCACCCTGAGAGCCAGAGAAGCATTAGTGGACGTCAGCCATGATGGAAAGTAATGGGATGTTTTAATGAAGTGACACAAAGTGATATTAATGGCGTGTTTAGCATGAGGAGTAAAGACAGAAACACAAGGTGGCTGTGATTGGCATGGAACCACAGGGTATGGGCAACAATCCAGGAACACATGAGGGGACCAGGGCCCAAAATCTGTTATTGTTAAGAAATGCTGGCTGCTTGTTTTTAACAGATGTTTGTTGAAAGAGCAATGGTCGAATGTAGCATCCCAGCCCAAACTGACAGGATCAAAGAGAGGCGTTTTCGTAGCCCTGTAGGTGTGATGATGAGATTCTGACATCAGTGCCAGGTGTCTTGAATATGTTTGCTTTTCTGAAAATGTTTTGAAATGAAGAACAGTAATGACCGTCTTTTTTCACTTAACAAAACTTGAGTGTCAGTTCGATTAATAGAAGTGAAATAACATAATGTAAAAAGGGATTTGAGTGCTCAAATGTAATGTTTGCCGGTAGAAAGCATGTGTTTTTTTATACAGTATTGCTCAGATAATAGATATGACTTTAAAAAACTGCTTTATTTATACCTTTCAATGTGACACATTGTTTGCATCTCTAAGACGTGCACATTTATGGATGTTTATATGTGCATTCTGGTGGTGACAGTCTGATGTCAGATTTTTCGACAGTTAACACATCATTAGTGGTCTCACTGTGGCCAGACCCATCAAAGAACCAGCTGTCTAAAAGCGAACAAATAACAAGCATTGTTTGTGCTGCTTTATTCAAAATGCCTGCAGTCACTGCCGAAAAAATATGATGGATAGTGCATATTTGAGTTTATGATTTGCTGTGTGTGCCAAAATCTTTCTGAATCTCTTTTTTGTTCTATATATGACTGACAAAACCTAGTCGGAAGTATAGCTCATATGTATGTTACTGAAAGTAGAGGTGTTCTGGAATCTCTCTGAATCTTTTTTGTTTCATACATAAGTGTAACCCAAGCATAGCTATAGGCTGAGCTCTACAGACTCTTCACATTTTATGCTATGACTTTGGGGGGAAATACTGGATTCGGTGGAACGAATTATAGGGTAGTAAAACGTGTTAAATGGAGCTGAGAGGACAACACTCTTGTTCTTTACTGAAGCCACATAATATGGTGTCCTAACCAGATGGACATTCTGAAAGGAAATTAGCCAAAATACTTAAACAACACACACATGACTGAGGCAGAGGGGTAACACCTTATAATACTGTTCTGTCGTTAACGGATAACTACAGGGGAACAAATAAAAAACGCACTATTAGCATTTTAGTAACTACTACTAACTAACAAGAAACTACTAAGAACTACTGTATGGTCCATAATTAATGTGAATTATGCCTAATGGGTAATTAATTCTAAAATGATGATCATGGTAACTCACTAGTAATGACTCAAGTATTACCATAACCAAAACGGATCAGGATTCTAAAATCGAAAATCGTCATAACTTTTCAATATTAACTGACGTCATTTTAAACTTTTTAAGATACTTGCAAGGTTTTGGATAGTAATGACCCAAGTGTTACTACATCCATCTGAAGAAATTAAAAATTATTTGGATTTTGGAAAAATTATTATTATTCTAAAGTGAAGATCCCATTAAACCTCGAGTAATGATTAAAGTGTTGCCAAATGAATTACTAACCAGGACCCTACAAAAACCTCAAAAGTTTGCAATGGCTTCAGTAATTACTTTTATCATGATATTCACTTTAGAGTACTGATTCAAATAATGGTATCACTTTATTCTACAGTCTTTATTCTACTTGTTGTAGTAATTACAATAAGCTAGTAAATAGTTACTAACCTTGAACCTAGCCCTACCCCATATACAGGTAGTTACAGTATATTACTATTACTTTCTTGGGTAAGTATCAATCAATCAATTACTTTTATGTCATTTAATACAGATTGTAGCAAAGCACTGAACATTATTAAATAGGAGAACAGAGTGATGGTAATGTATCATGACGAGATTGAACTGTTTATTCATCAAATGCAGAGATGGTCTCTGTAATCAAAAAGATAATAATCACTAAAAATTAGGTGCCCCTACTGTAAGTACATGTACTGTACTGACTGTAAAATAAAGTGCAACCAAAATAATTAATAATTCATTCTGAAGATTTTGGCAATACTTGTGTCATTGCCAAGACCTTCACTTTGGAATTAATTATGCAGTACATTCTGTATCATTCATATTGCTTATGAACCTTATAGAGTAGATCTTAGTACTTCTTGGGGAGGTATGAAAGAATAAGTTACTGATCACTTAATAGTTAACTGCCACAATCTTCTGATTCTGGAGCGTTTCGCTCATGGTGAGAAAGCAATCCAGTCCAATGGGTGTCATAATTCAAGAGGTGGGATATGTTACAAAAGCAACTTTTCATATTAATTAATTAGGATTACAAGAATGCTGTCCAGACGAAGCCTTATTCCTTGGCAATTGGTATGCTTCGCAATGTTGCTTCATGAAGCAAAACCAAGAAGAAAATGCAACCATGTAACAAATTAAATCCCTGTTTTGGAACAAAGCAAGCAATCTACAGGTGGGAAAACACCCTTAGTGAATCATTAAAAAAAAAATCCAGTTTCAGCATTATTCACTGTCAAATACAATACTTTACATTTATGAGTGCTTGTTTTTCAGTCATGATTTTTTACGTAAATATAGGTATAACCCATGTTTATGTTCTTTATAGTAAACTATAATACAGTATACATTATGTTTCACCATTTGGTCATTATGCATATGAGCTCACTAGGCACTAGACATCTCAATATAAATGAAGTCAGCTAATGCATTAAAGCCCAACAACATTTGTCTTTGATGCTGCCTTGCATGCATTTTCCATTTCAGCAATCCCTTCCCACCCTTTGGCAGTCTGCAGCTTATTGGTAAGAGTGAAAAATGTTTCCCGCACTCCGACACTTTCTCATCTGCACTCATGTTTATATTTACAGTAAGCATGTATTGCTCTCTCACAGGCGTGTGTGTAACACTCCTCGCTTGATAAGGCACACGTGCGGGAGACGGGCTGCTTTAGAATGGAAATATATGAATACATGCATCTTTGTATTAGCATGCGCAAGCTCGTTTGTCTCCAAAAGAGGCGGTGTGGGAATTTCACAGGAGAGAAGCCAAGTGGGGAGGGAACAAGCGCTGGCAATAGTCTCCCCCGCAGTCTCTGACAAGTTCATTTGTATATAATTACTTACACTACCCGCGTACGAGAACAGACATTTGTCACCGTCAGCATGATGCTTGGATTTCCGACGAAGGCGAATGCGCCTGAAGTCTCTTTATATAGTTGTAGTTATTAATCCCTCACTTGGTCTCATTTTAGCACGGCTAAACCTTAGTAATAAGGCCACGGGTCTTAACACGAGCCTTATTGGCGCAATTTATCAGGGACCCACTTCAGTGGTTCCCTACTTCAGGTTCTAGATCTCGGCATTTAAATAGCTCTATGAATCTAAATCTGAAAGAGACTTGGCTGATCAGACCATGCAAATGCATTGTGTTCGTGCGCAAACCTTTACTTTTGTGATGGGTGTAGGTAGATATTAAGTTAGAATTTAATGACTTTTGGTGGAACTAATATATTCGCCTTGAACAGAGACTCTGGTTGAGTGACTGCTGTTTTACATTTTAAGAGTTGTCATTATTCCACCTAGCAATCCATTAAACTTTCTCTGAGAAGTTTTCTTCTCAATTTACAGAACGTTTCAACCTTACAGCGCAAAGAAAGGACATTATCATACAAATATTTGAGATGTAATTGTATTTATTCATGTGGAAACGGCGGGTTAAAAATAACTCTTCTAACTTTGATCCGAACTTTGATATACAGTATAACACAGAACTGACCGTAATGGAGATTTTACAGCTTTAGGAAACTCAATTCCAAATTGACAATTTAAAAGGAGGTTTTGAGTGCAGTCATCTTGTCGCTTCTACTACCTCCCTGCCAAATGCTTTTTCCTTTTTGAAAAGATAATGATGGATACCACTGACTCATGTCTCAATCCCCATATGAATAACCACTAGTAGCAGCACTTAGATTCAATGGGTGCACGATTCCAGTTGATGACTGATGTGTTTGGATCATTTAGGAGAGTGTTTTTTGAGCGTTCACCGGATGTGATGCCTCACTTCTTTGAGACTTTGCTAAGCTCTATTAAACTCTATATTTAGTTGGACTATTGACTCGTCATTAAGGAAATCAATTCATAATGGACATTATTCTTCAGCTCTGTAGCTCTGTGATTACTATAGCGATTCATGCAGTGAAGTACTTTAGAGCTATTTTACTTTAAATTGTCCTGTGAAGTGATTTTGGTTTAAACCCGCTGAGAAGATCTGCATGCATGTAGCTGGTCACACTGTGTTTTATACGTCGGTTTCTGAGATTTTATGAACTATTTAGTGACCCGATTTAAACCTGCTGAGAAGATCAGAATGCGTGTAGCTGGTCACATTGCGTTTTGGACGTTGGTTTCTCCTATGTTTTGACTGAAGTAGAACTTTGCTGAAAACTCAGCATTAAAATACTAGAAAAAATAAAAATGTCACAAGCAAGATGAAAGCGGTATTGTATAAGCAATTTACTAAAAGGCGAAGGTTTCGGTCACATGTTGACCATTTGTTGTTATAGTTATTGGTGCGAACAGGCCATAAAAAAGTATCCAAATTGGATTCAAATTCAGAAATTCTCAGTATTTTTGTGTGTGCTGCTCTAAACCATCACTACCTCACCAGCTAACATTCACCGTTAAAACTGCTAATCTTTTTAGCAGTCTATTTCGTTTGCTACCAATCAGACAAATTAATTCAGCCTGTCAGGACAAAATGACTTCATATCCTTTAAATTCATATTCAGATTACAAAATGTCTCTTTTCCTGTACTGTCACAGCTATCTTGAATTCAGGGATGAGTAGTAAATTCAGGAGCTTTATGCTAGTCAGCAGGACAAGATTATTTTCATGGATACAAGAAGGATACGCGAGAGACATCCTCCCTAGCCAAAGATGCTTCTTTGAAGACAGGAACAGTGCTGCCTGCAGCTCAGTAGGTTTTCTGCATGAGTAAACCATCTGAGATTGCCTCCCCAGTCCCAGGTAACTAATTTTACTCTTGGTAGGTGTTATTGAGTGCAAATTGTTTACACTAAGCACTTCTTGCTGTGACACCATCTGAATATCAGTGTTACCTGTTGGAGAAGCTAAAGATAGAACAACTGCTTGAAAAGAGCTTGAAAAAGGCTCTGTGTGTGTCAGATGCTCAACTGAATCGGTGTGATTTGCAATTCAGTTTTGCAAGCATAGTTCAGCTTCGAGATAACTTGTGTTAAGTAATTCGACAACAGTGTAAGAGATTAACAAACAGGTAACAGCTGGTTTTTTGCTATCAGCGGCAGTCCTGTAAAGCAAAAATTAACCCCCTCCCCTTGAACATGAGCCAGAGATACAGAGGAAGACATCCAAGTCATAAAGGACTAAATGAGCTTTTCAAGTCTACAGAAAAGAGAGCAGATCTTCTCTACTTCATTAATTTGACGCACCCCTATCAGGCCCTGTTCAGAGGAGGCAGCACATGCTGGTGTGTTAATGTGACGGTAAGTGATGCTGAAGCGGCTGTAGCAATCAGTGTAGTGCAGTGATCTCTGACGAGAGAGCCATTGGCGAAGCTTCAAAGAGTACCCATTAGCCTCCCTTTAATGAAACATGCTCGTTAATGATAGCTATCTTTCTCATTCTCTGCTCCTCAGAGAAAATGCAGGAGAGAGTTTGAAACTTGTGAAAATATTTAACATGCATGGCAGGGTGCAGGAAGGGGCTTGCAAAGCCCTCCGGTATCTCACCTGCTTACGCCTTCTTTGAGGAGGTTGCAAAAATTGTCTTTTACCACGGTCACGTCCATAGATGTTTAGATTGTGATTAATTGTGAGATGAAATTTAAACAAATAAATAAAAATGCTATTGTGATATTTAAGTATTTTTAATAATTGTTGAATGCATGTAGGGAGATACACTAGTGTTCAAAGATGGAGACAGATATGTACATTACTGGTCAAAAATGTCAAGGGATAGTTTACCCAAAAATGAAAGTTATCCTCTTTTTTACTCACCTTTGAAGCATCCTAGGTGTATATGACTTTCTTCTTTCAGATTAATCCAATTAGGTATAAAAAAAATTGGCCATACACCTCCAAGCATTTGAATAGGTTTAAATGGGTGGTAGCTGTACTCCCGGCGGATGACGTAGTGTGTACTTCTGGCAAAAATGTAGTTTCAAAGGAAAGAACGTTTCCTTACTTTAGCAAAGAAAACCATTACTAATTACGTAACATCAACATACTGTACAGTGGGTACTAGAGATGTCCCGATGCGCATTTTGTCAGTAAAGCCGGTCCTGTAATCAGTGGTAAATGCCATCAGGTGCGTGATTTCACATTGAGCCGTATATACTACACTCAGCCGTTGTTCACTGACAAGCTGCGCAAAACCATGTTCATTATCAGTGTGAATGTTTACCGCCCAACAAGACAAAGACCCTAAGCACACAGCTAAAATAATGAAGGAGTGGCATCACAACAACTCCGTAACTGTTCTTGAATGGCCCAGCCAGAGCCCTGATTTAAACCCAATTGAGCATCTCCGGAGAGACCTAAAAATGGCTGTCTCACAACGTTTACCATCCAACCTGACAGAACTGGAAAGGATCTGCGAGGAGGAATGGCAGAGGATCCCCAAATCCAGGTGTGAAAAACTTGCATCTTTCCCAAAAAGACTCATGGATGTATTCGATCAAAAGAGTGCTTCTACTAAATACTGAGCAAAGGGTCTGAATACGTAGGACCATGTGATTTCAGCTTTTCTTTTTTTATAAATCTGCAAAAATGGCCACAATTCTGTGTTTTTCTGTCAATATGGGGTGCTGTGTGTACATTAATGAGGGGGAAAATGAACTTAAATGATTTTAGCAAATGGCTGCAATATAACAAAGAGTAAAAAATAAAGCAGTTTTTAAAATTGTAATCTTAAATCACAATATTAGTGTTTTTTACAGCATTTGTGATCAAAACAGATTTCTTTCAGTCTTAGAGCCTAAACATGAACGGTAGTATACCTAATTGAGAAGCTCTTCTCTAATTATGAAGAATCTTATTTAATAGGTCACTGCGTGATAAATTACTCATTCGTGGTCAGCTCTGTTTACAATAAATTCCAATGACCTTTACTAAAAGTGGTACAAAAGTTCACATCAAAGTAATGGTGCATAATGTAATCAAATGAACAATTATTGTGTGTCAGTGAGAATATTAGGCTAAGTGTGTTGTTGTCAAAACAACTTCAATTAATTTATTCAACAGCACCTGATCATTCAACATCATATCAACCAGCTCAGGGACCAATTTACCAGAACAAGATGAGATCAAGCCCCAAACTAGTTGCTGTTACAGTTTAGTTTCACTGCTCAAACAACTATCATCTGATGCTTTGTAAACTGTCATATATTTGCGTATGACTTATTCACAGCCATATCTGCATGTGCTAACAGACTTTGAGATCTGATATATTGAGAGCAGGTGCAAATTACAATCCTGCATTCATTATAAAGCAGTAAGTAATCTTAGTGCTAGCTGAGAGACTGTCTTGCATTTGGTGCCAATATGACTGATATTAAAGACGCCATCCTAAGTGTAAAATGTGTATTTTTCCCCGGCTGTCAAGGCAGGTAAGGTTCTTAATCCGTTCACTCTCGTGGGCTTTCTTTTTCTAAGATTCTTTTTGCAGTAAGAGACACTGTCTTTTTTTGAAAGTTGCTCAAGGCACAGACATAGATTTGAAGGGGACGTTGGCTTTTAATGACACATGAAATCCGCTAACATATTCTAGCTGTGATGTAAAGTAGAACAAAACTTTCCCTTTCACTGAACGCAAACAACTGAACTTATCTAACATAAATCAAAATGGAAATTAACTTAACATTAAGTCAGATCACGTAGAAATACACACTGTGGTCTGCTCAGCACTTGTGCTTTTTATCATACATGAGCCAGCCAAAATTTTCACCCTGTTAGCCCATGCTGATAGAAGATATAACTACATGCTCTGCTAGCAAAATGCCTATTTTTCCAAATAAACCAACTATTCTAAAGAAATGTACATTTTGGTACAGTATGCAAACAAAAAAATCACACTTCATAATATAATCTAGAAGTTGCCATTAGTGAAATATTCTTTTAACTGTTTTTGACATCTACAGCTTATATAGTGAGATGTTTAAGTATGTGTGCATTCTTGAGATGTCAACTGTCATTGAGACGGCTTTGACAAGGTACAGTATTATATTTGAACATATATTATAGTTAGTGGTTCAAAGGAGAGATTTTCATCGGTTTTACTCTTAGTATGTCTGATAAAGTGTTGTTTCTAGTAAAGGTGCTTGAGCTGCTCGTTGTTTATTTGTTCATAATTGAGATTTGATTGAGAGCACATATTTAGGGTGTATTATTTGCTGTATCCCACATGGAAAGAACCTATGAGGATGTACGGGCATATATGAAACCTTTATGCAGTATATATGCACATATATGATCATATATATGCGCATATATGAAACCTATATGCAGTATATATGCACATACATGATAATATATATGCTGCATATATGCATATATATGCCACATATAGGCAAAATTGAGGTGCATATATGTGCATATACAGGCCATATATGATAATATTTATGCTGCATATATGCGTACATATGCCACATATAGGCAAATTTGAGGTGCATATATGTGCATATATGTACATACTGTATAATATAGGAAAACGGACAATTTTATATATGTATGCATATATGTGCATATATTTACATATAATATAAGAAAACGCACAATTTTATATATGTCACATATATTAAAAACCTATGTCAAAACCTATATTAAAACATATATGTTTATATAGATTATTTCCGGGATATGAATATTAATATTGACTGTTCTGTTTTTAAATGTATATTTGTGTACCAATCGTTCACTGAAAAGCTCGGTAACAATCTGCTGTTCTTAGGATCTGTGATGGCAATGATGGTTCTTTTTTGCTGTATAAAGAACCTTTAACATCCATAAAACCTTTCCGATGTACAAAAGGTACTTTAGATTGTAAACACATTTGTGACATCTTTTAGGAAACAATCACTAAAAAAATTCTTTGTGGAACACAAAATATTTGTATTCTTTGAAACATATTTTTCTATACGTGCATGCAGTTCTACAGCAGTCTTAAATATAAGACTATAGTCTTTAGAGAATACGCTATGCTTGGCAAGTAGTGTGTTGTTCTGTTCACTAGTGTAGTCTTTCATGCTGAAATCTCCACTTCACCTGTACAGTTATCTAGAAAAACACAGAGCCGTTTCTAAAAACATACTTTACTTACAGAGTGCACTGAAACAGAGCTCGCCCCGGCTTCATTGTTTTAACTCGCTATAAGATTCATCTGTGTCACTTGACTGTGGCCTTTAAAAGGGCATTAGCTGCAAAACAGCACCAAAATGCTCCAGCGAAGTGGATAGGTCTTTCACTAAAGCCCCAGGGTATAGCAGGGCTGAAACCTCTGCATGCGCTGTAGTGGTCAGACAGACTAGGAGGACCACTTCAACTTGATTTCTGGCTCTCTTGCTCCCCCTGCTGAAAGTTACATGGACTGCCTCTGGGTGAAAATGGCAGATTTTTTTCAGATAAGTCTAAGGAACCTTTCGAATTCAGGAGGGAAATTGATGGCGGTCGTAAAATACGCTATTATCATTAAAACAAGACAAAGTAGCCCATTGCATGATGCTCTGTTGCTGCAAGCGAGCAAGTAAATGTAGCCAGAGGTTTGTACAATTTACAAGAAGAGTAGATTCCTATGAAGCAAGGTGCTAGTTGCCTTTTTTCCAAATTCATTCAGATTTTTTGCTAATGAAAGATTGTTAATGTCTGGTTAACCTCAGGGAAAACAAAACAAAAAAAAACGATACAACAGAAAAACAGAGAGGCAGCAAGCTTGAGAAAAAAAGAGAGAGAGAGGTAAGACAGCTTCTGCCTGATGATGGTCATTACCCATTTTCCTCTCAATTGATCCATATTACGACCTACTGCCCTCACTCTAGCTCCGCTCTGGCTTGGATCTTCTGACTGTAAGAAGAAACAGCATTTACAAAGCAAGCTTTGCTAGCATTATATTGCATGTAGCAGAGACCAAAAGTGCCAAACCGAAGTCCTCCACGTGTTGCCATGCTTTCCTTCACTGCAATAAATGCTTGTTACCTCTTGTCTCGTCCTACAGAGATGAAACAATATGATCGACATAAGTACCACCTACTTACCGATGGCACCGCTTTGTGCCTGCCCACTGCACAATCGATGTTCGTGAAATTCTTAGCATTACAGGGCTCATGCTGGGGGAAGTGAGCATTGAGGCCATTGTTCAGTGTGTGGGTGCATGGCTTGGCAGCGCTGACTACTTTGTCTTTTTGTTTGGCGCGCCATGACTTTCGCTTCAATGAGCTTATGCCGAAGCTGAGCTGCTCTGCTCAGAAAGTGATAGCGAAAGAAGAGAAGTAAAAGATGGAAGGAGAGAGAGAGATGAAATGAATGTAGAAGAGAGAGAGGGGATCTTAAAGGAAACGGACACTGCTGTAAACAAGTTTGTGAGGAGCTCGATTCAAGGTCAGGGAACGTTGCTCGGATGCTACTTGCACTAAAGGGACAAGCTCACACAAGCATTCATTGCTTCATTTTGTGTGTTGGTTTGTCCCCAACAATCTGCTTGATTAGTGTAAACAGCAAAACTGTCTTTGAAATATCATAGAATTTTATGCAGGTGTCACATGATGTTTTGAAGCAATGCTAAGGTCTTGGGTTTGATTCCCAAGGATTGCGTACTTTGAATGCATTGCAAGTTGCTTTGAATACAAGCACCCACGAAATGCATAAATGTACAGTAAATGTAAATCTTGGCATGCATATGCATGATGGTTACTAAGCTATTTCTCAACAAGATTTTGTATATTGTGGTGTTTTCTTGTGACAGATGATGCATAATCGGATCCAAAAGTGGTTTCGCAGCAATGCCGTAAAAGAACCAAACACCTATTCCACTATAAAACAGTAAAAAGTCTTGAGCAATGGAAAGGGTTCGTAGATTTGAAAGTTTCTTAATGGAACCATTGATGCCAGTAAAGAACATCGCATTGAGTAAGGACCTTAAACACCCCAGTGTAGTTGCTCCCATAACAAATGTACAGTTGATTTGGATAATTGGGGATAGCTAAATGGGGGGAAAGGTATATTTTTTAATCCTCTAGATTGGATAATCATCTTTATATGAGAATAGAGATACAGATTGTTTCAAATTTGAATGGCTTCAACCTGTTAAGTATATTTATGTTATTAATTAGTGTTTTGTTTTCAGTAAAATGCTTAAACAACCTTCAAACAAGATTAGAGAAAACTGTGAAAGAAAATAAGAAATTTTTGTCCTATAACAAATCTTTTGTTTTCCTTACCCCATTGGCATTTTCTTTCATTGTTTGTCTAAGTAAACCTCATTAAATGTTGTAGATTTATGTTTAAAACAAATAAAAGCAATTTGCCAGTGGGGTACAAAAAATATCTCATCTCATGATTTTACTCCGCAAGTAAATGTTTCTTGTTTTAAGGATGCTTTGATAATTATACACCAAAACAAGACAAAAATATTATTAAATGTTTTTGCGGTCAATGCTGTGGAGCAGAAATCATTTGCTCAATATTAAACCAGCGATAGCATCTCACTCTGTCTACAGTTTCCCCAGAATTCAAGACTTTTGTTTGACAGCATATTTTAATGCTTTAATGTGCTGTATGATGACTTCCAGATAGTGACAGAGCAAAGTGGTCCGTTGGGAGAGTTATGAGATGTGTAATATATGGCATAACATTGCAGCATACATAGCCTACTGTGTTGCTAAAAAAATCTCAGTTTATTGCAAAATGAAGTGATTTGATTATGCATGCTATACCCATATGCCGCCAGCACCAGACTTTGTTATTTTCCAAAGGCTCATCTCAGTCTTGGCTCTAATAATGGACAAGAACTGCAGCTAGGGTTGGTCAGCACAATTTGGCTTTCATTATTACTAGTTTAGCTTTACCCCTTCGCAGGAAATGAGAAACTCTCATTGCATGTGATGATCTCAGCTCATAAAATATAGAGGACATGGATAAAGGGTTTCCTGAGGTATGGTTCTTTCAGAGAGATAAGAACAACAGCTCATCATCCTGTGTCAGCTCTACCCGCAGGTATACAGCAAACTTTCTCTCAGCCTCAGACACTGAACACCCACTGGCATGATTTCAGGCACTGTGTATATGAGAATTAGATGTGTATACCAACACGGCTCTGGTCTGGATCGTTTGCATATCCCGTGTGGAGTTGGATGCTTAATTATTCACATAAGCATTACTTTGTAAGTGCGGTCGGGTGCGTTGGGACTGTAAGGTTTGGGAAAATGAGCTAAAAGAATTTTAATTCAATTTAATTCTTTTTGCTTGTAATCCTATAGGGAGGGGGGGGGCGGGCGGGGGGGGGGGGGGGGGGGGGGGGGGGGGGGGG
>JAUCMU010000030.1:19767196-19779499 GCA_032275025.1 Enteromius treurensis | reverse complement strand
TGTATATATATATATATATATATATGTGTGTGTGTGTGTATATATATATATATATATATATATATATATATATATATTTCATTTTAATATTTCCTTTGGTTTTAGTAATTCCATGTGCTTTTCTATATTTTTTTATTTTGTTAGATATATTCCTTATAGCTTTTTTTTATTTTTATAGATTTTAGTGCTTAAATTTAAAAAAAAAAATGAAATGTTGCCTTAGAAGCTAACCTAAGTATTCTTAAGTTTTTAATTTAATAATATTATATTATATTATATTATATTATATTATATTATATTATATTATATTATATTATATTATATTAACAACAAGAACAAAAAAGCTTTACTGAACAACAGCTGGTCTACAACTCTCAGCTATCGTCATGATGCTGAAATGGCTTGTGGGATATGCTGGTGACATCTGGAAAGCTCTTTTGCATGCTGTTTTGCAATTCCGTGCTGATTGCAGCATCACACTACAGGGTGGCATCCTCTGTAATACCACTGTACTCCACCCAAAGTGTCATATCTCACGATTCATTTTTCCCATGTGTTTCGATCGATTTAACGCCCACAATATAGCCTACAACTCAGATGAAGTGAAAAATATAAAAATGAACTTTGAAACTATCAGCTTTGAGCAATAGCTTGAAGCAGAGGCGGATCATGTGTTGATTTGGGATTTTGACTTTAGAAAAACATTTACACCGTGTGATGACATGACAATATTGCATATTTACATATTTACATCCATCATTTCTTAGTACCTTTAATCTCTCTATTGTGTTTTATAGGAAGATAGAAAGTACGGATTATTGTTCAGCAGCAGTACATTATGTTTTCAGCTTTTTAGTGCCATTTACCTCAAAAAACTAAACAAAAAAACTAATGATGTGTGTCTCAAGCATCATGGTTTTTTTTTCTGGCTTCAGTAGTTTTGGGTTTGTCTTCTAGCGTGCAATTTGGTTCTTCCTCTGTGATCAATTCCTGCAGTGCCTCAGAGACCTGTAAGGAGGGCTGATAAATTTTTTTTAAACTACTGCTGAAGCAGCACAAGGACTGATTTAAGTGTTTAAAAGACAGATGGTAATCTCTCCAGCTCTCCTTCTCATTCTCTGTCCAGGCTCAGGCCAATCTCTTCTCTTTACTGCTTAAGATAAGTTGTACGCTAGTGATTTGTCTCTGTCCGTGGCACCTGCCTCATTATTCCTGCTGGATGTTAAGGGACAGCTTAACCTATGCTGCTTGTCGACGAGAGCATTTGTCAACATTTAATAGCATCGTCCGCTGACACACCAGCAATCTGTACAGCCAAAAGCAGGGAGCGCCAATAGAAGATGAGCCTAAACAAATGTCACATACATCTTAATGTCTGCAAGATTGCTTCATCAGTCATAGTCAGAAGATTATATAACAACAAAAAACTAGATAACTTCAATGATAATCTGGTAACTGGCAGAAGGCTAAAGTATTTTGGAAAAACCTCCTTAAGAATGAAAGCTTGTTTTGATCTGAGAGAAAGAAATAAAATGACTATTTTTTTGTTCCTTTATTTCTCTAATTGTATCTTTTGATCTCACAGTTGCGACTATACTAAGATGAATTTATATCAAAACAGTGCAACATTATCAAAATTTTCGGCCATCTTTAGAATGTCTGGCATGTGTAAGTTTATATTTCATAATTGCTTCTATTGCATTTGGAAATATCTTAGCATTTTGCCTTTAGATCTCACTATCGTGGATATCTGAGTATGACTTTCATGTTTGTAACTCTGTACTTGTCACGCCCAGTTCTGTCTATTACACTAGTTTGTCTTATGCTGCGTCCAAAATCGCTTACTTCCCTACTATATAGTACGCGAAAATCAGTATGCAAGGCGAGTAGTATGTCCGAATAGCATTCGAAATTCAGTTGGAGAGAAGTACCCGGATGACCTACTACTTCCGCCCGAATTCTGTAGTAGGCATACCATGGACACTTTCCTATCCCATAAGGCTACAGGAGAGAGGAGGCGTCATATTCAAAAAATGGCGGAAAGTGGAGATGCGGCTCATTTCATGTGTAAGTGTTTTTTTCCACCTCGGGAAAAAAACTTTGTTTATTGTGATCAAATCACACTTGTTTAAAACATTCTAAATAAATGGATGAAAGTTTAGATTTTTGTGCTGTTGTGACGACGCATGACACGTGACAACATCAATATGGCAGATGTAATATGTCAGAATTTTAACACTACCCACATTCATACTATATAGAACGTACTTTTTAACGGTTGGGTAGTATATTCAATTTTAAATGTAGTACCTACTTAAGCAGTATGCCATTTCGGACGCAGCATTAGTTTAGCTTTGGTTTCGTTACGTTACTTCCTGTTATTCCTTTTATGGTCTTGTTCCTGTTCTTGTTTAGTTAATGAGTTTATCCTTGCCACCTGTGTTCCTCACCTGTCCTGCATCTTCCCTCATGTTTATATATGTCCCACATCTGTCCTGTGTGTGGATCGTTATTTTGAATGCGTGTTCCATGTCTTGTTTAAGCTCTTTTAAGTTATTAAAGTCTATGTTCAACCCGCTCTCGTTGTCATCGCCTGAGTCAGTATGGACTGTGACAATTTTTAACAACAACTTTATTTTGATAGTCCACTTTTCTACTTACTGTAAGAACCTTTGTAACTACATGTCAACTTATTCTCATGAATTCTTATTAACGTCTACTAACTCTTAAGAGGAGACTGTTAGGGTAGGTTTAGGGTTAGTAAAATAAGTTACCATATACTTGCAGGGGCGTCGTAGTTGGGTGAAAAGTGGGACTAAATTACCAGGGCCCCGAGTGGGAGGAGGGCCCCTGAGGAGTGAAATTTTATTTTCCTTTAAATATCATTTTAAGATCACAATAAATGTTGTTAACTAATGTAAATGCTAATATTTTGGGTTAATGCATTAGCTGACTGATGTATTAAATGGTGTCGTAGGTAGTTGTGAAAACCAAGCTTACAGGGGCCCTTGGCCACTGCTTGTGCATAGGGCCCAGAATTTGGTGCTACGCCCCTGTATACTGTACCTGCAAAGTTTCTGATAGTCAATGTATGCTTTGTTGTGGATCCATCAATATGAAGTGTTAGAAGATATTAAGCAGACAGTCGACTAATACTCTAATGACTGTTAGTTGACATGTAGTTGCAAAGTTACTTACTGTTAGTAGATTGTCTAAAGTGGACCATGGAAATAAATTGTTGCCAAAATTCTGACCTTGTATCTAATAAATGCAATTGTTTCTTATATATCAGATAGAATAGTTATATCTCAAAGTGTGAGTATATATCACATTGTAACCTTATCTGACTGTTCAACTTTAGATTTTACAGTTGCAACTTTATTTCTCGTAACTGTAACTTTATATTCTAACAGTTCATATCACATCAGTGTGACTATCTTAATTGCGATGTTATATCTCACAGTTGTTACTTTTCAGCAATTTGCATTTTATTTTTCCAGTTTATATCTCATATTTGCTTCTGTAATCATATATTGCATTTGATCTCACAATTGTGACTATACACATATCTCACAATACCACTTAATTTTTTGCAAATTTAAAAACCCCACTTTTTCGCACGATTGTTATTACAGTTATCTCAAAATATGCCGTCTGCAACTTTATATTTTGCAATTTTATTTCTCATAACTGTAAGATTATATTTTATCAATTGCAACTTCACAAATGTAATTTAATATTTAAACTACATGGCTTTTTCATAATTGCGATTGTGAGATGGACTTTTCAGAACACAGTCACCTTTTTCACAATTGCAGCTAAATTTCTTGCAGTTGCAATTTCATATATCATAATGGCAACTGCTTATTATTAGCTGCATATATTTCCCATCATTTTGTTCATTTTATATCTCACAATGTGGCTTTTAACAACTGCATCTTTATGGACATAACTGCACTTTAAAATATCACAAATGCAGTTGTTTCTCACAATTATGACTGTAAACCTTCTCTCAAAATAAAGACTTTTAAGTTTTAACTCTGAGGCGAAATCAGTCAATGCTATGGTGCGCTTTGAATAAATGAGCTCGCTTGTAGTTCTGACCCTGCTGAATTCAAGCAACTAAATGTTTGCCCCAGTTGTTGCTTAGCCCGCATTTTTCACTGTCCTATATCTTGTGGGCAATTAGGCAGATAAAAATCTCATAGCCTTACTTGGACAATAACTTGATAAGTGAATGAATATCCTTGCAGGCTAGGATTGAAAAGGGGTCGGCCAGGAGAACCATGCCTTCAGCATTCACAACATAGTGAACTGGGCTAATCTTACTTTTCAAGCTTGAGGCAAGTGCATGATTGGTAATATTTATCACATATTTACTAACAAATTGTGCAGAGAGAAGTTACAGTGAAGCTTCAAAATAGTCACATCCCAGAAAACCCCTTTAAAGCAGATTCAGTTAACGGCTATTATCTGACACTGTCATTAAGACTAATTACCTGCTTCAAGGGCAAGTAAACAGAGGATAAGTGAGATTAGACCTTGTTTGCACAACTGATGAGTCCTGAACCTTATTTCAAGCTGCTATAGACAACCAGTGACAGCCGGACAACTGGACACAAAGTCAATGATGATGTGATGGAACCGTATGTCTGGTCATAAATGCGTGATTGCTTCATCACACCTTTGATCACAGAGGTTTGTCCCGTGCATATATCCTCAGTGGAGAGGAAAATCTGTAAAATGACAATCAATAAAAGCCATTACATGGAGGCCCATGTGACAAATCCATGCCGTAGAGCAGGATTAAATTGATTTTTCTGAATCAAGATGAATGGCAGAGTTACAGGATTGAAATGTTTTACAATCCATGTCATGTGTTTTTTTTTTAAACAGTTCTTTGTATGATATCAAACGCACGTGCTACTTAAACAAAGACTAGATCCAATAAGCACCTTATTTAAAATAAAGACGGGCCATTGAGTGTTTTGTTTGCTTACTTTACCATATATTTGGGTTGACGTTTTTTTCGTGCCTAGATTGTCTCATCCATGCTTGCTCATAACATTTGTCATGCTTGTTTTAAAATTGATCGGTCCAGTTTGGAGAGTTTACAGAGGAATCTAAAAAGGATTCCAAAAATGGAATAAATTCAGAAAATAAGTATGTTTTTGAACACCACTACATGTTTTTCTCTCCTCTTCATTCCGAATGAGCAAGAAAGCATTACTATGATTCATACTAGAAGGCATTCATGTTAATGGAAGAGAGGGCTGATGAGGCAGAACCAGATCTATCAATCTGCGCTAGTACCATTTTTGCAATCCATCATCGGAAAAGAGAAATCAAAGGTGCAAACCAGGTCGTCTTGGGCTTATACTAACACCTAGTGGTGTGGATGATGCATTACACAAAATTCCAGAAATGCTTTATTTTCTGTCAGCCATTAGTAATTTATCCACAAGCGATAGTGTAATCTCAATATGGCCGCCCCCATGAGGCAACAAGCTCCATTTAAAATAAAACAGCTACTAATATGCCTTCATCTTATGTGAGTGCAAATGTTTTTAAACATGTTTATTTATTAATGTGTAAAACATACCAAAGGCAAGTGTTTAATATTTGATCTTAAGCAGAAATGTTTGCTTAATCTCTGCTTTTGACGCTTTAGATCAAGAGTTTGTAAGGAGGTTTGTCTCTAACACCTGGCTTTGGTTGGATCTGTCTTTTCAAGCTTTTCCTCTATCTCTCTCGTGCTTGTTCCACTTCCTCCAGCCATCTGCCAGAGAGGCAGAGAAGGCCCCGTTTCTCTGGCAATGTCTGTCAGGAGCCTTAAGGCCCACCAGTCTCCGCTAGTGCATCTTTCTTGGCAAGCCTTCCCCCATTCCATATGTCTGATTTGCAGGGCTGAGAAACTGCCACGGGAGGACAAGGTAAGAAGGTGCACGTCAGGGGTGAAGAGAGACAAGCTGTTCCTCCGGTTTTCCTCAGAACACAGACAGAGAGTGAGAAGTTAGGTCACAGAGCAGAAGTCTTTTCTGGTGGGAATGCTTTACTCATGTTCTCAACACCATCATGGCAAGGACACTGTTGGACAGCATCTCTTTATTACTGAGATAAAGTGGTAATTAGACAACTGTTTGTGTTTGCGTAAGATTATAAGATGTCGCTTTCCCTGCAGTATATTTAACACGCTACTGGAACCAAGAGGTCAAAGATGGGCTGGTTAGCATGACAGAATACATTTTGGAACTATACCATCAGGTTGAAAAGATCATTTTTCTGCATTAATGGAAGTTCAAAAAAGCTGAATAGCCCTACCAGCAAAGCTACTGCAGCCTACTGTTAAAAACTTTATTTCGATATTCCACTTAGACGTTCTACTAACCATAAGTAACTTTCTAACTATATGTTAAATAATTCTCATTATTTCTCAACTACATGTCTACTAACTCTCAGAGGAGACTGTTAGGGTAGGTTAAGGGTTATTAGAATAAGTTGACATATACCTGATGGGTTGTGGACCCATCAAAATAAAGTGTTAGACTGCTAGTTGACATGTAGTTGCAAAGTTACTTACTGTTAGTAGATTGTGTTAGTAGAAGTGGACCATCGAAAAAAAGTGTTACCAAAAATTATGTCATAAATAGATTTTCATCCCTTATACTTATATTAACTAAATTACATCAACATTTGGTGTGACCATCCTTTGCATTTAAAGCAGCTTTTGCCCTAGGTGTATGTGCACATAGTTTTTTAGGTAGCTTTGCAGCTAGGCATCTTGTAGATGTCGCAGTTCTTCTGGATTTACAGTCATCTGTTTCTTCATGCCATTCCAGACAGACTGAATAATGATGATGAGATCAGATATCTGTGTGGAGAACTGGCTGTTGTCAGACTCTCTATGCAAACAGATCTCTCACTGGATTATTACAATTAATGGCAAATTGAATATTTGGACATGTAAACTCATATTTCCTACTGACACACTACAGCAAAAGATAGAAATAACTGACTTAAAACCATCTTAAGCAGTGAAACTGCTAGTTATATTCTAATAATATTGGTCACTCTAATATTAAAATATGTTAATGTAATGCAGTGCTGTTAATCCTAACTAAAACTATTAAACTTGTGTTTCTATAATTGAAATAGGTCTGAAAAATACTGAAAGTTATACTAAAATAACACCGATGTGACATCAGGATAACTTAACAAGTGTATGTAAGTGATTTTTTCTGACAGGTACTGCTACAAATTTGTTGGCATGTCACCACACACTGATTATAAAATGGTCCCTTTACATTGTGTAACTTTCATGGCTGCAGATGCGCATGGCATTTCATTAAATACTCTCTCAGATTCCTCAGTGTTATCATCAATAGGCACAAACTCCTTATCGCCCTCTGCCAGTCTTCTCAGTAAATATTTACAGCCGAGCTCGCTGGACCCCAGGAATACTAACATAAAGCCGAGGTCCTTTAAACAGCATGGGAGGAGTGTGTAGCAAGCCATCAAGTCTACTTCAACACGACACTGATTAATACTACAAATATTCCCTCTAGCATATTCGGCAACCCCTTTTAATGAGTTTATTTAGGCTTGAGCGAACTGAAAGCGAATCACGCCAACAGGAGGAGCTTTCGAATATTGTCTGCGTTCAACACTTTCATCTAAAAAGAAAGAATAGAAATTGTCTTTTAGTGTGGAAAAGCATAGGGGAAAAGCAACTTAATTGCAATTTAGAGGGCCCTTGAGAGACAGAAATTGTAGTATGTTGAAGATAGAGTGTCTTTTCTGGCTTTAAGACCACATAAACAGTCGAAATGTCTTATGGTTTTGCCTTGGAAAAAGTAATTGTGCAAATTGTCAGAGGCCCTTTAAAGAAAGCTACAGTCAACGCATTAAATTATAATTTTTTTGTTAATGCATCCTGCTCTTTTTTTATAAAATCCATAAGTGTACATTTATACAAAGAAAAGAGAGTGTCTGGATGTCTTTACGGTTTTCAATGTAGTTCCCTTCTCATGGTTCTAGTCATTTTTAACACTGAACCTAAAGATACAAATCAAAAAGGATAAATATATGGTCATTATGAGGTACATGTATATTTTGCAACCAAGACCATGCTGTGTGCTGGGTTGAATGCTAATTGTTTGTGCATGTTCTGTATGTGTGTATTGTCACCAGTTTATAGCTAGTTGTGTTAATTTGTGTCACACTTGCATTTGGATAATATTAACCGATTGCTATCAATAGATATTAAACCTACAGTGTTCAATTTCAATCCAGCATTATAATATATGTACAAAATGGCAAATTCTGAATTTCTGCATGATTATTCAAATTCAATTCATTTAAGAAAGCACAGAAATAGCACGTCATGTCAAAAGCAGAAACATTGTTCTACTGTTTTAATGTGCAATTTCTGTTACTTCATATTTTTACTATATGTCAGATTCAGGGCATGCCATCATTAAAAGAGCAGGGCTCGATCGCTGATGACCCTACTACTATAACAGAAATTTGGTTGCCATTTTACGATTGTTTTGGCATTTGGCATATTGTCATTTAGAGGTAAGCGGAAAAAAACAGGGGAATGTGACTTTCAAAATCCACATTCAGCCATGCTATCTGCATTTAGCACAATTGTTATCAATATATTTGAGTCCTGCTTCTCTTGATTTGTACTCTGTTGTGAAGGTGTCAGCTCTGGCTCGATCTATCTATCCCTCTGTCAATCCACCAAGCTGATATCAAACTTCAGCAGCTAGACCCCTCAATTTCCTTGTTTTCTCACAGACACTTTCATTTAGATTTTGTCAAGATACATCCGGCACATTTAGTGCTTTGTTTCCCAGAGATTACAAATGATTCCTTTCGTTTTTTTCCCCTCCCCTTTCCTTTTGTGATAACATCAGGTAATGAGAGAATGTAGTACTCTGAAGAGGTCGTTGTTGAGAGCGCATTTTACTCTGTATGAAACCACTATTGTTACTGTTTTTCAGAGTCATTAACCTGATTTACAGTACTTCCTGACTATCATAACAGTCCACTTCACAAGCTACAAAATTGAATCACTTGAAAGGTTGTAAGCTTTTGAATTCGCAGGAAACAAGCTCACATCCAGCAAATTAACATACCTTCATTTAGTTTCAGACCCCACTGAGTGAGGGCTGCAGGAAAACACATTTGTGATTTCCTCATTCACGTTTGTTATCGGTTAAAACGTCTCCGCATGAAAACGGTCTCTTTGCTGCAGAGTAGATCATAATGAAGATTAGAGAGTTTAAGGAAACACTCTCCTGCTGTTGAGGGTGTAATTTTGCTGGGGACTGAGCGCAGATAAGGTGTGTAAATTATAATGTGCATTCCGGTTGTTAATTTAAGCCTGTACTGTTGTTTGTGTAGTTAAGGAGAGTATTGTGTGACTAGAAAACCCCTCACTAGTAGTGAGTGCATGACATATTTCATAACTCAGTTGCACTTTATTTTACAGTATGTGTAATTGTACTTACAGTGAAAGGCTGTTTTCTGAATGTTTCAATAAATATTTTATAAGAGTTTTGTAGAATTTGTCTGTTGAGGGTCTGATTCTCTATAATGCCACAGTCTGCATCCGAACATTGCGTGTCCATTTGTATTTTTTCTGAGGTGTGTTTGCTTACAAGCAAGGCCCCTGCATTGATTCTGTCACTGTCAATATCATAGACTATTGTTTGTACCTGCATATGTGTATGTGTTTTGACAGGCCGTGAGATATATTATAGGCCATGTCATTTTTCATGTCAGCGCTTTGCAGTTTTGCAGAATCTGTGCAGCAAACAGTATTTTTAACACGTGACATGCATTCAGCACATTACTATATTATTCACTTTAAATTATTTGTGGGTGCAGTTTATTTGCACATGCTGTCTGCATTGTCTAGATGCCCAGTCAGAAGTTAGTATTTAGTAAGTAAGATGCAAGTTTTTGTACTGATATACAAAAACCTGACACAGTGGCACAAGCATTTATCGAATTTGCAGTTGGTGAAGATTTTTTTTTTTTCATCACAAGAAATCTAAACAATTGAACTTTGCCTGACGTTTAATGTGTTTTTGGTGACTAGCTAAACAAAACATCTCAGCTAAATTTGACCTTCAAGAATAATAAAGAAAAGCTATCGAGGTCAATCTAGAAATATTACAGGAGCAAGAGTGCTGTTGTACTCTAGGAACGGCACTCAGCAATCAAATTTAAAAAACTAGCAGCAAATAGATGTTTAGTGCGAAAAATATTCTGTATTCTGTAAATAGTCTGAAGTGGATTGGGAAAACAGAAACTATTTTCACTTGTTGCTGTTGTTTTGAATTTGCATCTGATTATTTTCTGATCAGCAAGACATGATTCGTTTTCCTCTTTCTGCTTGGATGTTTAGCAGGTCGGTGACCTTCACATAGATTTGTATGTGAAGAAGAACCAACCTTTTCCAAGCCGGCTCTCATCATTCCTGTGATGAATCGGCCTGATCGGGAGGCAGAAAGGCTGATTAGCTGGGCTGGTAGAATAGCCAAACAAACCGAGGTGCTGATGAGCTCAAACCAAAAAAAGACATAAGTGCGGTCTGTGCTGTGAACAGGTCCTTTCATGGGTCTGTTTACTTTGATTTTTCCCTGTGCTTATTTGCTGTTTTACGTAGGCATAATTTTGAGCTGTTTCAAGTGCCTTTTTTGCAATCTGTGCCATCTCGTCAAAATGAATAGGGTATAGTCGATACGTGTGCCATGTAAACACGGATGAAACAGCCTGCAATGCGCCTCGGGCCGTAAAAACAGATATCAGTTCCTGTCAGCTTACCTTAGAGCATTTCTTCCGTGAACTTACCTCAGAAATGGGTGATTACATGAAGCCATGCATAAATAAAAGTGACCCGAGAGCAAATTCCGCCCGAGGTTCTGTTTAGTATGGTAATTCTCTAAATCCTCCTGCAATTCTTAGGCAATCTATTGGTTTCATTTAGGTTTAGCCTAAAAATGTATTCCAGTGTATTTTAATGTTGTTCGCGAAATTGGCAAATATATATTCAGCGGTTCGGTGTCCTACTTTAGTGCTTTAATTAATCTTGAGTTAAAGGCGGGACAACATCCTATCATGTTGCTTTGGGGTGGGCAGAGATGGGAGTTAGAATTCGTAGTTTCTTTGAATCTGATGATAGTGCACCCCTCCACAGGGCTCTCTTGAGGTTTGGAATATTTGATTAGTAAATGGATCATCCCATTCATTTCATTGTCTCAAAACTTTGGCTGAGACATATTGGACCTGCTTTTTTGTTTGTCATCACTTTAAAAACACCTCTGTAATGATCCAATGTCTATGCAGAATTTATGCATGACAATGATTTACTTGAAATTTAAATGTCAATAATTGTCACAAATACTGTAAGTAACATATTTAATTTTTGTGATTTAATATAGCCTATATACTAATTATATTAGACCACTAATACATATTATACGCTATTAAAAAGTATAATTTAAGTGAAAGTACAAATGCATTTCAACTACCTGTCAAAAGTTTGGAATAATTCATAGTAATCTCTTATGCTATCCAAAGCTGTATTTATTTAGTCACAAATGTAGTAAAACAGTAATATATTTAAATATTATTATCAATTAAAAGAATTACATTACTTAAGCATATTATGTATAGCTAAAGTCTCAGTAGCCATTAAACTGCTCTTCATATCATATGATCCTTCGGAAATCATTTTAACATGTTCATATAATATTACATTCTTTAAATGTATTTTTGAACACAATTCACAAAATTACGGTTGAATCACTGATGTCACATGGATTATTTTAACAATGTCCTTGCTATTATTTTGGACTTTGATCATGGTAGTGTGCTTACTCAGAGCTCTTTGAATTCATCAAAACTATTTTAATTTGTGTTCAGAAGATGAACGAAGGTCTACAGGTTTGGAACGACATGAGGCACTTTAGAATGAAACTTCCTTTTGAACTGTTTTGTCAAACACTCTCAGAAATACAGTACATAAGATATACGGTACAAAAGCTATCACTAGGGCAGTACCTATTAGGTTCAAATATGTACACTTTAAGCTACCAAAATGGACCCTTCAGATACAAACATGTACCTTTGGTAAAGGTACCTCCCCAGCGACAGCTTTTTTTCTTATTTCTGAGAATTAACCTCTTAAACTCTCAACATTACATTCAAGTTTGCCTTGAATTTTTAACCCTTTGCATGCACCAATAACCCCATATGTGGTACCATTTGAAAGCTTAGAATCTCTAT
>JAUCMU010000030.1:19732953-19759867 GCA_032275025.1 Enteromius treurensis | reverse complement strand
TGCTCACTGTGTGAAGAGTTCTGCAAAAGTGAACTAAGTATTGAGAAATGGGTCCTAGCGTCTGGAAAAAACTGTAAGATGATGATAATGATGATGATTATGAAAAGGTTTAATGATGAATCAGATTGTGTTGAACCATTTAACATGTGAGTCCCATAAATGACTCACGATGTCACAAAATCATTGTACTATACTTTTTTACTCATTTAGATTAGTATACTTTTTACTCTAGTGATTATTTCCCAGCATGGGGTAATTTTAAAGTTAGTTTCTACATTGACACATACCTTAAAGGAATAGTTCACCCAAAAATAAAAAATCTGTCATCATTTACTCATTTACTAAACCTGTATGAATTTCTTTGTTCTGTTGAACACAAAGGAAGATATTTTTAAGAAGGTTTGTAACCAGGCTGTTTTGGGTGTTTTATTTTCTCCTATTAAAAAATAACAACAATAATAAAATATTTTAGCTGTGCATGTTATTATTGTTCATTAAACTAAAGCTAAATCTAAAAAAAAAAAAAAATATTAATTGTAAAATAGAATAAAATGAAAAAAAAATGTTGAAGCGATGAAATTACTTTATTAAAAAAATACTAAATAGAAAATAGAATATTTAAGAAATATTATCTATCAATCAATCTACAGTATCTATCTATAAACTTTACAAGGATTTTTATAGCTAAGGGAAGTTAAAGAGCTATTATTTCCAGCACACGTTTACTGAGAAATTATGCAACAGTGCAAAACATTACTGATTTAAAATTGAACATTGCCCCTTTTTACAGATAATGATGTTGTATTAGATTACTTTATACTTTATAACTGACTTTATAATACAACAATTAAAATTACAGCCTTAACCACTTCAAATTATGAATAAACTGTATAATAACAACCTGAGAATTTATCTCATTATGGTCTTGAGTGAATTAAATCTAATCTTGTCTAACATGTCTCCATCTCATGAAACCATACGGAAGACACTGACTGATCAAAGTTTCAAACTGGCACTGTACTTTCATTCATTTTGATTAATCTTTCATTAAATTGATCAAAATAAACCAATTAATAATAAATATATACTGCAGTGGGCTATATATTTTCTGGAATATTCACTCAGGCAAAGTCAGTTGTGTCATGGAAACTTGTTAAATTATGCTGTCAAATGTATTTACATTTAGAAGTATAATAATACAAAACTTATTAGTAGGCTTAGCATTGTAGAGAAACTTCCATCAATTAGAAAATTTGATAAAATGTCATAATATATGCATGTATGCCATCCTAAAGGGAATGGATTTATTGCATCCATACTTTATGATAGTGATGATTTAAAGGAATAAGCTTATGTCAGACAGACTAGAGTAATATAAATTCACTGCAATTTGCAGACAAACAAACAAAAAACATGATAAAATTCAGTCAGCGTTTGTTTACTCACTGTCATGTCGTTCCAAGTGAATGATGATGAGAGAATGTTCGTTTTTGGGTGAACTAGCCTTTGAAGTGATCTGACATGTTGTTTTATCACTTCATTTGACGCTGTGACAGTTGCTGCAGCGGTGCATTGAATGGATTACAATAGCTTTATTGTTCACAATAACAGACTGTTACTCACTTGTTAATGTGTGCATACATCAAACTGCTGTTTTGTTATTCTATGTATTGTTTTACCTTTACTGTCTAGACAGGGAACACAACAACGTGAAGTGGAGGTGGGACTTAGTTGTTTATTCACTTAATACCATAGTACATCAACATAGTCATTTCCACACACAACGGTATAGTTTAGGTTTTCACCAGTCTTTTCAGTTCTGCACTGCAGCAGAACACAAGTGTTAATTCATCTCTGTGCAAGGGTTCGTGGTTGAGTACAGTCCAAAAACAAAACGTTCAAGTGCTGAACGAAAATCAAGAGGTTCTCAAGTAACTTTCTGAGCAGTCCTTCCTCTTTAAGTGCAATACAAAAAGAAACACAGATGCTAAAGCAAACTCCAAACATGATCGTGTTTTTAGATAGAAAATTTAGTAAGTGTCTGTGTCTCTGAGGTGAGTAGATCAGTAAAGAAATTGAGAAAGGGACACTTCACAGTTTAGCAAAAATCATTTACAGAGATCCTTAAAATTCCACTTGAGCATTTTAGGAGAATTGAGGCTTTAGATCACATCCCGGTAGTGCTAGGAGATGACCTCATCTGTGTCAGTGACATCAGCTCTTGGCAGCCCCGTTTACTATCTACCATGTATTTCAGATAGTCTGTTCATTTCTTAAACTGTGGTGCACCAATAAAAACAATATATTATGTTAATCGTTTATGTTTAATATCTACAGTATGTAATTAATATTATAAAATATTTGTAATCAATATGGTTTTTTATTAAATAAAGCACCCACTATGAGGTCATTTTTTACATATTTGCCTTGTAAGTCATCATAATGAGCCAACCGACAACATTTCAATCACTTCATCAGTTCTAGTCTTTGATGACATCATCAATCTATGACATCATTGTTGTCTGCTGGTGCTGATAAAACTGGAGGGCCATTCACATAGAATGCGTTTTTACATTCCAAACCAAATACACTCTGCACCTTGCATCTTTTGCAGAATCTTGTGTAATACAACATTCTAAATAATTTTTCAAAAATGATACTCTAGACCTTCAGCCCAGTCCACACCACAACGATAAAGATATAGTTTTAAAAAATAGTTATTCATATGACACAACAATAAAGGACAGAAAAACGATAAAGTTGGAATTAATTTCAGAACTATTTCTTCCAGCTGATGAACGATAAAATATTGACAGCCAATCAGAATCTATCCTGTTCTCACGAGCTCGAGAATTTAAAGCCGCAGATGCATGTGCTCTGAGAATAAATAGAATATCTTTGTTTTAGCGTCATCGTGCTTGGTGTGAACGGGCCTTTACTCTTTTTTCATATTATTCCACTGCCCTGCATCATTTCCAAACGTCAAAACACGCTTGTACAGAATACGCTTCCGATAAGATACTTTTCCATTATCCTATGCATGCGCTAGACATGAGCGCCGCGTGCACATGTTAAGTGCCGCTTAAAAGTTTCTAGACCTTGCTTTTTTTACATTTAACTGCTCCGTGTCTCATGATTTTGAATGGGGAAAAAAGTGCATTCTGTATTCCAGTGTTTTCTATATAACTGTGATAATTGGGCATATTTGACCATTTCTCTTAAATATTTTGTAGCATTTCATCCAACAAAGCATTTAAAAAAATGCTGTGCTAAAATAAATAAAGCTTTAAAAAAATGTATCTTTACTCCTTGCATTTTTTCCATTCCATTACCAAGCATCTTGTGTGTTGAAATGTTGAAATGCAAAACTGCATTCTGCGTGAACAGCCCCTTTTTCTTCTCTGTGTTCCTGGTTGCAAAAGATAAATGCTGGTCACTGTAAATCACGACTTTGCTTACTTGCTACTTCTCAAATGGCTATGTTGGTTATGTGTTGGTTTATGAACAAGGGCTATAAAACAAGGGGAGCTACACAATTATGATACAAGGGCTATATGTATTTCACGATCATTAAAAGGCCAGACAGGTTCAGGAACCTTCATATCCTTTCTCATCAGTAGCCATTTCACACAGGTATACATAAACACTCAAAAATGCACACACACACACACACACACACACACACACGACAAGCACCTGTATGCATACTCACACAAGGACGCATGCATGTAGTCAGGCACATTAGAATATACATTTAACACATTAGTTTTGATGCTCAGACTGTTCTTGTAAATAAAGTGCTGAACTTCTATTAGAAAAATCCACATATGCACACAACACACAAAGGCATTCATATCAGGGTATGAGTAAAGGTAAAGGCCATAGTTACAGCCCTTGTGTACAAAAGGAGCATCTTCATGACAAACGTAGACATCATTGCTGATGGGCAAAATTGTTTCTCAAAAGCCTCCCTGGCTGGGATAGTTCACCCAAAAATTAATATTCTGCTGTTATATATATATAAAAATATTTTGGATTCAAATTAAATGAAAATTATTTTGCACCCCAGTGACTGTCAGAATGGGCAACAGTAAGAGCAATCTTCAAAATGTCATTGAGGTCTGGAAAACATGAAAATTAGTAAGTAATGGGTCTTCTTTTTTGAATGAACTTTCCCTTTTATATTTTCCAAACAAAGAGCATTGATGACATGGAGCAACTTTCTAATAACTTTGAAAGTATCATTTCTGCACTTGAAATCCTTCAATCTGACTACAAAACTGTATATTGCAATCCAGTGACATCACATACTGCCTACTGTCCTTTTCTTAACATTCGGTATTTCAGTCCTCTTCACAGGCAACACATTAAAAAGGGAAGTGTGCACTGGCAGTGCAAAACCAATCGATTGCAATTCCGCATGTAATCATAAACTAACCTCAACGTGGCACTGGACAAGTCGGACTGTAAGGCAAGTCAGAAGTCAATTTGATACTAATTTGCATTAGTAATAGTAGCCAAAACTGAGAAATTGTTGTCTAAGTACTGCAGAGTGGGGAATTTGATCTGATTCATTTAAAAAATATATATTATTAATCACCTCTCAGTAAGGTATTTGCTTGTGAACGTTTCAATGTTTCAGTCATGTTTTAAAAACTTGTTCCACCTTTTGCTAATTGCACTGGTCTGATGGCATGGGAACATCACTTACTGACATTTTACTTACTGCATGCATCCCTGTAATTCAAACCATACCACATGTTGCTATCAAGCAACACAAAGCTCATGGGTTTAATTCCCAGGGAACACAGTAAAAATGTATTTAGTACACTACATATATTTTATGCAACATATGTCTGATAAATGTGCAAATGCCGTATGAGTAACATACATATAAGCAGCACACTGCACTAAAATGAGGTTGGATTTAGAGGCAAAATGCAAATATGAACATTTCCAATGATCCAGTCTACCTAAACTATCCTGTATGCAAACTAACCTGTCAACTAAAATGCTGACATCTCTTCACAGATCTCACGTTAACCAGGTTTAATCGGTTGAAATGGCCCTCATCAAACAGATCAGCACCTTTCAGCGGGCAATCCATTGTTTTAAAGCCATTCTTCATACAGAATGTATTGCAGTTTTAAAGCATGTCACCAGTTTGGTAAACAGAAAGCAGTTGGTTCAAAATGCATTGGCAGGCCACAAAAAACATCGACAAATATAACACACTGAAAAATAACAAAACGGTCCTTCATTGTTAGTGGCTTCAGTTGTTGTAGACCAGTGCAATCCTTCCTACACGTGCAAGCAAGGTCCCTGCCTACTCCTGCTTCTCTTCTAGATACACCTTCACCCGTTTACGCACATAGAATGAAGTGAGTGCGCTGCAGCATGCTGTGAAGATAAAAAGAGCTACTGCATCGTGAGCCAAGTCTCCATGGAGACTTTCATAGAGAGGCCTCCTCTCGCTGTAATCCAGTCGCACGGCTTCGATCTGCACTAGAGTGCAGAGCACAAGGAACACATGGAAGATCTGATGGCCCTGTCCAATGAAGTCGCAACGTCCCGGGAACCAGCGCTCAGGATGGGGGTATGAGAAGAAGTAGGCGCTGATTAAAAAGAAGAGGACCTGGTAGAAGTGGTACACCACCGCCTGGTCAGCACAGCTTCGTCCGGAGCTGTAGCATTTATAGAGTCGATGGAGCACTGGGCTGATGTCTAAACAGTAGGCCAGGCCCGAGGGAACCACTTGGAATAGCTTGTGAATGAATTTGGGCCAGCTTGGGCTGGCGTACTTGCCGTAGCAGCAGCCCGTACAGGACAGCCAGGCCAGGAATGCGGCGGCTGGCAAGAAAAAACTTCGCACTTGAACGTGCCATTCTTGTTCGATGACGTAATAGAAGTGGGCCAGGGCGCTGCCATATTGGTAGACGGCTACGCCAACATAGTCCAAAAAATAAAAGGTGTAGTGGGAAAGCTCAGACTTGGCCGAGAGCAGGTGAGCAAGCGCGCTGCAGCCCAGGTAGGTGAAGGCGGCTAGGAGCAGGATGAAGAGCGGCTGGGCGTGTGGGTCTCGCAGAAAGTCCACGGTTTCTGACAGCTCCTGAAATTTGACTAAGATGATGAGGGAGGCCAGCAGGTGTGTCCACACGTTCACAGATTCGTTATGCCTCTGGAACAGAGTGAGGAAGTAGTAGCGCCAGTTCTGGTCAGGCGGCCTGTAGCCTGTGAATATGTGCGACTCACGGAAAACCCACGGCACATCGCTCACCATCACAGTACAAGGCAGTTTAGGGAAGGCTGACTCCAGGAAACGGGGGATTTGGCGAAGCTGCTGCGCGTTGATGAACAGCCGCCCAATCTGCTCCATCACAACCGTCGCCATGGTGAGGAATAATTAAGCAGCAGTCTATTGTGAGATCTGTTTGGGGAAAAGTATTCAACAGTTAAATATTACCCTTGCTTTAGTTAGAAGGTTCATTCTTTTAAAAATTACATTTACTTCAAATCTAAATCAGATCAACATTCTGTGGAAATTATTTAAAACATTTTTGGGAGGAAAAAAACAGCTGACTGCTTCGACCTGCTAAGGCTAATTTAGCCCAGCATTTTGTGTGTGTGTGTGTGTGTGTGTGTGTGTACTGTAACAAAGATTGATTGACTCATATAACTTTGTTTGAGGCAAAACTGCTTTTTTGTGTTTATTATAAATTCACATTTATTTAAATTAATCTTGCATTGGTTTTTGCTCAATAATACTTCTTTTTCTTTATTCCATCTCAGTTTTAAACATCAAATAATTTGCATTTTTATAGTTTATGATATGAGCTGGGACAATGTTAAAACTATTAAAAACACACACATTTGAAATAAATCATAAAAGCATTGTAAGACATTTCCAACACATTTTTATGTGAATTTCAACAAAGTTGAAACCTGGGACATGAGGGGCCTACATTTTACTGGCTTATTTTCACGCCTTACGAATGCAAACGCCACAATCTGTATGCGAATTAATACGCGTTGATTTATAACATATATCTGAAATAAAATATCAGGACCGTGAAAACCCTTATTTTATGAAAAACGTTATGAATTTAAAGGTATAGCTAATCCTAAAAAATGGTCTAACCTGAAATTAAGCTAACGTTGTGTAAAACGGGGCGTTTCTTCTTGGACAAAGAATATACATCATCGCTTACGTAACATCAGCTCTGCGTAAAGCTCCTCGTGCACGTTAATTAATAAGGACAAATCTGAAGAAACAAATTCATCGATATTTTCCAGAACACATAAGGTCTGGGGGTATTTTTTTTTATTTATTTCCATAATATAATAAGGACGAGATAGTAAGGGGTAAAAGCTGTGGGCAAATTTAGTGATGGCATCCCAAAAGACAGACTCTTCCAACACCCTCAAGCTGTTTCGCTCGTAAAATCTCGAAAAATAAGCGTGAGATGCCGGAAGCGCAACAATAAAATGTCTTACAAAATTCAACGTCTACAGGTGCAAGCAACAACCCAAAACGGTTTCTTTCTTTCCTCATGTAACGTTACATCACGTTTTACCAAATGTTGAACGTCTATCTTAGGTTATACTGGTTAACGTTATTCCTTTTCCCCGTTTGCACTGTGTCCTCTCGTATCTTAACACACAGAACAAAGGCTATATCTGTTCTTGAAAACTTAACCTAAAAGCATAGGCTATACAGTGCAAATGGGGCTTTCATTTTTTACCTTTCATCTCGCCTTAAACGTATGACCTGTAACGTTAAATGAACTGGTTTACCTTTTAAGATGACAATCCCCTCAGTCAGTGAGCATTTAGCCGCGACTTCATATGCGTCTTCAGAAAACGTCATTAAACAAAGAAAATGGCATTATGGAAAACAAATTACGTGAAAATGTGTTGAGCGGGAGAGGCTCCTGTCAGCTCCCTGCAGTACCGCTGTCAGATGGCCGTGTTCTAAAGGTTCCTGATGGACAGGTAGATTATCCAATCAGAAAAGCCGAAGAGCATTGTTCCCGCCCCGGTCCAGAGAAACTCGCCAGTAGGAAATATCTTTAAAGCAGGCGACACCCTGTAAAATGTATGGGCTGTGAAATGTGAAACTACCCTCTTCTTATTAATACCGCCTAAATATATATATATATATATTATGGCCATATATACACACCCATATGTGTGCAAAAGCTAATTTACTCTACATTTCCAAGAACACAGATTTGGGCAACATGTAGCCATATTTAGACTCTTTTTTGTATTGTCAGTCGTTTTAATTAATAACACAGAATAAACAGTTGCAATTAATTAAATTTAAAGGTAATTTTAATGTACACATTGTTTAATATGTGATGGTCACATGATGAGAGTACTGTTGTTCATTTCTTATACTGAACTATGTGACAGCTTATCTCATCACCCACACATGCACTCTGCTGACAAAGTGTCCTTGTCGAGCTTTGCTTGTTAACAGTGCAAACAAAGGTCTACATTGTAAATTTAGACACAGGAGGGCAAAATATTATTTATTTATTCAGACAGCTAATAATCATATATTCCCATGCACTTTGCATTTACCAAAATAAGGTTGTCAAATATTTCACAAATTTCTGTTGTACTTGTCTTTTCAGTGGTAAGTGTAATTGTTTTTCATATTGATAGGCTTCTTCAGCTATAATACTGATGTGTGATTGAATGATTCAGACTAGGTCATAACAATGTGTTAGGATGTGTGGGTGCTTTGGAGGTCATTTTGACATTTGAAGATTTTGCCCCTACCTACAACACAGACAAGCACATGATTTCATTTTTTATTTTATTCGATTAAAAAAACATGTATTCACACAGCATATTACTGGACATTTTTGGATGCATGTAATTGCTTCCACTAAGGGAGTTCAGAATTTGGAAATAAGGTATAATTCATCATATTAGAAAAGATTGATGCACTATTTCTGAACACACATAATAATGTGACAGCATGTGGACAACAAGCCATTCATCACTCCAAAGCTGTTTACAACTGCCATAAATTTTCATGCACTAACTTTGTTTTGGCAACAAATGATAAATCAATAATAGTTGTCATTATGTCCACATCAGGATTTTTTTTTTTTTTTTTTTAAAGCATTGCAAGACAAATGTTCATAAAAGCCTTTCTAATACCAGTTAGACAAACCACTAGATGCCAGTGTTTCAAATACAAGCAACAGATTTTATTAATATATTTTTTTTTTAAGTTCTCAAACCCTTGCGATGTGCATTGATGCATTGATTTTTTTATTAGTGCATACTGAGTATGAATTACTATAAAAGTATTGTAAAAGAAATGCTTGTGGATAATGGAATGTTTAGTTCACACTAGGAATCTCATGCAGATTATAAAGAGTACATCAAAAAGTGTCCAAAAAGATCTAATTATTATTCTGGCAAAATGTATTTTCCATATAGAATTACAGAAACTGCCATTTATCTCTCTAATGTACAAATTTTGAGAAGGTATTTTACTCCGCATTACGCTCTGGCTGACTGACAGATCAACAAAGAGGCAGTGGCAAAACTGGCACAATAACAAACAACTTTGCAACTTTATTAAGCTCATAGGATGGCAGTACTGACATACAAGGGAACAGGTGGACTTGCACAATGCAGTATACCAAGTACATATTAGACCTATGCATAACACAGGCATGCTTCCCTATCAGTAAAATACTGCTGCTCATTTTAAACACTATAGAGCTGCAACTGGACAAATCTACAGGTTAGAGGGAATGGTGAAAGACAGAACTGAATACGCATAAACTGATGAAATGTTGTGCACCAGCTTTTCCCCAAGACCCCTTAATAAAAAAGTGGCAAGTACATGGATCCAAACACGGAGAACTGGCCATTTAATGGAACAAAAAATAAATCTTTGGATACATTAAAAAACCCAATACTATACCCTAAATGAAAAGGAAAATGAGAGGAAACTTAGTTTTCTCCCTCTGCCCCATCTTTTGTTTCTTTGTTCTTTCGTACCTCTTCGAGTTTCTTGTCCTAAAATAAAGACAAACAGATCCATTACCAATGAATATTCAACATGGCTGAAACTACAAAGTAACCTATTATACATCTATGCACAAACCTTCTCTTTGAATTTCTCATTCATAGCTGCCATGCGTGCTGTGCGGTTTTCTTTGTTGGCTTCCATTTTAAGGGTAAGTTTCTCCTCTGCCATCTTGCTGAAGTTGTTGTTCTCCTCCATTGCTTTCTGAAGGACTTCCTTCTCATGCTCTCGTTTCTCAGCTAAGTGCTTCAGGACCTCTGCCTCATGGTTCTAAAAGAAGAAGGTAAACAAATGTGGAACAGAATGCACAATCACCATAGCAATTGATTCCTAAATCACCACTTACCTTGCGTCTCTCCTCGGCCGCATCCAGTTTTTTTTGGATCTCGTCCAGAGATACCTCCTTCTTCTTGGGGGTGTTAAGTGGGAATTCTCCCTTGGCATCTGGAGCCGTAGGACTCAGGATGACTTCAAAAGCCTGCCCCGAGGCACGCTTGTCCAGTTCCTTAACCTGAATGTCTGTGAACAATACCTCATTGCATTTAATAACCCGTGCTCGCTTTCCTTAGCAAAATGATTTCATTGAAATCACGTTATAGTCAAGCATACTGATTTAGAGATTAGCTGGGCTTAATTTCGCGACTTACCTCCAGAGGACGCCATTGCACTTCCAACCTCGAAGGTTTCACACACCTGCCAAATAAACGCATACAATATTATCAGAAAACATGCACACGTTTTGCTACTAACGTTGAGGGAAATCATGCTTACACAATCTCTTCTTTTAGCCATCTGCCCTCCTCACATATTAAAAACAACAAGCCTCAGCTATACAACAGCTTTTCTATCAATGAAAAAAAAAACATTAAGATAGCTATTCATCCTCAACTGGAGTATGCCCCTACTGTGGAATATACAAGAAATGTTATATATATATATATATATATATGTATACTTAATAAATGTATCTATGATACACTACTTAAGGGAGTGGCGTCGCCACAATACTCATGCATGATTTACTAACTGAATTATATTATGGGAAGGAAACAAGCTGTTATAATGCAAAAATTACGTCCTATTAAATAGCAATATGTCATTCTTTATGCTGGAAGCCAAAAAAAGGACGAGTCGCTGATCCATCTATTCAGACGTGCTGCTGTCATCATCACCTAATTAAACCATAATAGTTCAATTAAAATATATACTTCAGGGCGCATACTCGGGTGAAATGTAGAGAAAACAGTTAAGCATCTCTTTTTGTAATGTAATGAGATCCAGCTGGGCACTGGAAGATTAAAACAAAGGGGATATTGTATAATAAACGAACAAAGGCAGGCTAATCCGTTGGAGTGGTTCGTCAAATATTTAGTATTAGACAAACGTGTCATCTTAAATATGATCTCACCAAAAAAAACATCAATCGATTGCTGAAAAATAAACATCTAACTTAGCCCTTGTGTCTAACCCGGTGGGATGCAGGACCTCGACTGGAGACAATAGATGGCTGAGATACACCCTGAACCCCCATTATAACAGCCCTCTAAAATCCATTATAACACAAACTATACTATATTACGTATCTACAAGACCCTAATTATGTTCAAGGAACATGCAAATATGAAATGCAACGTTTATTACAAATAGTGGTATTGATGTATCACCCGTTTCCAACAAACCAGATCACACCCTAATCTCTCATTTCACGCCAGACACAGCTGCACTCCCCGTTGTTGACAATAATCTCAGCGTTGACGTGCAAAATGCAGCGTTATATGTCTATTATTTGACAGCACAGTCGGTGAATGGACACACAACAAAGACAAAAGGCGTCAAGACCCGTTAAGATTAGATCACTTGTCACTGTATTGTAGACTATAAACGTTTTTAGGATTTTAGGTAAAACGGAAAACTGTTCAAGTCTGTGACTAACAATAGAATTGATTTTGGTAACGTTACTGGCAAAATCAATAAGCAAAGATCCACTAAACGAGAGGCAGTTGGCAAAGGCTGAGTTCAACCGTTTGCCGAATTCCCTCCCGATTCAACGACGATTTTAACACAAAACCTGGTCTAACGTTAGCAACGACCAGCAGTTAGATAGCTGTGCGTGCTGCTATTTTTATATTATTGACTTAATTAGTTATGGTAATTCTCTAACCATAGAGATAATTCTGTATTCGGATGCCCTTGTCTATTATCTACATCCCCTCCCAGAAAAGGGAGGTAAATAAGGGTGTGACTGAAATTAAAATCGTGGTTATTTGAATTGTTGTTCTTTAGATGCCTTCTTTTCCTGACACGTCTGACACAGTTGAGATGTATTGCAAAAAGAAATTATTTTGACAATAAAAAAAAACACACCCACCTTTAGTTGCAGTGGAAATCAGAGCTGGAGTTGACCGCGCGCAGACTCCCGTCTGCCTCAGCATCAACCGTTCGCGCAAAAGAGGACCAAATTGTGTTACGTCATTTTTGGATGTGGCCAATGATCGACGAGTAGAGAATTCTGGGATATGTAGTACGCTTTAATTTCGATGGAAAATATCGGATTTAGCCTACTTTTCAATTATTTGTATGATATATGAATGTATTTACATTAAAAGTGTAAATACTTGTTTCTCAAAATAAATTGAGTCATAAGGTATAAATAGATTTATATATTTCATACACAATTGTTATAGTTTTTATTGGACATAAACATTTTTAAAATCTCCACCAACCTCTTAAACACACATGGCCAACAGGGTTGTGGGATTTCAAAGCTAAAGATACATTAAAATTTAAATAGGCTACAGTATACACATATGATAGACCTACTAGTTTAGAATACAAAGCTTTAATTAGAGTAGTACATTTTTACAGCTTTTTTTTTTTTTAAGATGAGGCTGTAATGGAAGAAGCGAGTCCTGACCCCACCCCTATTGTTAGTCAGCTCACAACTAGTTTACAGACCAATACATTTGTAGAACAAAGCTGTGACATGTCTGTGACCTGCTTTACAAACTGTTTTTGGAGCAAAGCAACATGGCAATTAACAGTTCCCTTGGCTTTAGTGATTGTTTTGCTTCTGTTCTTCCAATGCCTCAATGAATCCTCTGTCAGTGCATGAACTTTAGCTAAATGGCAGAGCTTATAGTCTCAGCACTGCATTTCAAGCTGACTGGTTTTTACTGCTGGTGTTTGTTTCCGTGCCACTGAATGGTCTTGGTCTCTGCTTGAGAAAAGTAAATGTGGGAATCGGTTGTTTGGACCATTTTAATGCATTCATTATTACACTGCATTCATTAATTTAGCAGATGCCCTCCAAAATCCAAAGTGACTTTCAAATGAGGAAAACATAACACTTACTGGCACGCATCTGCTTTACATGAGATTATTTGATATTTTTTGCTCCTTGGTTAAATATCACTCTAATATTTTCCTCGATGGCCTTATCTCTGTCCAAAAGTGCCTGTATCATCCTCTGCCAGTCTCCTCCTGCCCCACCCAGGATCTCATTCATCCTGTTTGAAGGGGGAGACATTTTGTAAGCTGCCCAAGGGAAGGGGGAGCAGATGGTGTTTAGATGCCTCGCCCTGTCTAGGGTCTCTGGTGTCTTACACAAAGACACAAAGGGAGCTGAGAAACCCCCTGCCAAGAACATATTTTGACTGTTATCACTGGGGGCAGAGGGTATCATAAAAGCTATTCAAACAACATTTAGGTGAGGATAAATAAGTTAATCAGCAGGCCTTCTATAACTATAAGACATACTTGCAACACATGTTGCTTCCCACACATGTTGCTTACTGATTGGAATTAAGCAAAGAACTGTGTACAGTAAATATACTGCATACATACACACACATATAGGTGTGTGTGTATAAACTTTCCGAAAAACGGTAGAGTATTAAAATATGCCAATATATCCAAGCATTGATTTTCCTGTGTTTTCATCAGAGTTATGGTAAACAGATCAATAACTGTAAAGCAGTGACCTACACATTTATGGTATCATTCTGAAGCTTACAACCTCAGCTTTCTTGTAATATGAACATAAATGATTATTTATCAGTGTTTATCATAAAATGATGACATAAATATATGTATATATATGAATTATTCCACCTGTTTGATAAAGTTTGGGCTATTCTCTGTAAAATAAGACCAAATATGTGATTAAGGCATCGTCTTTTATTCAGGTATGCAAAAATCAGTAAAAAATCCCCAAAATGCAGCAGAGTTCAAAGGGTTAAGATAAATGCACTGGAACATCTATTGGCTAGATTGTGGATCATAATGCCTGCAGGCAGACAGACAGACACTGTGCATTTCATTTCCCACCGCTGACAGTGACCCACTTTACAGAACCACTGTGCGGTAGAGAGACTCTTTCTCTCTATCTCTAACGGACCAGTGAATACGCTAGCCTGAATGGGTTCAGCATAAAACACCTCTGCTTGAATGCCGGTTTGCTTCTAAAATGCAATGCTTGCTTTTTTGAGATGCAGAATTTTTTCCCGTCTTTATAGGCTGAGGTCATTTCATTTTTAGGTGGATGCATGGATGATGTCATGCAAACGTAATGCCATAGTGTTACGTAATGTTCCTTCTCTTTGGACAGATTGGGAGCTGTTATGCTCCCATTAGAGTGAAGCACCTCCCCTATTCTAACCACAGCACATGATCCACATGCTTTTACACACAAAAACATCCCCTCCCAATGTCTCTCTTTTCTGTCTCCCAAAGCCTTTCAGGTAAGAAAAAGAAAAAAATTATTTAATAGTTGAACCAAAATAAAACAACAAATAGAAAAGCAGGTCTTTGCAAACATTATGCTAATTGACTGCAGACCTTTTAATTTCAGTTTTAATTTTCAGTATCTATTTTTGTTCATTATTTTAATTTATTTCATATTATATGTGCAGTATATAAAATTATTTGTTTATCAATTGCATATATAGATTCAATTATATAAAATTACTTTTTTTTAATCAAGACAAAATGTCTGATTTGATCATCATTTGATCATTTTATATACTGTAATCAAAATATTTAGTTATATATATATATATATATATATATTATTTTAAATATATATATATATATATATATATACCCAACTTTAATTTTTATCAAGGCAAAATGTCTAAATCGATCATCATTTCTATATTTAAGAATTAGTATGTGAGGGCCTGTCATTGACTTGCTTTATCAAAACCATCCGTCACTTATGTATTAAGCAGTTAATGCAGTGTAAAGCATTAGTTTGTCATTACATCACTAGGATTTAAGTTTAACATCTGCTCTCTGCTGCCTCCATTAGAGGCTGAATAAGCTGGTGATGAATTATAAATAAATGAGTCCTCATCTCTGAGCTGGGTCCCTTTCCAGGATCTTTTTTTTTTTTTTTTGCCCCGTGACCTGAGTTCAAATGGCAAACCTCCAATGGATTGACTATGGTGTTGGATATTCACATACACAGGCACATACAGTCAAGGTTATTGTATATTTTAAGGCTTATGTAATAGGCAATCAAATATGCATGACAGCCCAAGAGCATTTCTCCCTTTCCCGAGCATGCATCACATTGGTGTCATTGAGTATTCTTGATTCTTTTTGTTCTCTTCCACACAAATGTACTGTCCCAATAACGTAATGCTTTAAAATCAGATATTTTGGTATGTGATGCAAATGTATGCAGCTTCTTTCTTTGTTTTGGACCACTGCACAGAATCCCATTTTCGCCACATAATAAAAATAATAATAATAATTAAAAACTCTCTATTCAGACTTTATTTTTTGCATTTCTGAGTTTAGAGCTCTTGGTTTTGAGTTAACATTAAACAATTCTAATATTGTTAGCAACTTACAAATGAGGACAATGGAAACAATCAACATCCACAAAAGATTTTTTAAATTGTGTTCTTAAAAAAAAAAAGAGAGAGAGATTATGCAAAAAGAATATAGAAGCCAGTGTTAATTTTTTTATTTATTTATTTGTTCCTTTTTATTATTATTTTTAAAAGAAAACAAGCATTTAGTTAATGGCAAGTTTTTATTTTAAAGATAAGTTTAGAGAGTGCTTGATTAATAACAAAGAAATAATAATATTGTTTATTAAATATTATTTATTCAATATTAAATGTTTTATTAAACCTAATTTTACTAAAGTTCCTGCATTAATCATTCACCCATTCATTAAGTGACTTTTATAACCTATTATTGTTGTTGATGTAAACCTAGAAACACAGGTCACAATACAATTCGAATAACATGATGTGTTATGTAATTTTACATAAATAATTTTAATAACTCCTTTCCCCTGAACTATAAACAATAATAATGTGAAAATTCCTGAAGCTTTGAGAAAAAGTCTAGATGTTTTAGGAAACTTCATTTTGATAAAATTAAATGTTTAAATCTTGAGATTTTAAATGAAAATTGCTAGAAAATTTGATTTTTAAAAAAAGTCCCAATTCCCTTTTTATTCTACAGTGTAAAAATGATTGCTATATCTGTAACCCATGCAGTTCATATAGACTATAACTAATGTTTCACTTAAAGTTTGATTAACTACCGTGTATAATATTCATCCATATAGGCACAATCATTACAGAGGATTTTTACCATAAAGCAGGCTGTTTCACGATCAGATTAAAACTGACATCACACCCAACAATGGACTGTAGTTTAATCACAATCTAAACTCTACTGCTCTCCTTGGCACTTTTCCTTTTGTGTCTCTCCCAACGGTGCCCAAGTGGAAAAATACCAGCATCTCCTAGGAGGGAGTGCTGAAAGGCTGACGGTTGCTCGAGTATAAAGTTGTAATGCTGGTAGGCGCCTCGTTCAAACTGCACAATGGAGAGGCAGATATCAGCTGCCTAGTTTTCCTCAGCCTAGAACGGCTCGCCAACATTTCAACAAAAGATCCGATTATAACGGTCAGAAAGCGGGTGAGCTGAATACCCGCCTAGTCGGTCACAAGGGAGGGGTAAATTCTGTTAAATCTATCTCCTGGTCTTTTATCCCTGTGCAATGAATGACACCAAACTCACTGTAAACCGATCAAGGAACTAGTACTGTTCTTAATAACACATGATAGTAAAGACAAGAAATGCTTAAGGCAGCAACTGAACGCTTTTCTAGGCTAATATAATTATATATATATATATATATATATATATATTTCTTTTTACAGCTAAAGCATAATTGGTATTCAATTCTTCAATGAATGTGTATAAAGAGTTGGTTCTGTTTGGTGAATTAAACACATATAGCTTATAACTATTGTTGAATAGTGACTGGTTGTTATTATGCCCCTTTTACAACATATAAGTCTCAGCTGTCCCCAGAATGTGTGAAGTTTCAGCTGAAAATACCCATATATGATTTATTATATAATTTTGAATATGGCTATTTTGAGTGGAAGCAGAAACACTTTTGTGCATGTTTTTTTAAATACAAATAAGCTTCTGCTCCTTGCCCCCTTTTCTAGAACAGGGCTCTGCCTTTTAATTATCATGTCTGTCGTGCGTATTTCATGTGTTTTAAAGCCAGATCAGTTTAAACTTCTGATATATGGTTTTCTGAGTGTCGGCGACAGTAAAGATCTGGGAAAGAAATCATATGTTTCCGTTAGGTCTGTGTGGCAGCAGCTTAATATACAGTAAATAAATCAATATATGCACTGCTGTCTTGTCTCCTCTAAGGTTGGGACTCCTTACAGTGTTTTGTGATCGACGGTGCAGCCAATGACAGAACAGTTACTGTAGCACTTAAACACATAAAAGACATCTGATTTTCCTATGATGTCACCTTTAAAGATTAACACGAAAGTTAACACTGAGTTTTGTCAGTACTTCATAAAATAAATAAATTAATACGTTAATTTAATAGTAAGCTGTATGTTTTGCTACAAAACCAGTATAATTTTTTTAAATTTTAGATTTAACTGAACGTTGAATAAATAAGCTTTCCATTGTTATATGGTTTGTTAGGACAGGACAATATTTGGCCGAGAGACAACTATTTGAAAATCTGGAATCTGAGGGTGGAAAAAACACAACATATTGAGAAAATCACCTTTAAATTTGTCCAAAGGAAGTTCTTAGCAATGCATATTACTAATCAAAAATAAGTTTAGATATATTTAAAGTAGGACATTTACAAACTATCTTCATAGAGCAAAATCTTTACTTAATGTACTAATGATTTTTGGCATAAAAGAAAGATCAATAATTTTGACCCATACAATGTATTTTTGGCTGTTGCTACAAATATAGTCCAGTGACTGGTTTTATAGTCCAGGGTCATATTATCGGGTATTGGTGCTGAATTCTGCTTAATGGCTTCAATAGCTTGCTTACTTCATTGTGCTTAAAAGACACTTCTATACAAACTAACAAACATTCATTGCAATATGTGGGTTGCTTGGGAATAAAAAAAAACTTGACCTTGCCACAGATAATGCCATGTTATTGCTAGAAATTCGATTTCCATTTGAACAAGCTGTTGACATACAACTGTCAATTTCCTACGCTGTGCCATTCAGGCTGTTATCAACTTGAAGATGCCCTTCTGAGTCAGAATATCAAGTGTCCAGAGAACAGGTCATCCACTTGTTTTCAGTGATTATTTTCAAATTATCCACTCATTCGTTCTTTTTGATGTCTGAAGTTAATTAAATCACTGGTTCTCAAAAGCAGGTGTACAAAGAAAAAATGGGTCTTAATGCAATTAAACAGATTCTCATGCAAAAAAATAATTAGTAATGATACATTTGATTATAAAAGGATTTTAATTATTGAAGCCCTACATGATTGACTATCTTTAAAGAATTTTGGTAGTATATTTGGTTGCCAGATATTACCAGATTTCTTATTGTAAAACCAGCGATTTAACCCATTACAAACTATAAACCAATGAAGACCACTTTTCCCATCTTGGACCACTGTAGCTCAGCAGTAAATCAGATTTATTCATTGTAGTTTTCACCAAGAGGTCTGACTTAATGTTTGTCTGCATGTCTTTTTCCATTATTGCACCTCTGTCTCGCTTTTGCTCTCCCCTCCTCCTCTTGCTCCATCTCTTACTCTCACTCTCTCCACCTCAGGCAGTCTGACTGGCACGTTAAACGGCATGTGCCGTGCGTCTGAGTGGGTACTGCCCCCCTATGCCTCTGAGCTCCAAAAGCTGCAGATTATTTTTCATTGGCTCACATCAACACATCCTCATTTACCATGACACAACAAATTCCTCTGCTCCACAAGAGCCAAACAGCCACAAAATACTATTAGGCTCAGCACCAACGAAAAGGTCACCCCTCGGTTAAGGTCTCCACCTTTATTACAAAAGGTCTGACGGTGTCGTCGACTGCCTAGGGTTGTCACTAACAGCTATGCTTTCACACAACATGTAGTTATTAACTGATGAAGTGTGCTTCATGTCTGCACTGCATGTGGGCAGACGTGATAGTATCTCGCTGCTGTGAGGATGTAGCCTTTGTTTTTCAGCTTTGCTTTCTCTGTGTCCCTCCATGTTGTGCTTCTGTAAATACGAACAGAATCACGTGATGCGAGCAGGCTGCTGTTGGAGTTTGGCCCTCAACCTTACGAGATTTCCGCGTACATCAGATGAAAGAGTCTTGAGATTGTTTCTTGTGCAAAACATACAAGATGGACACATCTGTAAGTGAGCTTTTTTAGCAATGGGGTGCATTTTTTTTAGCCGAGGCGGTTTCCTTGGTAACTTGTTGCTATAGCAACGGCACAGGCACCATTTTTGGTTGGCTTGTTATATAAGTGTGAGGCGGGGGGTGGGACCACACTCTCTCACAGCATATTTGGGTGGCTACATGCAAGCTAACACAATGCTCAGACGGCCAGACACAAAGTCAATGCATGTGCTGGATGTGTCAAGGGATCTGCCAATCTGCCATGTTTATTCTTCATATGAATAATAATAGATGCTGTTGACATATGGGGATTTTTTTCACCCACACATACATATATATATATATATCTATATATATATATATACTGTATATAAGATAGTGCTTATAATGATAGTGCATAAAGGTTTGGTCATAAGGGTCGATTTTTTGATATTTCAGATTTATATAAAATCCATAAGCTGAATGAAAAAAGGCTTTTATAGGGGATTTTAGCTGAGATACAAGTTTTTGAAAATCTGGGGGGAAAAACCAAAAAAACATCAAAATATTGAGATAGTCACCTTTAAAGTTATCCATATGAAGTCCTTAGCAATGCATCTTACTAATCAAAAATATATTCATGAAGCATGATCATTACTTAATATCATTATGATTTTTTACATAAAATAAAAATGAATAATTTATTGATGGCTATTGCTACAAATATACCTGTGTGACACATATATGGGTAACACATATATACAGAATTGAGTAGATTATATTCCATAATAATTCCTAATTATATGACAAAAAGTGTAGTTAACGTAATGCATTGCATTACACATTTAAAGTAATATAATCAGATTACTTTTTCATTACTTTTAGAATACTTATGTATTGAAATATGCATGAGAGAAGATCAGATGAGAAAAAAAAGTTTGTAAATTTATGCTGTTTAAAGTGACAAAAGCCTTCCAAAGATAGAAATACATGGTTAAGTAACCTACAGAGTGATAATTCACGTATCAAGTGTGATAACATTTCTTACACCTGAAATGATATTTGTGAATCCAGAAGCCACTTGACTTATGATGATTAGTTAAGTGGCTAATCATTTCATAATTAGGTTTCTGTGAATGTACACAAAACTAAAAGGATTTTCTGAGTGTATAGAAGTGGTAGGCTATGATTTAAGGAAAATTCAAAAGATAACAATTAGGCAGAATAAATAAATTATGAACGATTTATTGCTTTTGTGTAAACAATCCATAAAAAAGTAATTAGTCTTATTACGCATATTTTAAAATGTAATTTAATCCAATTAAAAGTATTTTTAGAGTCTATTGAGTTAGTTAACTAGCTCTGGGTACAGGGTACTAGCATTTATATTCAGTGTATATATATATATATATATATATATATATATATATATTAATATGCATTAACATTATAGCATGTTGCCTATAATGGTTACTGCATATTTAAAACATCGAATATATTGAATTAATTTCTAATTATATTTTATTAGGTTAAATTTATTAAAGGAATGATTCACTGGAAAAATAAAGGCGTAATATCATAACATCTCTTTCTCCAGTGAAAAAGACATTTAGTCTGAATCAGGAGAGATGTGCACATCAAGCACCATTTAAAAATAAAATGTAAAAATTTTTCCTGAGGATTTTTTTTTACTTACTGTAGCGACAATCTTAAAATGCCTTTCTTATATACACACAGCAAATTCATTAAGTTGTATTTAAGATATTTATTGCATGTTAGCATGGCTACAACAAATGTTTTGACCATTAAAAAGCCTCAGAAACAGGATATGGACATCAGCCTATGTGAAATCAAAGACGTTTATCCAATACTCTATTTCCTATCCCAGAGGGAAGCTGTACTTCAGCTTACTGTTATGAGATACAGTGAAAGAAGATGCTTATTAGGACATACACAAACTGTACAGTAGGCAGCATTACGCTTACATTACCCATTTTGTTTAGTACTGCACTATTTTGACTAATCCAAACATCACAAGCAGACCCATATATTTTGAGATGAAATGACCAAGGCCAGACACAAATCCTTAAGTGTCCTTTTCATTGCAGATTCGTCACAGATGTTGTTGTCTAAAAACTCTCAGATGGGCAGATGTTAAGAAGATCATGATTAGAATCCTCCTTTAATCTTTATTGGACGGAGTTTGGATGTTGTCCTCACCAAACCTGCACTAGAGAGCCAAGAGAAGGATGTCAGCGGTATGCCAGTGTCATCTCAGCTTAGTAATCAGTGAAACTGAGAATGTATGGTGAGCTTTATATGAAGACGTTTAGGATGATTAACTGAAAGTGTGAAAGAAATAATTCTGTCAACTGTATATATACTGCACCATTTTGCATCTTTATTTACAAGCCAGTTTTTGTGCACATTTCAAAAAATGTATATTGTTTAAGGAGAAAAATCCTATGGCTTCCAAGGGGAAAAAATTAATCAACTTAAGTATAACAGTTTAGAATAAGTTTGTTATCGTGTAAAATATCCTATAGATGCAGGTTTCAGTAAAGATTTACAGGGATAACTGACTTGAAAAAATAGCATTCTGGCATCATATTCGCACCTTCATATTATTCCAAACCACTATACTGTATCTTTCATCCACAAACAACTAAATGAGATATGTATGATCGCTCTAGCAAGTACCATAACAGTCAGTACTTCAATAGTGTGCTATATTTGATTTATAGTGGGAAGAAGAAAAGAAAAAAACAGAACAAAATTTAAGCCACTGCCTGTTATTTGTGTAGGGTTTTCTTTGGTGTAGCATCAGTATTCTAGGGCAAACTGTTCCTTTAAGCAGTTAACAAACAAAACTTTTCTCAAACGCTGCACTGTTGTGACTCGTTTCCTACAAATCTAGATTAACTTTGACTCTGCGATTTGCAGACATAGCATCTCAGCATCAGAGGAAATTTTTTTTCTACCCTGATTTAACTTATATCCACTGCTTGGATGCTTTACCCAGAAATACAATTGCTTTTGACAGTAGAGCCTGCTAAGATCAGTCCATTCAGTGTACTTAAGAACAGCTTCACGTGCCTCTTCACTTCCTGTAGACGTTTATTGCAGAGAAACACATAGGAACCCTCTTATTGTTTTATATTGACAACAAATGGCGTGTAGCTTGCAATGTCCACGTGCAAACAGTGGCTCCACCTGGTGGTGAACCACATCACTTAATGCATTTAAACGGGTTCTGAGGTACAGCATGTTTCAATTGATTTTCTCATATCGGTCCCTTTCATTATGGTACATTTTTGATATTTGTGTATATACAGGTACAGCTTCACTGTCTTTGTAATGTTAGATACAATACACACATTGTGTGACTTCATGGATGTGTTTTTAACAGCACAGTTACTGTAGTGTAAAAACATACAAAGAAAGGCAATTTTATCCTAGTTTGGCAATTACAACATTTTACACTGATACATTAACAGTTATCAGTGTATAGTATAAATGGGATGATACAGTAAAATAAACAGAGTATTAAAATAGACAAAAACTGGCATCCAGAAGCGCCCCACACTTAATAAATAATCCCAGTTTTACACAAATCGTGACACAGACACACAAAAAAAATCTCTCTGGATTTGTCAAACATCACAGTCATATCCCTCCCATCGGTTTGCATGTTTAGGCAATACAGACCTTTAAAAGGCTATGGCTCTTATACATCCTCATACCACGCATTCAAAATAAGGTAAAAGTACTTTTTCCTTTAGTTTTTGATTAGATCAATCAGTCAAACTTGAGTTTGAATTAAATTGACATCAAAGATCTACTAAACATAAACATATATTGTAAGTACACTCTGTTCGGTAAGGAGACTCTATACAAAACTCTATACATCACATACAGTATGAGAGTTTATAGAGAATACAAAGTTGACAAGTTGTTGTTTTTTTTTTTTTTTAAGTTTTTCCTTTTCCCATTGAGATTAAATTAGTTTAGCATTGTATTTGTTTTAATATGCTTAACCAACAAATTGTTATAAATCTGTGTGAGTAGGGCATTTTGAATATTTATTAAAACACTGCTAATTACTTTCCTCGCCCTAGTACTTTATACTCTTAACTTTATGATTATACTTCCCTTCCTGATTTATGCTCTTTCATACTGCATTTTATGTGTGTGTGTGTGTGTGTGTGTAGCAAAGTAATTATTGTCCTTTTCAAATGTATTATTATTATTATTATTATTATTTTGAAGGCTGAAGATAATGCTACATGATGCTTGAATATTCACAAACATCTGTTCGTATTTGTTTACAGTTACCCTTTCCAAAAACTGAGGCGATATTCAAAGACACATTACTAAGATCACATTATATCATACAATATCAAACCACAACTGGATGTATACATAACTCACAATAGTCGTTATTGGATAGAAAGCTCATAAAAAGAACAGCATTTTGTCAAACAAATGCGTCAAATTCATTAAAGCGTTCCCAAGCAGGTCCCCCCGCATTTTGGCTTGTCTGTGTTTTTAAAAAAAAGTGAGGATTGCTCTTAGACATCCTCTTGCAATATTCTCCTTCCTTTCCGTTTTGTTTGGACATTTTCATTGCACGGACCCTTTGAAGACCTTGTCCTTCATTTCACATTTTAGCTGCCCTCTGTTGCTTCCTATAATGCAGTCTGACAGGCATCAGGAACAGTCGGTAGAGGATGAGCTCCAGGGGAAAGGCGGGGGCGGCTGAGGCCCCATCTCTGCGGTCTAGGCATAGACTCAGCCACCTAGGAACCCTCTTTCACCTCTGGGCTCTCTGTAGGAGTTGGGGGCTCCTCTGTAGACGGGGACTGAGCATCACCTGGGCCGTCTGAAACAAAGAGACATAAGAAAATGACTGAGGAATAAGAGACGTTTTTATTGTTCAGTATTGAAATTATCATTAAACCTAATACCAGAGTTCCCACACTTTTTGAATTTCCTCCAGATTTGTGATAATCGGATAAGGATAATAATAGTAATTCAAAAAATGTGTAATTCACTAATGAATCATTTGTACCGACTCAAAAGACTGATTCATTTTTTAGATGGAATGGCTTGCAAGCAAGTTTTACTTTGTACAAAAACAATAATTTTAGAATAAATATTAGATAACTAAGCATAATTAGAAAAAAATAAAAAGTTTATTCACTTAAATTTGACTGTAAAATAAATATTTATAAAATAAACATATAGGAAGGCCTATAATATAATTATTGCAATATTACCCTAATTTTACATTTTTTTTATATTTTTCCCCATTACAGGTTATCATAAAAAGCAAATAGTTTAAATGTCCATAAGCTTATATAATAACATATACTGTCATACAAAGGTTTGAAATCAGCAAAAATATTTATGTTTTTTTCCATCAAGGCTGCATTTATTTGATAAGAAATAGAGAAAAACAGTAATATTTTAAAATATTAAATTTAAAAACATAAAATATTTATGTATTATATTTTGTATTGTATCAAAGGAAATTATTCTTATTTAATAACATTACATATGTAATTACATTTTTATTTTAAACTACAGAAATTCTGAAGTATATTTGTATATTATTAATTCTACTTTATTTACATTTTATTATTACATTTTAATGTTTTATTTTATTAAATACTACTTCTCATGATTATTAATAATAAACATTAAATAAATAATATACAAAGAATAAAAAAAGTTACCTGTGAGGGATAGTTCTGCCAGTTTAAGAGGCAGGTCAGGTGGGACTCCAACAGGAGACCCCAAGATGTCGGGCAGTGCGTTGCGACGGCCAGAGCGGCCCGATGAGGCAAAATCCAACACCGGCTCCACTTCTGTCATCTCTAAAGAAAAACACAGAGCTCACACTGCAGTCAATACAAAACAGATCATTATCCAAATATTGTACATGCATTATCTTCCCAGACCACTAGATGGAAGCGGCACCTCAGAAATTGTTTCTTGCCCACAGGAGGAACAACAGAATTATATAAGCAAACATTTTTATGCTTGACCCATCTCGATGGTTCCACCGTGGCCCGAGGCCTGTCTTTCACAAGCACAAATAGGCCACTCTACAGAACGCAAAGCCTTCCCAAATCACTCTCCATTCTCTCTCAGTCAGGAAGCTGTTGCCTTGGCAACAGGATGGATCACCTATATTGCATAGCAACAGGTAATCTCCTCTGACAAACAGTGCTGAGATGCACTTTTGCTCTGTTTTCTTTTGACACAGCTGTTGCCACAAGTAAGCTATTTTTCTACGTGAGACCAGTCTCTGTATGTGCACTCAGACGCATGTGTACTTGAGAACTTGGGGGGCTTGACCATATGCTTGCATTCTCATCCCTGTCTTAGTATGTGCTTACCCAAACATATGTCTGTGCATAAATATAGCAAAATTCCCATGCCACTAGTGCATCATCGGACCATCAGGACCAGCATCAATCTACTGATTACATCAAGGCCAGTTCAACTGATTTATAAGACATGGTCTCGCACAGTCAATGCAACTTTCAAAAACAGCCTAATAAACGATTGTGTATATGCAATATAAATAAATCATTGACGCCTAAAGCCATGCTGAACAGGAACTGAAAATTGAAAGTAGGTCTTTAATGCAGATATTGTCTTTGACCCAAATTACAAAAAGATAACATATCTTTATGATGGGAGACATAAAACGTCACACTTCATTTGTTTTGATGGTATGATACAAGTGTTTATTGCGGTACAAAGTTAGTATAATTTACACATGGATTTTTATACACTGAACCTTTGCCCGCCGAGCATTGCAATTATTGTTTAAACTTTTTCAAAAGGGCGAATTAAACATCATCCCTTAAATATCAGGATTTATATTGCATCCAAAATAAATGTTTTTGTTTCCATGATATATGTGAGTTCTGTGTATATTTATTATGTATATATAAATACACACATACAGTATATATTTAGCATGTATTTACACGTTTATATTTATATAATTTATATTATAAATAATTATATTTCATATAAACATGACATACTTACTGAAATGTATGCGCATATATATATATATATATTAGGGGCCGCGACTTTAACGCGTTAATTTAGCATCGCATTTTATTTTTTAACCGCGGAACGTTTCTCACTTGATGAGTTTCGGCGGATCGATTACACTGGAGGCAGTGTTGCCAATT
>JAUCMU010000030.1:19681751-19698961 GCA_032275025.1 Enteromius treurensis | reverse complement strand
TGGGGGTGAATGAGGAGCAAATGAGGAGTGGGCTGGCCTGGACTCCGAGCTTCTGCGTGATGATTGGAGGGTCTGTCAAAAGATTGCATTTCCTTTTGACTGACAGTGATTTTTGTACTATAAGGAATCGCTGAAGCTATTCGAGTTATTTGAGTGTTAATTCTTTTTTTCACATGTCACATGTTTTTATGTCACACCATAGGACACAGTCTAGTTTTTATTTGTCAACTACCCATGTGCTAAGGTATGCACACAGTGTATGTCAAGTAAATTTCATCATGAGTTGTTGTATATTATGCGTTAATTAATTTTTTTGTATTTTTGTGTATTTTTTTTTGCGCTTGCGTCAAAACTTAGCTTGCACCAACTAATGTGCATTAGATTAAAATGCGATGTCGACCAATTTGGCATCGTACGATGTCTAATGTAAAACATCGCGATGGACGATGACATCATCGTCGCTGTAGCCGGGGGGTTTAGTTGTAACTAAAACACCAAGCTCCGCCCCACGACTGACAAAACAGTGTTCGCGCGAGCGGGTGAGAGAGGATTTAGCGCAGGAGTGATCGTGCACGAGTGCTTGACTTGCGCGCGGATGACACATCAAGCAATGTGAGGGTTTGATATGAGCTCGCGGCCCCTTTTCTTCGCATGTACATCTGTTTTCCTCTTGCGGAAATGATTTACCGCACTCGTCAGCATCAGTGGTGCGCTCACTTATTAATGGCATAGATTTGCCGCCATAGATTAAGTGTTTTTTTCGCGAGCTGGTTGCTGCTGCTGCGGTGGGGTGGACATTTTCCATGTTAAATGCGGTAAAACTGCAATCCAATGTATAAAGTGCCATATAAATAAACATGACACAACTTGACAATGCCAAATTGTTGAACTGGTGCAAACATATCCACATTACTACAATCAGATGCTTTCTTAGCTGCTGTTTCCACTGGCAGTTTGGTTATGTGTTTGTTTAATCATTGAGAGGAAGTATACCACTGTAAACCTTTTTTTTTTTTGGAAAAGAAAATAACTTTTGCAGTATATCCTGGACTTTATTAGTAGCTAAAAACATAATTAAATAATCAGAAATAGTTAATAAATGAGCACAGAGGAGCTTAGGAAGCTTACAATCAAGGAAACTTGATTGATGTGTTTAACTTGAGTGAAAATGGGCTCGCTAATTGGGTGTGGGCCTGGCAATGGGCCGTATGACTGGATCTGCTGCTTTTCTCTTTGCTCAGATGGAAGGAGGGGTTTAGGGGGCTTTGGCTGGTAAATCCCCAGGCGCAGAGGGGATCAACAGCACCAGGCTGAGCTCCAGCAAAGCATCTCTGGCATCAGCTCTGTCATTAGCATGGGCCGCTTCAATTCCCTAAATCTCTGACAGGCCTCTCAGTATGATCTAGTTGTGATATCCCGCACCTGTGATTCTGAGTTCTGCCTGCCTTTTAAGTCTCAAGGGGGTCTTTAGTTTTGCTGTGTGCACAAGCATGGTACTGTGGAAGACAATGGTTAGGACTACAAAGTGTAGAACAAGTTGTACATTGTCTGAAGACAGGATGTTTTATCCATTATTTGTTGTATATGTTCCACAGGTTGCTGGAGCATCTCGGGGTTGCCTTTCGTATTGGTATCAGATGTCAGTCAGTGCTGGTCGTGGTTTTAGAGCCGCTGATTTTAAACTGAGTGTCTGAAACTATGTTGATGGTTACATAACCACACGTCCTACGAGTCGCTTATCGCTGCAGCTGTCTGCCCAGCTGCCAGCAGTCAGAGAGCTGCCAAACATCCTCACAGTCCAACAGACGCTGCCTATCGCACAGTAGCTGACTTTACACCTTCATTTGACAATCCGGTCTGTCACATCTCTTGCCTTGTTTTAATGAATGATGGACCCAGAAACGCTTTAACGGTGTGTCACTGGATTTTTTCATTATTTAGTCTTTTACTAAACCTCATGTCGTTTCAGACCTGTGTGAATTATTTTCTTTTGTGGTAAATTGCTCTTTTTTTGGGAAATTGAAATGGTCGATTAAAGCTTCCAAGTTTTAAAAACATCATAAAATTGTACAAATATTTTATGATCATAAAATATATATATGTGTATATATATTTTCAGTCTTCACTTTTTATTTTATAAAAAAAATTTTTAAAACATATTTAGAATTATTTATAAGATATTCTTAGTTTGCAATTATTATTTCTTAGTAATTTTGTTACTTTAAAATATTAAGGCAAAATTTCCATATTTTTTGTTTTGTTGTAGTTTTAGTTAACAATAGCAAAACCTTTTTGGATGTTTGTCAATATTTTGTGCTTTACTTCCCACACAAAGCTATCTAAGAAGACTATTCTCGGAAGACTTCTAATTTACAAATCGCATAGATCATTTTATGAAATACACTTTAAAATTGCATGAAAAACTACTGTTCACATTCTTCAGATTTTCTTCTCTCATGTTCCACACAAGAAATATTTGGAGCAAAATGATTACTCTCCTAGCAAGTAAATAAACATTAAGTTAATAGCTAAATACAAATGACAGTATAATGTTCTTTTGTTCGCACGTCCATTGCATTGCCTTGTTACAGAAGCAACAAACTTGTGACTTATGTCTGAGTATTTCCACCAGTGTGCACTTAAGTGTGTTTAAAGGTCAGGTATCAGTTTGTGTGCTGGTTTTGCCATTGTGCACCAACCCTCTGTAAACACAAGTCTAGTAATGCGTGAAGTCAGACTGCAGTGTGAGGCCATTGAGCTTCCTTAAGTTAAAGCTACCTGCCTCTTGACATAGTACAGTCTGTTCTCAGCTGTACTGTTCAGAGTTTTTTGTGTTGGCAAGTGAGAGAGCGCACATTTTCAGACTTGACTCTGCCATCTCACACAAGTGCCAGACTACAAGAATAACCTGACTTGGAATCTATACTTGCCAAATAAAGCCAAATGACAACAGATTTCATAACCATCTAGTTAGCATCCTTTTATTTTTGTCTATTTGTTGTTTTATATATTGTATCATTAGCTATCATGTATACTAAAATGGCTAGTGGCAGGTGAATTGCAAATGTTTTTAGCCACAATTATGCCTTACTAGGCATGTAACACTATTTCACATTTATGTTTGAGATTTTTTTTTTTTTTTTTTTTTTTGGACCATATCTCGTTGGAGGCTTTGTAGGTAGCTTTTCTCTTGCAAATTAATAAAAACGTGTTAGGGTATTAGGGTTGGGCGATGTCGACCAATTTGGCATCGTACGATGTCTAATGTCGTCGCTGTAGGTGGCAGGTGGTGGGGGGTTTAGTTGTAGCTAAAACACCAAGCCCCGCCTCATTACTGACAAAACAGTGTTCGCGCGAGCAGGTGAGAGAGGATTGAGCGCAGGAGTGATCGCGCACTAGTGCATGACTTGGTTTGATATGGGCTCGTGGCCCCGTTTCTTCGCATGTACATCTGTTTTTCTCTCGCAGAAATCATTTACCGCTCTCGCCAGCATTGGTGGTGCGCTCGCTTATTAATGGCATAGATTTGCCGCAACAGATTAAGTGTGTTTTTCGCGAGCTGGTTGCTGCTGCTGCGGCGGGGCGGAGCATCATGATGTCCATCAGTCATCACCGATGCCATCGTCTATCGACCCAACCCTACATCATATACAATATGAAATAAGTGACACCATAATAAAGTTATAGAAAAGCGATTAGATTGGAGATTAGATTTTGATTTAAAATCGCTTGTTTTTTTGTTGTTGTTGTTTTTTTTTAATGTTGTTATTCCTACAAATTCCATTTAATTGACATTTTCAGTTGGCTGCTTGGTTTTCTGCCATATTTTTGTTGTTATTCCACTTTTCAGATCACCAAACGCAATAAGATGTGAAAAAGATGTGATATTTTTCGATTTGTTTTTTACATGCAACTTTCTACACTTACCCCCAAATCTTTTTACGTTTTCCTTTGTTCTGTTGTATTTAGTGAATACACACCATTTTGTCGGAAAAAAAATGGCAGGTTCATCTTTGTGATTGGTCAAATTACCTGTTATTCAAAATTCAATTGGTTGAAGTTGTTTTCTGTTTTCTTAGTTTATTACTGTAAGCTTTTTTTGTGTTAGTTTGGCTAGCATAGTATTGTGTAGAATTTTTTTGACTTTTTAAAGTGCCATTCAATTTTGTCATTCCAACCACCATATTTCCAGCAAAACTAATCACACACACACACACACACACACACACACACACACACACATATATATATATATATATATATATAGTGTTTTCTTTTTTGTTTTTGTGATATAAGATTGTGGTCATATCACCAGTGCATAATAGTTTCTCATTATTACCCAACTATAATACTGCAGTTATGTAGTTGCAACTCTAATAATGTTAATGTTGTTACTGTGGGCAAAGAGGCTAGCAGTGCTCACAAACGTTCTGCTATATTTAACATGCCTTTATCGTGTCCTAATTCTTTTCTTTCTTTTTTTAATAAAAGTGGCAATAAGCTTAAAATAGAAAAAAATGCTAACGTTTATTCTTCGAAGATTTGAGAAGCAATAGTTTTTTCCTGCTCTGCATGAGCCACTTTACCTGTAAAACAGAATATTGAATGCACTAGCTCATTTCTTTCACCCTGAGATCCAATAATGGCCCGCGCTGCATTACGCAACGCCCGTGTGGTATTTCAATGGACAGAAATATTCTGACAAACGAACGCCTACTCATGTCTCTGTTCTGCTTCTCTCACAGTTCATCTTTCTACAACAGCAGCTATTTTCAGCGCTGCCGTAATATCACATTGTATGGCATGAGCCAATAGAACGGATGTTAGCTTGTAAACTGCCCGCCATTAGCGTCAAATTCATTGCTATTCCCTCAGGCCAAAGAAGAAAGGGACCCCATTTGATATTGAGCTGAAGTGATTCGTTTCACAGCCAAATTGTGAAAATGTTTTCTTAAATGCAGCCAGATTTATTATAAAGAGCTTGAATCATTTCGTATCGCATTCAGTGCGTTATAACTCTGCATGCACGTTAAGGGTTGTAACACTTTGTTTTTATACGTGTACCAAATTTAAGTGTACATTGCTGAATGGTCTCCATGCTGTGACACTGCAGGGCCCCTCAGGAAATCCCCGTAGACCCTTTGGGAGGCCTGGGTGGCCCCTGTTCTGCCCAGTGGCGCAAAATAAGCTACCATAATTGGGAAAATAAACAGCATATTAATGCTGGACTATGCAGCATGGACTAATATAAAAAAAGCCAGTTTGTCTGCCAGTGGATAACATTTGTAGAGGTCAAGTTTTATGAATGTTCATGTCAATGTTAATTTTTTTGTAGACTAGAGCTATGTTAACATGTACAGTATAGGAATATATATATTTATTTATTTATTTTAAAGTTTTATTTTCTAGTATTTTCTAAACGTTTCTCATTCACAAATAAAATGTCAAGCCTCAAAAATGCTCACTGAGATGATACAGACGTGACATGATATGTTTCACGTAGTTCTTCTAGCAAGATCATTTTATTTACTATCAATCACAATTGTATGATCTGATCTAACATGTGACTCTCCTTTTTACTGCAAACAGCAATTGTTTACTCTTTATATCACAGTCAATGTACTCACGAAGTAGTAGTGTGAAAGTGAATAGCGCACAATACCTTTCTAAACATAGAGATTCAAATTGCTGGTAATTACATGTTAAAGTGTTAATTCACCTAAGAATGAAAATTCTGTCGTTAATTACTCATCCTCATGTCATTCCAAAGCGTTAAGACGTTTGTCTCCACAACACAAATAAAGATATTTTGTATTAAATCTGAGAGCTCTATGACCCTCTATAAACAGCAAGGATAATTCCACAATGTAATATCAATGCACATAATCTATGTGAGATCAGAGGTTCCACTGTCGTTTTATGATACTTTTTGAATACTTATGAATACTTTTGTGTGCAAAAACAATAACAATTCCTTCAGCGATTCTTCCGCCATTTTGGAGGGTACCCCAGAACGTAATCAGTGTTGTGTACGTTCAGCATGTGCGCACTCTCTACTAAAAGTCAACGACGCTGGTTACGTTCTGAGGTACTGTCCAAAATGGCGGAAGACTGTAACTCGGGGAGAAGAATCGCTGGATAAATTGTTATTACTGTTCTTATGGGTGTGGAACTTTTTATTTTTGGGTGAATTAACCTTTTAAGCGTTTTTAAAGTATGAGCTGTTGTTATATAGTTTTAAGTTATATTTAGTCAAAATAGGTATCATTTAATTGCTTTGTTGCGGTTTTGTTGCAGTCTGTCTTTTTGGGTTGTGACCATTTTAGTCTGGTTTAAGATGTTTTCAGGAGGACTGTAAGACAAAATGGAGGACTTGCTCTGTCTTACCAATGTCTCTATTTTTGGCTACGATAATCTCACTAAAATTGCATTCATGAAATGAACACAAGGAAAAGCGTTAAACAAATGTCACACCAGTTTCAGGCTTCATCTAGGCTCTATCTTTACCTTACTGTGCTGATATTAAACTTAGCAACCTAAAATATAATGAAAGCCCAGACACATTTGCTAAACTAGTAACCATGGAAACACACTGGAGGTCTCAGATAACTCTAACTCCGGCTCAGGTCCCAACTGTTCCCACTTGTGAAAAATAGACTGTTTTGGAAGGTCAGTGAAGTACTCCGTTGAGTGCTTTGGCAGCGATCACTGACTTTGAATAGGCTGATCGAATAGACACGACACTTGCTGGAGATTCGCGCTCCAAACCCGAAGCACCAACGGCACGTCGACTGAGCCTTGTTAAAGCTCAACAGATCTATGACTGGTCGTGAGTGTGTATGCTGGGTCAGCGACAGACCAGTCCAGTTATTGACGCTTGGCTCAGAAATTAATTTCACCCTTATATGTTGGCCATTCGTGAGATTCTGAGATTTGGTTTATGGGATTTCGTAAATTCATTACAGGGTCAAGGGCATAAAAAACACCCAGAATGTGTTTTTGTTTTTTTTGGTTTGGTTGGTTTTAGCTTTGTGTTGGTTTGTTTTCATTTGTTAAATACATTTTCATGGCACACTGTTGGTGATTTTTGTTTTTTGGAAAAATCTATTTTGTGCTTTTTTATTTATATATATATATATATATATATATATATATATATTTTTTCCATCTGTTCTCCTATTTTACACTTGTTCTCTAAAACCGAGACGCTACGTCTCGGGCCAAAAGCATTTTTGTTGTTGTTGTTGTTTATTTAGCTTTTTTTGTGGTTTGCTTTTGGTTGTTGTTGTGTGTTTTTATTTGTTAAATACAGTTTCATGGCACATTACTTTTTTTGGTTAGGTATGGTTGGTTTTGGGTTTGCTTTGGTCAGTTTTGCTTGTTTTGTTTATTTGGTTAAATAATGGCACACATCTCACTGGTGTTTGTTTTATTTAATTTTTCCCTATTCCTTATCCTTGAAAAGACCCTACTTATGAATTTGTGAAATTTGAAAGTTTATGAAAGTTATTTTATTCCTTTCATACTAGGACTTAACGAGTACATTTTCTTGTATTAAAAATGTTTAGCTATTTTTACATTTACATTACATTTAGTCATTCAGCAGATGCTTTTATGCGAAGCAACTTACAAATGAGGACAATGGAAGCAATCACAATCAACAAAAGAGCAATGATGCTCTCAGTTAGCTTAACTTGTACATTTAGCAAGCTTTTTATTTTAGAGAAATAAAGATAAATAAGAGAAAATAGATAGAAAAAGAAAATGAATTTTAATTACTTTTTTTGACAGTGACAAAAACCAACTGTAACACTAAAATGTTCAATGCCTTATCCCTTTTTCAGTTTCAGTATTGGCTTCACACCTGGTTAGTGTGCTGCTTTCCAGTCTCTCTGTATCAGCTTTTTGCAGCTCTTTAGAAACATAAAAGGCGGTTTATACTCTCTCAAGCCCTGATGGTCAACCTAGCAGGCCATTTGTAATAGCATTGTGTTTTTGTGAGGAATTCCCTCTGCACACGAAGATGGATGGCTTTGTATTCACCTCATCCTCCCACCCCACACCTGACCCAGTGGAGACCACTGGATGCAGCATTGCATTGTGCAACCGCTGGCCAGAGAAATGCCTGTTACTGTTTTCGCTACAAGATCGAAAGTAGGCTCCGTATTCAATTCAGAGGAATTTTGCTTATCTGAATGCCTTTGAATTTCAGGAAATTGTGCAGTGTAGCACAATCAACTTAGTGTGTCTCTGACAGTGCCTTTCTTTGTCTGCGTGTTTGCATTGGGATGTTCAGGCTTACATACTTCAAACACATCATGCAGATTCCTTTCGTCTGAAGTTCCTCAACCCTGCCAGGCTGTGACAGCTCCTCTCAGTGCCAGCAGGAGGGATGTGTACATCCATTATTTTCTTTCACTCCATCCGTTTTCTCAACTTGGAGCAGCTGGGCTGTGTCAGTAGTCTATGGAAGACTGTACCGGAACGTCTGTGCTTAGTCACTGTAGAGGTTCCACCTATTTATACACATTCAATAGCACCCGATTTTTATTTATTTTATTTAGTTATTAACTTTTTTCTATATATAGTGCATCCAAAAAGTACGAGTACTGTATATAATCAGATTTTTGCACTTCAACAGTGCAATCTTGACACTCCACATGATACATGGAACAAATTCATCAAAATTAGAATTTTCAAATGTGGTGAAATTGTTTCCTGTCTCTTATACTTGCATGTATAATGGAGTCAATAGAATGAAAAGTGTAGTGTGACCGGCCCTTAAGAGTGTGACGTTTATCCCAAACACAGCTCAATGGAGGCCCTGTGCAGTACTCTTTGTGGACTGGATGTAACTGACCTGGGGGCCCCTCTGTCTCCTGATGTGCTGGGTGTGACTTGATCTATCCATCATGCTCTTGGCATTGGGTCTGTTGGAGCTGACTCAGCCCTTTAGTCCGCCTGGAGGAGACCTCCCCACCTCAACCGCTTACAGCCATGCTAGCACCCAGAAAATGGACATGTCAGCTTATCAGTAAATAAGATTAAGGACAATATGTGTATGTGTGCTGGCGTGTTAAGGAAGGGTGGCTGTGTATGTGTAACTGGATGAGGGCCAGAGGACAGGATGCAGCCCTGTTCTGCCACAGTCTGCCTGTGTCTCACACTCAGTAGGAAGCACCACACTTTCTACTCACGCTCTCGAGCCTTTCCCAATTATCATTGAGTCCTCCCATGTGTTTTAGCTAGTGTAATATCATATTACATAATTTTGGAAAAGGTTCTTGTGCTCTTTCTGTCTTGTGGTCATCCATTCTTGTATTATTTGAGTAATATTTAGGTACCATAACAGTAACTTTGTATTAATATTTTTAGATATTTTCAGTTTTTATTTTAATATTAAATTTTAGTAGTCTTTTAGTTTTTTTTTTTTTATTTGGTTTTTGTTATCTTTGTATGTGTGTCAATCAATCACTTTTATTTATAAAGCACTTTTAACAGTACAGACTGTATTAATATTAATCGATATTAAGCACATGTCAGATTGTGTAAAGGACTTATAGCGTGTGTGTGTGTGTGTTTCTGTGCATTTGGTTCCAGTGATTAATCTAGGTGTATTGGTCTCCGATTAAGATCATCTTGTGTTGATACACCATCTGATTTGGATACGGACAGAGAAACAGAATAAGAGACAGACAGACTAATATTAGCGTGTGTGTGTGTGTGTGTGTCTATATATATATATATATCTATATATATATACACAAACACACACACACACACACACACACATATATATATATATATATATACACACACACATATATTCCTGTGATGCAAAGCTGCTATGCTGTTCTGCCTTAAGTGTCACATAATCCTTCAGAAATCATTCTAATATGCTTATTTATTATTAGAATTATCAGTGTTGGAAACAGTTGTGCTGTCAAATATTACTTTTTTTTTTCTTTCAGGATCCTTGGTGAATAAAAGTAATGTCTTTCAAAAAAAAAAAAACTAAACAAAAGAGGAATAAAAATGTACTGGCCCCAAACTTTTAAACAGTATTGTATATTTTTTCTATTTTAAATAAGTGCTGTTCTTTTGAACCTTTTTATTGATCAAATGATCCTGAAAAAACGGATCACAGGTCCAAAAAAAATGTAAACTGTTTTCAACCTTCGTACTAAATCAGCATATTAGACTGAAGACTGGATAAATGACAATGTGTATCAGGAATAAATTACATTTTATGTACAAAAAATAAAATATATTCACATAGAAAACTGTTATTTTAAATGTAAATCTTTTTCACAGTATTGTTTCTTTTTCTGTATTTTTGATCAAATAATGCCTTGATGAGCATAGAAAACATAATAAATCTTACTGATCACAAACCTTTTAGCGGTAGTGTAAATATTATTTTATTTCAGCATTTTTTTCAGTCAGCGAATGCAATGCTAGTTTTAGTTGTAGTTAACCATGACCATAACCATTCACACATCTAGAGGTTAGTTGCTGTTGTGCCCTAGACATTCACATATTATTCCATTCTTAAAGATTTATGCAAGGATGCAAAGGTCTGTTTTGAAGATGTTTATTCTCATCAAATTACTTCCAAAAATGTTTACTTCTGAACAGGTTCTCATAAACGCCCACTCACATCAATAGTTGGCATGTCAGAAAACAAATCAAAACAGTGATTTGAAATCATCACACAGGTTCAGTGTTTATATTCTTTGGGAAGTCATTCTGCTAATGCATTATTTATACTTGTCTCTGCACATCAGACTTGGATAGGAGAATCTATTGTGTCATATAACTGCCTTCGATGGCAAAGGGCTTTAAGAAGCCTTTAAAATTGGGATTTTATGAATTTATGTTTATTTTAACAGGTTTGGTTTAGCAAATCATTTTAAGGTGTCCGGAAACATTTCCTTTTCAAACTGATAACTTATTGGAGCTGCATGGCTGTGAGTGGTCACTTCAAAAGCTTCAAATATTTTAACATGGTAACTTGCACTTGACTGATTGGGATTTTGAGTACTTTTTTTTTGTAATAATTGTTAACAGCAGCTAACTAGCAGTTAATCAACTTGTAAGATATGATGGTTTTCAGATCAACAAAAACTGTACAGTTTGACCATTCGCATTTTAGGGCCATTAAAATGAAAATCTTTGCTCAGAGTGGCCTTTTCATCAAAAGCACATTAGTTGTAAATTCAGGATTAACCCTTTGATGTACCATCTCGTTTTTGAGGGGATCGAATTGTGAACGAATACTTTTTTCTTTTTCTTTTTTTACTAGAAAAAAGTTTGACATTTTAAGGACCTTAAACACAAGCCAGGTGTTGTTATATTCAAATATTCGCTCACATTTAGCTTTCATTCAACCTTCAAGACTGTTTTTTTTTTTCTTTCTTTGGTCTCATTATACAGCATTTTGGTTTCAAGTCAAAAAAGTTGATCAGTTCCTTGAAATAAAAAGATTCTGGCAGGAACCCAAGATTGGTGTGCTCGATAAAAAAAAAGTCTTGATCTCTGCTTCCTCTGTGTGCTCTCCAAACTCAATACAACACTGTATATTGATTTCTGAGTTCAGTGCTGGAGTTGAAGGCCTTGGCCCGTTCCTATTCTGTGGCAATTGACGAGTAGAAGAGTTTGAGGGAGAGATTGGGAAAGAGAATGTCTTTTCTTTGTCTCCTCATTTCTTGCTTGGAGCTGCTGAGGTCAGTGGGTGGGATCCAGAGATAAAGGCCCTGGGATATCAGATATTGTGGTTTAGATTCCCTATATTGGTTCTCTCACTTTTCTCGGAAAATATTATTTTGTTAAAAATGACTGAGCTTTTAGGGGTTATACAAAAGATCACAATCATTAGCAAGTTTGAAGCCGTTTTGAAGTTGCATCTGACGTTTTCCAGAAATGTAAATGGTAAAAGCATCATTTCAAGTTGCTATTTTTGGTTCGCACTAGTTTTTGCTGTTCAGCAATCCTTAAAAGGATAGTTCCCTCAAAAATAAAAATTATGTCATCGTTTATTCACCTTTCATGTCATTCCAAACCTGTATGACTATCTTTCTTCTGTGGAGTGAAAAGTCAGTGTGGTCGAAACCAAAATTTAATCAGGATTAATCCAAAATAAAAGTTTGTGTACATAATATATCTAAGTGTCCTGTATATATTTTTATGTATAAATAAACACACACACATTTGTATATATAAATTTAAGGAAAATTTGTTGTTTATATATTGTGTGTGTGTGTGTGTGTGTGTGCACCTGGTATTTATTACCTTATGGGGACCAATTGTCCCCACAAAGATAGGAATACCAGTAAATTATGACCTTGTGGGGAAATTTGTTAGGTCCCCATGAGGAAACAAGCTTATAAATTACACAGTTAAGTTTTTTGAAAATCAAAAAATGCACACAGTTTCCTGTAAGGGGTATGTTTAGGTGTAGGGTCAGTGTAGGACAATACCACATACAGTTTGTACAGTATAAACATCATTACGCCTATGGAATGTCCCCATAAAACATGTAAACCCAACAAGAGTGTGTGTGTGTGTGTGTGTGTGTGTGTGTGTGTGTGTAATACAAATTATGTTAATGTAATGCATACATGTAAATGCATGTAATTGTTTCCAAAATATATACTGTGTGTGTCTTTATATATACGTAATAAACATATACAGTGCACACACCTATATTATATAAAAAAAAACTTTAGCAGCCGGTAGTTATCGCAGAAATGCAGCGTCTTGTATCACGCTTGTATCAGCGGTTATTATTTGAAAAGAACGAACCTGCAAATGTTTCAACTGACCAATCAGAATCAAGTATTCCAGAGAGCCGTGTAATAATATTATACATCAAACTCTGATATGTGCAAAAAAATCGTGTGTGCGTGGTGACACTGCAGTGGATGAATGCATTTTGTCAAGCGAAACTGAAATCTAACAAATATTCAAGGCAACACTGCATAGGAACCCTGCCAAGTAGAACGCATATCAAAACATTTCTCAAAATGTTCCACAGAAGAAAGAAAAGCATACAGATTTGGAACAACAGAGAATTTTTTGGGTGACCTATCCCTTTTAGATATCTGATATTTGTGAACATGTACCATTTAGACCCTTTTAGAATCATTCAGATGTGCCCGCGGATCATCAGGAAAGATTAATGAAGCATTATGTCAGCATTTGAGACAGAATACTGTGACTATGTCACTCTTGGCTCCATAACAGCAGGATGTCGTTGTACAGCACATTTAGAGTATAATGAAGACAGGCTGTGAGCTCAGTGGATCAGAGCCCTTCCTCATCTACATTTCCTCCACATGCGCGCACACACACACACATATCACTGCTTTTCAAGTAGCGGGTAGATCAGAGACAGAATAGGCAGTGTTTTAAATTGTAAAGCCTCTTTATTGGAGCTCAGTGCTTGACAGGTATTAAAACTGTTTGACAGCATGAGGCCAAAGTCAACAACCCAAGGACCTATAAAGACCGCACCATAAACCTCAGGTGTTTTATCATACATGAATTTTGTAGGATCTAAAAAAGCTTGCACCAAATGCATTTAATTTTTGCAACTAAACTCATTTTGGGCCGGCTGGAGCAATCTCTCTGGGGTGCCGTAACATTGACATCCTCCTACAGCTGTTATCCTTTGTCCTTGTCTCTGCAGTATGAAAAATAAGTATGCCTTGCTGAATACAGATCTGCATTCTCTTAAAGTTAAATTTGGAGATGTTACCTCTCGAATTGTTACACGTCTTTCTTCTAACTAGGTGGGGCGCATCACCATGTTTGAGGTTATCTGGCGTGATGCGTTAAAAATAGAGACCAAGCATCCATCAAATCATCTTGATATGCAACACTGCTGACAGCTATAGCTGGTCAGGTTAAAAACACTCCGATTAACATGATAGAGATGCCATTTATCACTTGATAGATTGTTGTTAGGACATCACACTGCTGCTAACCTTTTTTGACATTTCTAGTTGACTTGAATTTCATACAGTGCTCTGAAATGACATCGTCACTGACTTAAAGGTGAGGGATGATGGAGTTTTGGCAGTGAACAAAAGTATTTGGCAGGCTACCTGTGCATGAAGTGAATTCACTTTTATGCCGAATTGAAAGGTGATAAATAATGTAGCTTTATAAGCTGCTTTGGCTAAAATGAATGCTGGAATGATGTAATGTAATGTAATGAAATACATATTTGTCGATGTTCATCTGAACTTGGGTTGCTTCTTCCACTGTAGACATAAGATTTGCATCATTGGCGAGGCTAAAGGTCACTATAGTGAATTTTTGATGAAATTGCACAGGCAAAAAATGTCCATTGTCAGTAATGAAGTGATGTTTGAAGCACAGCTTCACTTTACAGTATTCCTTTCAAACTATTAAGCAAATGATTATGATTAATGTAACTTTTGTTCGATAACCTGTACTACTAATTTTAAATTCTGCAAGTGATTGAACAAAAAATAAAAAAATAAAGAAAATGATCTAATTTTGACAAAAATTATCTATATTTAATTTTGACAAAAATAAGATCATTTTCTTGATTTTTTTCTTTTTTTCTTTTATATATATATCTAGGGATGGGACGATACACTTACCTCCCGATTCAGTACTATCCCAATACTTGGGTGCCTATACGATATGTATTGCGTTGTTTTGTTTTGTGTTTTTACAAATTTACAAAACCGCACTGCCATCAAAGTCTGCCCTATGAAGCCTGCCGCGTCTTGAGCGTTCACCTTTACCATATGTGGAGGGGGAAAAAAACTCAGCTCAGAATATTATCTTATGAAATATTATATATTGTGAAATATTCAGAATCCAATCGTTGAAGAGATAATTGCGATTCATAGGTGTATAGATTTTATTTTTTTTCCATCCATATTAGCAACCACCCTTAGCATCATAGAACAGTATTATGCCGTATTATTGATTGTTTGTGTATATTGTATTTTTGTAAATTTTAAATGTTTGTTATTTATTTAATGAAGTATAAGTGACCCCTGCTGGCTTTATGTTGCATCTTACATATTTAATTTTGAGACCACACCCTTCCCCGTCAAATAAAAGCTTCTAAAGCGGGTGTGTGCATGCATCTATTAGTTTCGGGTATGGTTTTGTATGTCCAGATGTCCATCCGTTAGTTGACTACGGTGACCGAGAGAGCTCAACGCACTGCAAACTTAAGAAAACACATACAAACCTTAGAAAAGAGATAAAAACTACAACACGTTAAGAAAACATCTTAATCAGTTTGACCACACAGGCGCTGCAAATTCTCGCAACGCAACTCCATCTGAGTGTAACTCTTGCTAACATAGCATTAAAATAATGTTTCACGGTTAAGTGTGTAATTCGTCAGATTGGTCTAATAATTTCCAAAAGACCGTATGATCAGGTTGTTAAAATAACACCTGTGCTCTGACCAAAAGCCACTGAACAAATAATCAGGTCCCAGATGGGTTCCTCACTTTTTGAAGTCCCCCTGAAACATTTCCGTTGTGGTTTGTGCTGTTTGCAGCGCCTTCGTGTATTTGCAGCAATGTTTGTGTGTTTGCAGTGCATTTCTGTGTTTGCAGTGCCTCTCTGTGTTTGCGTTGTGAGAATTTGCATGTTTTCTTCTGTTTGCATGTCTTTGTTTTCTGTCTGCATGTGTTTTCTTAAGTTTGCAGCGCGTTGAGCTCTCTCTGCCACCGTAGTTGACACTGTAATGACGCTTTCTATATCGTGCTGTACCACAAATCGGTCTTAAAACTAAATGACGTTTTGTCACACTTCATTAATCAACAGGGCCTAAACCAGCTAGTTGAACTAAACTCTATAGAGACAGATGATTATTCCTTTTCATCACCCGTTTGTTCCCAGTGTTCAAGAAGTAATCCCCTTTTCCCGCATGTGTTGGTATTGGTTGACACATCGACTCGTGCACACACAAAAAAAATAAGAAAGAACAAAATCAATACACAGCAGAAGCTCTGAGCCATCATGCAGAGACACTTATATGTGCCCTCCTCCCCACGAGCTTAGTCAAAGTGAGAGGGAAGATGAGATCCTATGGGTTTTGTTTGAGAGCTGCTGGGAGCGGTGGGCCATGGTGGAAGCGAGGTCAGATTTCCCCTCAACAGATTTTTATGAGTTGATGACAGCTGCCGGAGTGTGGTGCCAATCCCCCTGACAAGAGTCATGTGACCCCTGCTGCAATTACTTGAGCCAGCCCAAAGCTTCTTAATGACACATGTGGCATAGTATGGAGATGTGGGCTAAAGTTGCCCTGTCAGCAGTCATTCAAAATGCATTGCTTGTACAGTAGATCAGGGTTTCTGCTTTAGCCTGTGAAAGGGATCCCCAACCACTCCTCTTCCTCCTCAGTGTTACTACAAATCCACTCGCCCATAATGTAGATAACATTGCTTCTTGTTGGGTGTGTGTGTGACCACATCCCTGGAGTCCATTCTGACCTGATTCCAGACCACCGGCGAGCCTGACTCGCTTCTCTGACACACTTCTGCCTTGTTGATGGTGGAAAACTGGGCCAGTTGGGTTTGTAATTGAGAAGAATCTTTCACTAATGCCAGAGAGGATTAGTACTGCCATATCACATCACGCCAGCTTCTTTTTAATTCATCCGCATGACCATTAGCCACCCCAGTATGTTTTAGATGTGTAATACTGTAGTTCAAGCTTATGTATGTTTGTTTCCAGGTAGCATACAACAGTTAACTGTGCTTTGGTACCCGTAGACCTCTGTGTGTTCACACCTTGGTGGAGGTTGACAAGTTACTAAAGTAGTATAGTTAGTATGTCCAGCTGCATCAGATTGCAGATACAGTAACACAAGTTTTGATGTCTAAAAATGAAGTTAGCTTTAACAAGTTAATGTTATATTTAAGCCACAAGTTATTTTTATGATAGACTGCTTTAGTTTAAATAAAATAAAGCACTAAAAAACGTTATTAAAATTATTAATTTCGAATGCTACAAGTAGGCAATTTCGCATCATAATAATGTTCAGCATCAAGAATGAATATTCATTTTGTGATTTGCTAAAGTTTACATTTAACACGGTTTTAAATGTATGCTTTTTATAGGTTAAAGGTCGTGAGTACAATTCTTCTTTTTTCGTTGTTTTCTAATTTTTTTTTTTTTGTGATGCATTAAATTGATAGAAAAAATAG
>JAUCMU010000030.1:19635106-19674551 GCA_032275025.1 Enteromius treurensis | reverse complement strand
GCAAGCGGAGGCAGAATTCCGAAACTATGGAGGACAAAATCATCGTCGCTGTATGTAGAGGAGCTGTACGACACATCCTTGTACTTTAATAGAAACAGGAACAAAAAGGAAATAAATACTAGATTAATTTAACCAAAGTTCGCCTATTAGATAAACCCAAAACAAATTTGACCTCATGTCTAACCACTACAAAGACTGAAACCACCTGGCAGAAGCCCCTCCCATGATGCGAATTCGCATTTGCTGTGAAGCGAATTTCAAGAATTTCTTCTTTCAGAGAAAAACACTCTCCAAATTTTTTTTAAGAAATGTATCCTGGTTCTTTTAAGCTTGGTGATGCTGTTGGAAACTCCCAGCTGTGTTCGTTTTGAAAGAAGAAAGTCTTATACACCTAGGATGGCTTGGGGGTGAGTAGAATATGGGGTAAGTTTTGAGTGAACTATTCCTTTAACCAGTGTTCAGAACATTTGACGTCATTGTGTTATGAAATACTTAATTACTGCATTCAGCAGTCAGATATTTTTAAAATACTGACTGTTGTCCATGAAAACACTATGTAACAAGGCCAAGTTTTAACAAACCCTGCAAGCTAAGAAAACACCTCTGTACAACTTTTTATCTTTATATACGCTGAACCTCAGAAGATTTAAATATGAATATAACTTTAACATCGTTGGCGTACTTATATAGTTGCTTGGCCAATTGTATTGTGTGTTGCAGTGGATTATTATTTTTTTCCCTCGGTGGTACGTAGGTTTATACAGGTAAGATTAAAAAGAAATTTCAGCTCAAATCAATGTTTCATGTTCACAGCTTTATTTGTTTGGTCACCCTATCTGTGCTTATTATGTGATGATGACGGGCCGGCTGTACATTATCCCTTGCTTATTGCGAACAATGTTTATAAAAAGTCATGGCATTTGCAGCAGGGCACACTGTGCTTTGGAATTGTTGAAAAGCCATTACCAGGCAGACAGTCCATAATTACGTGGAGTCTGGGAGAGAAGTAAGGGCTTCGATTGTTCTTGGGCACATCCTAAATGGAACTTGAACATAAAGACTGTGACCGCACTGACATTTCATATCCTTGTGCTTTGTCAGCCAGATCAGCTCTTGTGGGATGGACTCAGTCACAATCTGCTGATTCATTAGATTCTCTCACCCCTTTTAGACCACCGTCTGTCTGCCTTTCCATCCTTCCCTCCTGTCCCTTTCTCAGTCTGCTGGTTCTTATCACTGTCTTTCTATCTCTGTAATGTCTATTTTTGTCCTCGATCTCTCTCGCGCCCGCCCCTAGCTCTTTTGGTCGTTCCTTTTTTGTATTCCTCCCCATTTCCTGCTGTGAATGTGAGGTGGCTGCAGACCGCAGGCTTTCTCCTATGACATACAGTAACCCGTGGAGGAGATGTGAATTATTCAACAGGCCTGCAAAGTGATCCAGTGTTGGAGCTTAAAGACATGCCAGATTAATTAGAGGACAAGACCTCCTCTGTCATAGCGCATATAGTGAACTGCAGTGTGTTCTCATCACTGTTGAGGAGTCAGTAGCTAAAAGTAGCAATGGTGCTAACTACATTTGTCTTTTGTATGACAGTAGTTCAGCTGTTTTCAAACCTTTGAAGATTTTGATAGGAACAAGCATTTTTTTTGGCGCAAAGAAAACAAATGTACTCTATCTATTATCTACCTGTTTACATCCGGGTGAAAGCCTGTGCATGTATGTAATCTGCTGGTGTTTATGCCAAGAGGAAAGTGCACGCATACGTAGTGATGCTCTTTAAAATGACGGAAGACTTAAGTCTGTATTGTAATAAGAATGGATTGAGTAAGTTATGTCATTTTTGTTTTCTTTGTGCGTAAAAAAAACGTATTCTAATATCGGCGCAGTTGTGCCACTGATGTCACATGGACTGTTTGACTGATGTTTCTGGACCTGGATCATTGCCAGTTGTATTGCTGTTTATGGTGGGTCAGATGACTCTCTGATGTCATCAAAAATAATTTAATTTGTGTTTGAAGATGAAGGAAGGGATTACACGTTTGGAACCACACGAGGGTGAGTAATTAATGACTTTGTTTTGACACAATGTATTGTTAAAAGCACTATAAATAAAATGGACTTTTGGGTGAACTAACGGTTTAAACACATTTCATTCAATTTAATCAATGGGAGTGCAATTGCTGGGTGGTAATCTAAATATGGCTGAATGTCACCACCTACATGTAATTCATATTCATGATCCAGATCGATAGGTTTTGATTTACACATGCCAATGCCCCTAGCACTTTTGTATCATTTGTAATGCCTCTGGGTCTTGAAATTTAACACATTTAAATAAATAAATGGAGTAAACCTCTTGTTATTCAGTCCTTGAAAAAGTATCCCATCAGAACTCGGAACGGAAAACCCTCTTTTTTTTTTTCCCAAAAGAATCCGTTACCCTTGCAATTTTGGCCCTCTTTGAGGCTCTTCAGACATTCTCCTGATCTGGGGCCATAGACGCTTATCTTCTGTCCTTGAAGAGGTCATACCGAAGACACTCGGCCTCTCCCATCTTTATCCCGTCTCTGTTTTCATGTGGTTCTTAAACTCACAGATGTAAGTGCCAGTGCTCATCTCTGGGCTTTGAAGTGTTACTTCTCTATGCAAATTGTAGGTTTGCTATGTATATCGCACACACTTACCAACAAATGTTTGCTTTTCAGCCATAATCTCTTCCCGTTTCTGTGTAGAGCAGGTGGGAACCTTCTTGGCGCTGCGGTTCGGTGCCTTGTAAAGTGGGTAGAAGAGACCCCAGCCAGATGGCCTGGTTTTGGACGTTCCTGGTTGACAGATTCTACGGTCGTCCAAACGTGCCCTCTTATCTCGTCCGGTTTGTATGCGCTGGGCTCACTGGAGGTGGTTGAGCAGCCTGTTGTTCCAGCTCAGCGCCTAGGATAGTGTACACATAGCTAGGAGGCAGATAGCCAGGTGCAGTGGACACATGGATGAGTTCCATTCCTCCATTTCTTTATCTTCCCTCCACCCCGTGAATCTCCAAAACCTGTTACAGAGCGATGGCTCGCTGTATGAGGCCCAGGTCCCCACCATCTGTTTCTCCTCAGCTTATCTGTGTGAGATATGCTGCTCTGTTTATCAAGTGAGGCTTTCGCTGTTAATGCAAAAAAGCACTTGCTTTTTTTTTTTTTACAGGAAAGAATAGATGGTGCGCTTAAAAAGGGCATCCCTGATGAACACCTCTGAAACTATGGAAATGTTTCCAGATGGCCTTAAATATTCCATATGTATATTATTTCCTGTTTATTAATTACAGTCTACTTTGCTTGTTTTGTGTTTAGTCCTTACTTTAAAGGAATAGTTTATCCAAAAATGAAAATTCTGTCATTTATTACTCACCCCTAGTGCCTATGAAAAATGAAGATGTTTTTGATAAAATACGAGAGCTCTTTGACCCATAGGACATAAGAGTAAGTCATTAATGATAGAATAACATTTTTGGGTAAACTAACCCTTTAAGCATTTGTGTTTTCATTAGATTTATTCCATGTTCACATTTATTTCATTTTAAAATAAAAATTGTAATATATATTAAGATAATATAGTAAGTATATTAGTATAGTTAGTAAGACTATTTCAAAATGTTTTGTTTTTATTGCATTCTGTTTCTACTGTAATAAAAGCAATAGCTACTGTAAATATATAAAAACATAATGTTTGATTAGCAATATGCATTAAGAACTTTATTTGGACAATTTTAAGGGCGATTTTCTCAATATTTAGATATTTTTTTTATTTTTTTTTGCAATCTTAGATTCCAGATTTTCAAATTGTTGTATCTCAGCCACATATTGTCCTATTCTAACAAACCTTGCATCAATAGAAATATGATATATTCAGATTTCAGATGTTTGTAAAATCAGCTCAATAATGTCATATTTATGACACACTGCCTTTGTATAGCAAATATGAATCTGAACATATAATTGGAGCTTATTTACAGACTTATTGCAAATAATATAATCTAAAATCTCCTCTGCAAGCACTTGATCAAAAACCATTCATGCACTTAATACACAATACAATATATAGTAATATTAAAAATCTACTCTCTACTGTTTTAATTTTGCTTTGTTAAGCTTTGTACTAGATCATATTTTTCTGGCTAAAATGGAAATCTAAAGCACTATTGTTAGTCTCTGCTGTCCTTGTTTGTAATTCTCTTTGGATAAAAGCATCTGCTCCAAAATAAACAGCCTAATGTGAAAAAGCTTTCAAATAGTTGTAAAATGTTACAAAATATTGTTCTGATATTTTATTACAAATAAATGTTTTTGCGTGTGTGAGCTGTTTCTTAACCGAAATTCAAAAAGTATCTACCTATCATCAAAGGCAAGACTTTAAGAAAAAACTTTAATCATTTTCTTTTTTTAAATGATTCATAATGCACTCAAAATTTTGTGAATTGTGCCAAATGCACATACAGTATGACCAGTGTCCAGCAATATTACCTCATTTCACTTTTTCATTGATATTTAAACTGTCTGTGTGCATTACTGCCAGAGGCATCAAAAGAGGTAAGACTAATGATGTTTATTTTATTTCTATCATATATTTAGTAATTTGTGGTGAATAATGTCTTGACCCACCTTTAACTTAGAACTGCAGCAAAGCATAATTATCTACAAATGAATGTGAACTTTAGAAAGGCAATTCATCGTGTATTATTTCCTAGGGCCACTTCTACTTTTATGTTTACATTTTGCACTTATGTGTGTTCTTCACAAATGATATCTCGTACTACTGGCTGGTAAAATAGTGTTCTACCTTAGGATTTAGAACTTGTTTTGGTTACTGAGTGCTAGCATGATAGTCCTAAAAATCTGTCAACAGTTCCTGATAAGAAATTCAAAGTTGAGAGATGGAGTCACACTTATAGAATTAATTCATAATGGGACAGTCTAAAAAAGATAAACGGGCTTAACTCATTTTGTAATGCAATGTAGCATGCGTAGCTGCTACATTTAGCGCTGTGTGTTTACTAGGTTAAACTCTTATACATAATGAAATATTACTCAACGCAACATCTTGGACAGCTGTGTTGCTGTCAGGAAGCACAGCAAATGGCCTAACGTTAAGTGGGTATGTCACCAATGATGTACATGAACTGAAACAAGTGCTTACCAACAACATAATGATCATGGTGAACTTCCTAAGCGCTCTGGGGATGAGCCGAGACAAGTCTATAAAAGGTCAATTCATTTAAAATAAAATGGTGCTGGACAACAGAACAAATGGCAAATTATACAGTCTTTTGCTTTGTATTGATTAAAGCATAATAGATCCGGCTTGTATTCAAACACCCTCATAACTGTGAAATAATGCTTTGTGGGTTACTGTCATGTTTTCTGCACAACCCATAAACCAGGAATTGACCAGAAGTGCTGGGATGAAGAGCCTTGGTTCACAAAGCTTTAAAAATGATTTATCTGCACTTCTAAGGCAGAATGATTGTATCTGATAATCATATAACTTGCTTGCCATGGTGGTGGCCAGAGCAATAAACAGTAATGTGTTTAATTTTTTTGGCAAAATAAGATTGTTACACACACACACACACACACACATATATATATATATATATATATGTATATATATATGTATATATATATTTGTTTGCACTTAAACTCAGCACACATAAATAAATTAAATACAGGCATTATATGCAATAAATGCATATAATTATATCCAAAATGTGTTTGACACATTTACAGTAATTATATCTATCGTATCTTATCACATGCGTTAATCAACAGAAAAGAAAAAAAAAATTTTTTTGCTTTGCAATAAAATAAATAAATGGTGCAATAATATCTAAAATCAGTAAAATAAGAGTCATTTTCAAAATGTAGTGAGAACCACATACTGTCAGAATTGATAGGAGATATGACTAAACCAAATCTTAACCTTTACATTCAAAGTATGATGGGAACAGAGGTCAACTTCATCTGTCTGTCATTCCCTCTTCCAGCTCAAACTTTCTCTGAAGTCTCAAACTGTTTTTTTGGCTAAAATATGTACCGTATGGTGAGTCTGCTCTGCTCTTAGCATTAAAAGACAAGTATATCTCACATGTTTCTCTTGACTTGTCATCAAACACCTTTTTTGTTTTATTTATTGAATAAATATGTTAACATTTTAATCACTGGTTCTCACAAGACATTGAATTCTTACCATTGATATTACAATACATAAAACTTTCTTTCTTAATTCTATGTAAAAAGTTTAACTTCACCCAAGAGACCAACAAAGTCTAACAAGCATTGTCTCACAATTCGTATTGACTATGTTCAGAATGAAAATGCGATTTCAAAAACTAAAAAAATCAAATAATTCAATGCAAGAACTGTATACAAATGCAATATGTCATAAACAGTTATAAAAAGATATGAAGGTTGTCTCACATTGCATTGTGGGATATTATGTTCTCTGCATTCTTTTGTGTGTGTGTGAGTGTATGTGTGTACATATTAGGGCCGTGACTCATTAGAAAAAATCTAGTTAATTAGAGGCTTTGTAATTAATTAAACGAAATAAATCGCATTTTAATCTCATATAAATATTTGACCTGAGAAGTTTTTTCATATGGATTTTTAGTATACCATTGACTAATGACTGAATACATAAGCTTTAGCAACAAAATATTGTTTATTTTTGTTCAACCAAGTCCAACAGACCAGTGCAATATTGCCATTAAGTGTAGCAATTTAGAAATATAGTAGCCTACATTTCAGAAATTCAGGAACCCTATAGGTAGGGAGACCTTCTGTAAACTGTTTTTTTTTTTTAAGTAAAACACAATACTTTCAAGTAGGGATGCATCGATCCAGATCGGCCGATATGTTTGGACGTTTTGTCAGTAAAGCCGGTCCTGTAATCAGCGGTAAATGCCATCAGGTGTGTGATTTCACATTGAGCCATATATACTACACACAGCCGTTTAACGCATTCTTTTTTTGTGTAATTAGTTATGGGTTGATTCATTAATCTAATTAACTTTTAAATAGAATTTGACTGAAAATACTCACAACAGATCATTTCCCCCCTATTGGAAATCACAATCGTGGTCCACGATGGTTCCCCGTGGTAGAAAATCGCATTTCTCCCCTCGGGGGGCCCCCTCCATTGTTGGGCCCTTAGAATCATCCTAACCTTTTCCCCAGACACTCTTTAAGGCCATTGCACACTGAGTCCGAAATTTTCGTCCGACATTTTTGCACGTTGAAAAATAAATACAACTTTGTGTTGTGTAAAACACATTTAAACACTGCCTCCAAAACTTGCTCCCGTCATCAAAACTTTGTATCCAGTTTCTTTTCTGTGTTTTTGCATCTGTAGCAAGCATTTTGATAGAAAAATAAATAAATAAATAAAACAACAACAAAACACGCATACATAAATGACCCTAAATATAACCTAAATCAACATGGGCATGGGTTTTCAGAGCACTCCAAGATTTAAAAGGATTTGAAAGAAACCCTGAGATGGCTACTTAACAGGGAAAGATGTAATTTTGAACTTGATGTAGCTCTCTTAGTATGAGTTCTCTAACCAGTTTGACTGTGACTAGCAACCCATATGTAATGTTACTTGTTGCATCATTTATTTAGAAAAAAAGGGTTTCCAACAAGTCAAAACAACAATAAAAGATACAGCACCTGCTAATTTTTTGTAGATGTGAATGTGTTCACTGATTCAGCAAACCACATTCATCACACACAACCAAAACAATGTTACAAGACATGCTTTTTTTTTACCTCTACAGGGCTAAACATTGTGTAGTGTAGCTTCAAAAGCTTCCTTTTATTTTACATGTATTTTTATGTTGTTGTGACAAGGAATTCCTCAGGCTTTTTCTGCAACAAACTCCTACTAAACAGATTTATCCACGTAACCAATATTAAAGTGCTGTAATGACTCGGCAGAGCTTCTTGAAGTGCAAAACAGGTCTGGCGTTTCAAAGCTGTAATGCCTAATGCCAAAAAAGATGTCCTTTATATCCCATGCTGCAATGTGCTCTTTGAACAGCAGGTAAAAATGCTACAGTAAAGTATGGTAAAGTCATTTTTAGGTCATCGTGTCTACTTACAGTGTGAATGCAGTTCACCAAAAACTTGTAATGACTCTCAGTTGAGAGCTTCTCTGAGGTACGAAGACCTCAGACTGAGCCCCATTCACAAAGACATCCCTAGTCTCTAACTAGCTCTCGCAGAACGAAAGAGATCTGCTGAGCCCTGAGGGTGACATCCTATAGAGCTGGTCTGGAGCGCTCCTACTGCTCTCTACCCCACAATGCTTTGCTTTATCACCCATGCTCAATGCAATTCCAGCTGTAGTGTCTGTCAGCATGACTGACTCATGGTAAATTGGTCCGAGCCTGTCGAGGTTGGGCACCGATACCTATGGAGACACGTTTTAGCACCTCCTGGTGACCTGTGCCATTACTTTCTTTTTTAATTAGAGACGAGGAACAGCATGTCCTTCCCCTTGGTTTGAACTCCTGTTAAAGCTTGAAATAGTTGACTGACAGATCCGGATGCTGGTGTGGAATGGGAGTTGTGTGTGTGTGTGTATGAGGGGAAAAATATAGGATAAATACGGAGTCAGTGCTCTCTTTGCCATGAACTCCTTAATATTAGATTTTTTACTAAATGGAGGTGATGCTTTGTTAAATGCCTACAGAGACTCTTGTCAGACAGGATTAGAGGAATAATTTATACTTGTTTTTTTTTTTTTTTTTACTTCACTCCATCACTCTTTCTTCTCGTACCTCCCTCTAACTATGCTCCCTTGTGTAGGAGGAGGAAGGTCACCTCATTTAAAGTGGATTTGGCCTCACAGCAGTTGGGGATGGGGGAAAGAGTGATAATCTTCTTTTCTATCGCCCTCCATCAGTGCTGCTCTGCACCAAAACTCTCCTCCAAGAGCTAATGACAGACCTTAAAGTACTGTGTCATGCAAGGAAAACCAGTGTCCCGGGCTGCTAATCTATCTTGAGCATGTTGTCGGAAAACATGACTCTAGCTTCTATTAAATGACGTGTTTGGGTATTTGTATATTTCTGGGTTGATAAGATAAGATTTTTGTTTTTTTTCATTTTGAAATAAGTCTCTTATGCTTGCTAGGCATATTTTTTTGCTTTATTTAATATAAAATTAACCTGAACAAACCTGAATTTTCAGCAGCCATTACTTTAGTCTTCAGTGTCACAGTGGCATAAATTGCAATTATCAGTGTAAAAAGAAGGAACAGCATTTATTTTAAATACAAATTATTGTAATTTTAGCAGCCTTAAGCAGTCATATTCTTTCCCAGCTGATGACTTTCTACATGTGCCAAAATATGCAGTATTTACCACAGCAAACCGTGCTCGTGGAGATTCATGGAAGTGTTTCAGGAAGGAGTTAGTGGATAAGAACGGGAAACCCTGTCAGGTGCTGTCTATCACTTCAGTCAAAAAACATTCTTCATTCAAACACAAAAGGACCCCATAGCCATCAGTTGCCTTACTTAAGACTTGCCATCTGACAAGGCTGACAGACAATCCTAGAAAAATAAATGGGATGACAGAGCAGATACTTTGAAGAGACAAGCAAAAGACAGAGGGATGATTTTTAGCTTTGCATCCATTAAGCAGTCAGTCATGTGAACCGAAGAATGAAGCAAAGACATGCCATGAAATCTGCAAGATAGCTTAGCTGCCATCTGCGTCTCTAGGATACCTCCATATTGGCGTGCTCTCATGTCAGAAGACATTGGGTTATACGTTGGAAAAACTTGATTTCTTTTGCCCCTTTTCTTTGGAGGGATATTTCACACAAAAATGAAAATTCTGTCATCACAGTATCAAGTAAGATGAAACCTCAAGCTAGATTGTGTGGGAGCTACAATGGGACAAAAAAAAGTATTTAGTAAGCCACCAATTGTGTCTCCCACTTAAAAAGATAAGAGAGGCCTGTAATTTTCATCATAGGTATACCTCAACTATGAGAGACAAAATAAGAAAAAAATCCAGAAAATCACATTGTAGGATTTTTAAGGAATCAATTGGTAAGAGAGCAATTCCCGCACACTATCGTAACTTGCAAAAAAGTAATATTTATTGACACAGCGTTTAGGTCACACGACCTTCATCACTCCTGATGAAGGTCGTGTGACCGAAAAGGTTGTGTCAATAAATATTACTTTTTTGCAAGTTACGATAATGTGCGGGAATTGCTCTCCTGTTGAAACGATCCACCTGGTGGGTCTTATTATCCTACGCACCTATCAATTTCAGGAGTGCGATGGAGTTTTTCACTAAGGAATCAATTGGTAAATTCCCCTTTAAAGTATAAGTATTTGGTCACGTACAAACAAGCAAGATTTCTGGCTCGCACAGACCTGTATCTTCTTCTTTATGAGGCTCCTCTGTCCTCCACTCATTACCTGTATTAATGGCATCGGTTTGAACTCGTTATCAGTATAAAAGACACCTGTCCACAACATAAAACAGTCACACTCCAAACTCCACTATGGCCAAGACCAAAGAGCTGTCAAAGGACACCAAAAAACTAAATTGTAGACCTGCACCAGGCTGGGAGGACTGAATCTGCAACAGGTAAGCAGCTTGGTGTGAAGAAATCAACTGTGGGAGCAATTATTAGAAAATGGAAGACATGCAAGACCACTGATAATCTCCCTTGATCTGGGGCTCCACGCAAGATCTCACCCCGTGGGGTCAAAATGATCACAAGAACTGTGAGTAAAAATCCCAGAACCACACGGGAGGACCTAGTGAATGACCTGCAGAGAGCTGGGACCAAAGTAACAAAGGAGAATGTAATATGGTCAGATAAAACCAAAATAAAACTTTTTGGTAAAAACTCAACTTGTCATGTTTGGAGGGGAAAGAATGCTGAGTTGCATCCAAAGAACACCATTCCTACTGTGAAGTAGCGGGGTGGAAACATCATGCTTTGGGGAAACCTCCTTCCATCAGCAAGAGCATTAAAGATGAATCGTGGCTGGGTCTTTCAGCATGAAAATGATCCCAAACACACCGCCCGGGCAACAAAGGAGTGGCTTCGTAAGAAGCATTTCAAGGTCCTGGAGTGACCTAGCCAGTCTCCAGATCTCAACCCCTTAAAAAGCGACAGCCCCAAAACATCACTGCTCTAGAGATCTCCATGGAGGAATGGGCCAAAATACCAGCAACAGTGTGTGAAAACCTTGTGAAGACTTATAGAAAACCTTTGACCTCTGTCATTGCCAAAAAAAAGGATATATAATAAATGTATTGAGTTGAAAGTTTGTTATTGATCAAATACTTATTTTCCACCATAATTTGCAAATACATTCATTAAAAATCCTACAATGTGATTTTCAGTTGTTGTTTTTTTCCTCTCATTTTGTCTCTCACCTATGATGAAAATTACAGGCCTCTCTCATCTTTTTAAGTGGAAGAACTTGTACAATTGGTGGCTGACTAAATACTTTTTTGCCCCACTGTATGTGTGTGTATTTCACGAGTTCACGCTTCCTCATTAACGTAGAATAAGTTGCGAATTTGTCGTGTTGTCTGGGGGAGCGAGCCGGGACAACAGCGGACTCCGAACCCTAGTGGTTTGAACCATGGCAAGGGCTAGAGTTCGGTGTCCGGCTTGGTCTCCGTCTGCCCTCCCGGAGGAAGGCGTGAAGCATGATAGTGGGTGGAGAAGGGGTGGAGGAGGGATCCACAAATGCCGAGATGCGGAAGAAAGGAAAACAGGGTTATTTATAGTAGGTAGGAAGGATTTGACTGGGTAAATGTAACGAAGGGATTTGATAAGATGATGGGATGCCAGCCGTAATTAATTAGTCCAGCGCTCCCCCCAAAACTATGTTTTTTGCAAAACATGCACATATACATCAAAAAATTCTAACAAATAAGTTCTAACAAATAAAATTGCTCATCATTTCTGCACAGGAGAGACTTTGTGTTGTTTCCAAAATAAATGGAAATATATGGGTATCGGCCAATATAAGTTGAAAAATATCGACATATCAGCAAAAATCCAATATCATACATCCCTAATTTATAGAAACGTCTGTGTAGAGTCTTTGTTTCACAATGCTACTCTTTTGAATTCTTGACATACAAGGTGGTGTAAACGGGTAGTGGTCATTTCTCACTCTGTCATGCTTATTCATATGCCTAAGCATTGAAGAGCCTCAGGCTGGAACCGTTACCTGGAGATGTTTCAGTTTAGAAACAACACCAACTAACCTACTTTTATTATGTAATCTCTGTCGCTTTTATGATATCAAGGTTTTTTTTTTTTGTTTCAGTCTTGTATTGGTAGTCTGAATTTATGTTCTAATTCAATGCAGTTTATTTTATTTCATATCCTATCTTATGGTCCAACAAGGTCCGAGGACACCGGCCCAGCTTTTTTCTTATGCAGTGGCAACGGAGATCTCGCTCTAACAAGACAATCCGTCATGCCATTGTTCTACAGCACTCGGTCTGTTGATCAGATTTACAGAGCCTCTGTTGTTCCATCTCTTCTTGGAAAAACAGAAGACAAAGAGATGACGGAAATGTGAGTTCCCCTCCCAGAGGGCTACAGTATGGGCAATGCCTGGCCACAGACCCCCCCCCTTTTAAATAGGCTGACCATCGCCACAAAGATCACATTCAGACAGACACAATACACGCATGGCCCCAGGGCCGGCACACTGCCCTGCTCCACATGACGCTGAAGGTCACACAATCATTTGGGATAATTGATAAAACAGACAGAGGGAGAAAGTAACAGAGAAAGAATGAAAGAAAGAAATGGGGAGGGGAAGTGGGTTAAAATGTAAGAAACGAGAGAGAAAAATGTAACATTATAAATTTGTGGAAAGAAATTGACTTTTATTTCTAGGGCTAATAATATTCCTGAAAACCAGTTCCAGGAACCATATTTCCATATTATAATATATGTACATATACATATTTACAAAACAATTTCCATAAAATATATTTTTTTTAATTTTATTTTTTACACATAAATGTTTATATTTAATAATTTATTTTTATATTATCATTTATCTTTTTGTTGAAAATGAATTCAAGTGGCTAAATCTGAGCATTTTTTGTGAACTTGACCCTGGACCACAAAACCAGTTTTTTAGTCGCACGTAATAAATAATCAGAACTATATGCACCTGGCAAACGAACACTGTACCCGGATCTATGCAGCACTACATACCCGAACCAGTCTCAAATAGTCAGAATATAAACACTTATTATAGGTGTATTCAAGAAAAGCAAAAAACATGGTATTGACAATAGATTCATGGTGTAGACACTTTTTATATAAATATATATATATATAAGTTGCTAAATCAAATTATTAAATGGATGCTACTATTTTGGGACAATATAAGCCCTCCCTACACTTACCCTAACCCTACCTGATACTAGATTTTCATTTCATTATTTCTATATTTTATTTAAAAAATGAATGGCTTTCCGATGTGATAGGAGATTTGAAAGTGAGGCGAAAAAAATGTTGGCAAAAGGCGGATTCGAACTTGAGGTTTATTGCGTCAAAAAATGCATTTTTTATTAACTTTTTTTAGTTGGTTTATTAATAAATATATAAATATCTTAGTGCTCATGTCATTCATTCACTGGGAAAGCCCCATTTGCAGTGTTTCGATTCATTGGCCCACAATGCACCATTACGGCTCTCTGTTTGTGCTGCATGAACATTTGTGAGCTGCAGCCCTGGAGGAGTTTTCTATAACTGTGACCTGTTTTCACGCTCAGGAAACGTTGTGTCTGGGCATGTGCACATGTGGATATGTGTGTGTGGACAACTAGAAGCCGATTGTACGTATCTTATTTTGCATCTTACAGTATATCAAATTCAACCTTTCTCAAAATCCCACTTAGTTTCAATATCCAAGAACTACTAATAATAGGTCTAGAGCATCTTTTCCGGCTCAAAATCTGTTCCATTTCTTTAGATTGTGTGGCAGATGATTACTTGTGCACGTTCACAAATACAGTAATATGTGCTTCAAAAGTTAAGAGTGCTCCACCCGGCCAGTGGTCTAGTTCATGGTGATGTTATCATCCAAATATGGAGCTGCACTTTTTAATTGAACTGTGGAAGTCAGAAAGGCCAAAATGAGCTGACTTAACAGGAATTCACTTACCATGAGCCTACAAATTCCCATCTGTGTAATGACATCATATGATCTCCTCATGATGTTCATATGTATTTCTCAATGATTCATATGTAAAGAGAGTAGTGAAAGTAAATTTGACTTTGCCATCACAGGAATAATTAATTATAATTTTTTTAAATTGAAATAGATTTTCAAATACATTAAAATAGAAAATGTAATTTCATTTATAATAATATTTCACAGTGTTTGTGTGTGTGTCTGTGTATGTGTGTATCTATCTATCTATATATATATATATATATATATATATTAGTACTGTGCAAAAGTCTTAGGCCACTAGTATTTTTACCCCAAAAAATGGTTTTAAGTCGGTTATTTCTATCTTTTGCGATAGCGTGTCAGTTGGAAAATTTCTATACGTTATTTTTGTCATTAATTGTAATAATGCAGTGAGATTACTATGGGCAAGTGTACCTCGGAACACAAGCTGTTTTACCAAAGACTGTAGTACCAAATATTTACTAATTTACTAAATTTTGATTTATTTAATAGAAGTAAATTGATAAATGAAATCTATTTACGGCAATATGTTTTAAAAGCATCCTCATTTTACATAATTTTTATACGAGAGTCTTTAAACTTTGAACAGTAGTGTAGCTTTGCAGGTAGGTTTTTTTTCTACTTCTTGGAGACGTTGCCACAGTTCTTCTGGACTTAGTCTCCTTGTGCAGACAATAATCCCACTGCATTATTATAATTCATGACGAAAATAATGTTTGCAAATGTAAAATCTTCTTTCCAAATGACAGAATAACAGACTATAAATATAGAAATAATCAACTTATAAAATACTAGTGGCTAAGACTTTTCACAGTACTGTGTTTGTGTACAAGATTTATATATATTTAAAATATATATAAAAAACTTTTATTTTGGATGGGATTAATCATGATTCATCATTGCCCAGCATTTACTTAAATTAGCATTTATTTATATACTGTATAATTATTTATAAATGATAGTAAGAAATTATATATTTTTAAAATAAGTTTTATTTATTTATTTGTAATTTAGAAAAATAATGAAAAGTTAACATTGTAGTGATAATTTCTGTTTCATGTCAAAGTGTAAATGTCTCCCTCAATGTCTGTGATGATTATGACCCTGTAATAAGCTGCATAACCAATTCTGCATTCTGGCTTTATCAGTTGGTCATCACAGCAGTAACACTCCTTGTTGTCCTCATGCTTGGAGGAGAAGCCTGTTATTCAATCATTGTAACAGTGTTCATTCACACACCCTTTTCCGCCACCTCGTTCCCGCCATGTGTCTCCATGTCTCTTTCACACCCACTCGCTTTCTTACTCCTTGTCTCGCTCACTCTTACTCTCCTCCTCCCATCTCTCTCTGTCTTTCTCCCCTCCTCCCCCTCACTCACTTCACAGAAGTACACCCACTCAAACAAAAACATTCATATCCGCTGTGTCGTTTGGTGGCTTTCATTCATGCTTTAGCAGTGTGAGGTGGCAGAACTCCTCAGGTAATGGACGGCACTACCTTTCGTCTATCCGACTGTACGCTCTGTTCTGTTTGGAAAATGAACGCTAACTGGAATTACTAGACATAAGGGGATCAGCTTTCAGAGTGAGTATTTCACTGTTTTTGTTAACGGTGCGTTTAAGTTTAATGTCACTGCATTTTTTGAGTGTGTGGCGGCTGAGTTGCATTACATGGGACTGAATGTGTGTTTGTGCACTGCAAAAACATTTCCTTAATGGTTTTATTTTTTGGTCTTTTTCAGTAAAGATATCTAAACATCCTAGGATTGTTTGTAATTTTGCTTCTCAAGTCAATTCATGGCTTAAATGTGTACCTTGAAATAATAACATAATTTCCCTAAAAATGAAAATCCTGTGATATTTTATATACTTAAGCTTATGTTATATATATGTGTATATGTATATATGTCTGTGTGTGTGTGTGTGTGTGTGTGTGTGTATCAGTTTTTTCCTAAATATTAACGTGTGTTTGTATTTATATAGGCACAATACATAGACACAGAGTACTATACACTGTATTATGTGGAAAAATAATTCTATTTTGGATGTGATTTATCACGATTAATCATTTTACAGCACATATATATATATGTGTGTGTGTGTGTATGGATATATATGCGTATGTAGGTATGTATATGTATATTATATAAAACTTTGTGAAATTAATTTTTTTTTTTTTTAATTCTTAACATAAATACTATCACACATTGTGGCAACAATGTGTACATATGTTACTCCACTCATCACATGATGGAGAAAAAAGGCCACAAATCTTGACCACAATGTAATAATTAGTTCTCATAACTTAGTTTGTGGCATGTTATACTAATACATTCTCTAGTTTTAACTTGGGGCCCTGATTTAACTGAACCTTTAGATTGTGGGAACTAATTCTTAAATCATGCCCACAATATCTTTTTATTTTTCGCAGTGTTTTCACATGCTCTGTACATCCAGGGAAATTCATCATAAATGACTCATTCTTTCATTTGTCTTGCATGTAATAGGTTTTACACGTCTTCAGGAAAACCTGTTAACTAAACATTTTCTAAGAATCTGCTGAGTTGAAACCGCCAGAGGCTGTGTGATTGCAGGCTCTTTAGGCGAATCACTGTGTTTCCTTAACTCGGTGTGCTAGCGTCTCAAATCTGATGAGCTTGAACTCTTTGCAGTGTCCGAGGCCCTTATTTTCCATGTCTTGGTTAGAGAATCTCTCCATCAGGAAGAGTACAGGTAAAGTGCACTTCTGAAAAGCCCTGAGAGGCTTCCTCATTAACGCTGCTTTGTTTTTGGAAGGTTAAAGCCAGGAGAGACCTGAGAGGTGGTGGTAACGAGGGAATAAAGAAGCTCAGCAATGCAGCCGGAGTATGACTAATCATATCAGAGCGCTCAGCGGCGGCTGTGTGGGCCGGCCCGTGCGCTTGTTAGAGTTCTGGGGGCCATCTGATTCACCGTGGCTCCCCGTTAGAAGCGCTGCTTGATTCACTTCCTGATGTGGGCGGAATTTTCCTATCAGCCCTGTGCTCTGAAAGCCGAAGGGTGAGGTGATTGACGGGCCCATGAGCACCATGTTGTGGGTGGCTTGGAAGACTGAGCCGTTCCACTTGTTCCTCTGTGAATATAAATGAATGAAACTCGCACAGCTCATCTTTCTCATTCTTTGTCTCAGGTTACTATGGAAGCCCTGAGTGGCCGTGTTTAGCAGTACGCTTGAAGTAGGTGTGTGTCACCTAGTATTATTTTAATGATCTAACCAGTCTAAGTTGAGTTGTGTACAATAAAACAGTATTCATTTTGATGAATGAACTTTTAAAAAAGATATCGCCGTAAAGGTATGATAAAAGCGATTCGTATGGCTTGTGTATTGTATTTAAAATCTTCTGAAGCTAAACGGTAGTTTTGTTTGAGGAATGGACCAAAATGCACACTGGTTTTGTAAATCTCAACTTCTTTGATAATATCTGAATATGAATATCGAAGGCTTTAGTTAGTAACTACATTAATTTCGGGCTGTTCCTCACTATGCTATGACTTTTACCAATTCGTAGACCACATGATTATTTTATGGTGCCTTTTAAAGCTTAAAAGTACCAGGGAAAACTTTTTTTGAGTTTGAAATGTAAGAAATAATCACAGAAATATTTAGTTTTGGTGAACTATTAATTGAAAACCACTCATTTCTGTTCCAAATAAGATGAGGCTGAACAAATAAAGTGATCCAGCGTGGCTTTTTTGCTGATATGCATACCTGCTCAGAAACAAGCACCTTGGGCTGGTGAAACTGAAGACCCTCTGACCTGATTTGCCCTTGTTGCTCCTTAATCAAAGTAAACAGAAAAGGCCTCATGAACTCCCCTGTTCACAAGTATGTCTGCCAGCATCTCAATGTCTGATGCTTTCTAAGACAAGATTTTTTTGTCTTGTTTCCAGCCAAAATATCTAGAAATTCTAGCTTCTAGAATTTTATAGAAAAAAAAACTAGCTAAAATTAAGTAACTTTTTGCTTAAAACAAGCAAAATAATCTTGTTTTCTGTCTGAAATAAGAATATTTTGCTTACCCCACTGGCAGATTATTTTGCTTGTTCTAAACAAAAAGTTACTTAATTTTATCTTGTTTTTTCTGAAATTGTTTCTTGTCTAGAAAATCTTTCTTGATTTGAGAATTTATAGATATTTTGGCTGGAAATAGGCCACAAAATCTTGTCTTAGAAAGCATTTTTTGCAGTGTGTGAGGTAAACCAAATCACTTAGCATGTGTGTCGCGTTACAAGTGGGGTCTTTCTTGTGATGCATGGTGATATTAGGCTTATTTAAGTGTAGCCTTGAACTTATGAGGCCTGTTTATTGTGTTTATATTGATTTATAATTTCCAAAGTTTGCAGACTTTAAGATTTGTGTGTGTGTGTCTAATTTTCACATTTATTTGATAAAAAATGATGGTAAAAACAGAAATATAATAATTCTAATAATAATATTGAATCTAATAATATTTCTTATAATTTTTCTAATAATATTTCACAATTTTACTGAGATATATACATATATTACATTGTAATTGATTCCTGTGATGGCAAAGCTGTATTTTCAGAAGCCATTCATTGCTCCAGTCTTTAGTATCACATGATCATTCATTAATCCTTCCAATATGCTGAATTGGTGCCGAATAATCTTTTTTTTTATAAGTGTAAAAACAGTTGTGATTCTGAGTAATTTTGTAAAAACCATATGGGTTTTTATCCCCAGGATTCTTTGAAGTTCAAAAGGACATTTATTTGAAATAGAAGTCTTTTGTTACACTGTAAATGTCTGTCTTGGACTTGATCGATTCAATGCGTCCTTGCAGAATAATATAAAAAAAAAAAACATTTGGTGACCCTAAATGTTTGAATAGAGCCTTTTAATTCTTTTTTGTGTGTGTGTTTTGATTTGATTGATTTCTTATTTTCCTTTGTACTGCATAAGTTTGTTGTACTCCTTTGTCCAGATTTAGCCTTTGGACTGAATGTTCACACAAAGTTGGAAAGCTCATGTTTTTGTTCCGATTTAAAGCAAGCCCTGTTTTTTTTGTGTGTTTTTTTTGTTGGTGGTGGTGTCCAGACATACTCAAACTTCCCCGAGCCAACAGACTGCAGGAGTGACATGTGGACGTCCACGTGAGGTCCTTGTTCTGAAAACACTCCCAATATCTAATTCTATGCTTTTACGGTAGACTATTTATTGTGGTAACTGACTGATTTGCATAAGAAAAAAAAATCCACATTGACTGCTTATTGCTGTGTAAACAAAGCTGCATAGCATATCTTTCCAGTCAAACAAGTCACCGGTGATTATTTCCACACAAGGGAAGGATGTTGGACAGGGACGATAACAGCACGGTTCAGAGGGGTCGTGATGTCTTTCCCCCCATGATCTTTACTGAACGTTGATGTTTGTGCCAGTACAGACGGGGTGGTGAGGTGTGCCTTTGAATCCTACGGCGTGACATTCAGGAGGGGCCTTCTGGCGGCGTGGGCCAGCGGCACCGCCTCCTCCGGTTTGTCTTTGATTAACATGTTGAGGTCTCAGCGAGGGGACACGTGGGGTCATGAGATGCTGCCACTGGCGTGCGGAGGTCAGCCTGTTTATCTACTTCCTCTTGCCTGCATGCCACTACACTCAGATAGGATGCTGGGGGACAAATTTAGACCTCCAGCTCACCCTCCATCTGCCGTGGCTAGCTGTAGGCCTGTCTCCATGGGAACCGGAGCCAGGTTGCCAAGAGTAAGAGCTGGAAAGAGAAGCACTAACTCTTTATCTGTCATTCTGCTCAACTAATAATAATAAAAATGCCATTTTAATGGACCTGACATGATGGAGACAGTAAGTTTTTGTCTTGATGTAGAACATGATTGGATTATTCTGATCGCTTAGGAAATGGCGCACTGCCATCGGTTTTGTAAGTATTGTTTATAATTATGCAAGCATTAGACAAAATGAGCTACTTAAATCAAGATGGTTTCCTTATTTACTACAGCCTTGACGAGCCGCCACGTGGCCTCTATAGAGTCCTCGAGTCTACTTTAAACTTTATTAAAGAGCCCATGTTCTACACCAGCAGGGTCAGCTCACCTGGAAACCGGTAGAAACGGCCAAACACCAGTCAGGAGATTTTTATATCATTCTTGGTGTCACTATTAACACAAGATGAACAAGGTGACATTTCTGTTATCAAATCTTCCAAGTTGTCACTAGGACAGTTGGAGGCAAGATGGGAGAGCTTTAAAACGTGTTTTTCCACTTCTGTCTAGAAGTGTCTGTGGGCTATTCTAAGAAAAGGTCTGACTATTTTATTATTTTATATACTCAAGCACGTTGGTTTGGTTTACGTTTTCTTCACAATATGTGAGACTTTCGACATGCAAAGGCTGGTTTAATAGTTCATGATGTCTTTTCAATGTTTGTGCAAAATGAATAGCCAGATATAAAGTAAATGTGGATGGTGCTTACCTTCTAAACCATTATAGGTTTTTAAGTGCATTGCTAAATCCTGAAATGCTATAGGGTGTACTAGGTGGTTTCAAGGTGTGATAAAATGATAAATTAAGTCAATTAATGTTTCTATAATATTATAGTCTGTTAGTCTATTGGATTATTTGTTATTTTACAATAATGCATATCTTTGCTGAAAGAAATGTTATTTTTTCACTTGTATGTAAATTATAAAATAGGACGTAGGATGGTGTTGTGAAGTGTCAGTAGAGCACTGTCTGTCTGACAATTTGAGTAGGTCCCAGCTGTAGGTCCATATGTATGAGAGAGGGAGTAGGAGAATGAAGAAAGAGTTCCTTGCATCATGTTTTGTCATATTCTCCTTGTGTAGTTAATCCTTCGTTTGACCTCTGCCTGGCTTTTTCTCACTGTTGTTAAAATTACATTAGTCTGTTACAGAATAGCTGGTAAAAAGTAGTTTTTTTTTTTTCTCCAGTATTCATGGTCCCACGTTATTTGTTTTTCTGCTGCCTACGCACTGTCCATACCCTATTCTTTTAACTTCTCGGCCATGCCAAAGACTTGTTCTCTCACGGTCTCCTCTCTCTCTCTCTCTCTCTCTCTCTCTCTCTGTTGAGTTAAATATAATTATAAGTCGAGGGACATTTAGACATAATTAAGGAATTTTTAAAGTTAGTTTTTTTGACTGCTGTTATGTGATCACAGGAATGAAATATGAATGATTGAAAATCTGTGAGCATGTGCAAACTTCTTCAGTATTTTCTATCTGCTTGAAAAGGCACTTTTAGATTATATCTGTTTTTATAAATCCAGATAAAATTCCCAAGAACCAAGCAGTTTAATTCTATAATAAACTGTACGCCCCATTCGCAGTAATAACCCAGGTGAATTCATTATAAATTTGTGGTTCAGTCCTTTTGCAGACAAATATATACATATTTTATCATGAATAATGATAAAGGTCTTAGTATTGTTATTTCTTCTATAATTGCTTACTGATGATAAAAACACTGTGTAACCACAGCCTACCTCTGCTCTGAGAACGCTCATTAAATTGTTGCGCATCACTCAGCCAGGAGCAGCTGTTTGAGAAAGCAAACTCAGTCAAGAATCTGTCAAGTTATTTCAAGAGGAAAGCAGTTTTGTTGTTTTTTTCTCGTTGCTTTTCCCTCAGTGAACAGCAAGTAATGAAACCTAAGATGCTATAGGTTTTGTGAACATATGGAAAATATGTAAGGTGCCTCACTGAAACAGTAAACAATTGCAGAAATCCAATATTTTTGTTGTTTTCCAGTAAGGTTATAGCTAATATAAATTTACTGGAAGCTAAATTGTGTAAGATAGTAAGACTTTTTTACAGAGATTATATAAGAGAGTACTGAATTAAGTATATTTTTCTTGTTGTTAGATTTAGGCTTATTTTTTGTGCTAAAGTTAATTCTACATATTTTCTCTATAAAAACGTCTTGCATTGTTTACTTGAGAACAAGCCTTAAATTCTAATTAAGAAGGGTCTTTTCCAGTTTAATCAGAAAGCTGAAAGCCTGAATTTATTCACAAAAATTAATTACCATTTTTCTGACAAATCTTTGAGTTGAAAACCACAAAATGTTCAGAAATGACTTATACAAACTTAGACTGTATTTTCAGACAGACAAGATTTCCACTATGATGTGGTCTCTTTACCTCAGGTGGATAAACATCATTGGTCTTACAAGGAATAAGTATTACCCACATTGTTCATTTTTATGTAAAGGTCTTGGAAAATCACTAAAGAGATGGCCCCTTGCTCACTTGGCTTGTCATAGGGTTTTGTTGAGGTATGTACATCGACTAAATCAGCTTCTAAGCTATGTTACTTCTTTTATTCATTTTTGTTTTTCCTCCAGGGATGACATCTTGTCACAACCACATTTTTAAAAACAAAAAACGTATGTTTTCAAGGAACAACTTGGAATTTTAAAAGAGAAATGCTCTAGGTCAATTAAATGAAGCAAACAAGTAGCATGTCTCATTTTCCCTTAGTATATTTTAAAGAACTATCGGTCTTGAATTTTCTTATAGTAGTTTAAATTCAGGAATGGGAATATATGATTTGCATATTAATATCTTAAGTTGATTGATGTAAATCTTTTGAAATGAGCTAAGCAGTCGTTGGTTGCTGCTGGTTGGTTAAATAGCTTTCCCAACACTAACCACTTCTTTTATGTTTTGTGTCTCTGCAGAGCCAGTGAAGTTCTAATATGTGACAAGCTGAAGATGGGAGACAAGTAGGTCTTAAAGAATGATTCAGTGTCAGCAGAGCATCTCAAGACATTCTTTGTCAAGCCCCATTGTCAGGTATCAAAAGACACACAAAGATGAATTTCACCAAGGCTATTTGTGAACAGGAGAGGCGACATTTAACAAACAACCAGCACTCATATATATGGCGGCTACATACTGACACTGTTTAATTATGCCTTTCTCAGTTAAGACACCATCCGGTATCTTCTATTAATTATGGCATAATACAATTAGCCCCCTAAAGTGAGCATAAAGACTTTTTCCTGTCGGAAGAGTATTGATGCAATGATGTTTATTGGATTGGTGCTCAAAGCAGCACTCCCATTGCGTTCTTGAGGCCTCCTCCCCACATCCTATGGAGGCGGAGGAAAAGCAGTCGGCCGATGAGGAGCGGTCTGGTGGGCAACAGCAGCCATCACAGTCTTTGTTAGCAGCACAGCTGCCTCAGTTACAGCAACATGCTACCTCACAATCTGTCCATGGATCACATGGCCGCCATCAACACAGGCAGCCAAAACGCTTTGAAATGCTCCAAAGGCAGAAGCAGCAGCAACAGTCACAGGCGGGTGGGTCATCTTGGCAGCTTTCAGAAGTACCTGGTCCTTCAAGAGGCAGCTGTTCTGCCCTGGGAGATCCATCTCCTCAAATTCCTAATGTTAAGCAAACTCAGTCCCTGCCCAGTGTGGAATTACAGGAAGGAACCCCATGTAGACGAGAACGAAAACCCCAAAAACCAGGGAAATATGTGTGCACATATTGCGGCCGTCCTTGTGCAAAGCCTAGCGTCCTCCAAAAACACATCCGATCTCACACTGGAGAGAGACCTTATCCATGTGTTCCATGTGGCTTCTCCTTCAAGACCAAAAGCAACTTGTACAAACACCGCAAATCCCATGCGCATCGAATAAAAGCAGGCATGGCCTTGAGTCGTGAAGACACCAGTTTCATTGGGCCAGAAGGTGCAGCCTTGGGAGATGAGCAAGAGGAAGGTACGGAAGGAGAGAGTTCAGGCTCTGAGGATGAGACGGGGCAACACCAACCATCTACCTCACAAGCCAGGCCAACTCTGAAAAAAAGTAGTAAAGTGGAATTGTCATTTATAGAGGAGGGTCCCCAAACAGAGGATTCACAGGCAGTCAAGCAAAGGTTAGCAATGAGGCTAAGCGAGAGGAAGAGAGCACCCAGAGCGTCTTCAGATGAAACCAGATCTTCACTGGGTCCCGGCAGCAAGGGGAGTACAGAATCTGGCTATTTTTCTAGTTCTGGGAGTGCTGAGCTCTCTCAAGTGAGCCCACCAAATGCCAGTGCTAAAACGTATGCCGAGATAATTCTAGGAAAGTATGGACGCCTAGGACAACAGCAAAGAATTTCACATCAACAACTGCAGTTATCATCATCTTCAGGCCAACAGGAAAAGTCAATCCCTTTCACTGTTCCTAAGACACAAGTAATTGAGCATATAACTAAGCTAATTACTATAAATGAAGCCGTGGTGGATACAAGTGAAATTGACAGTGTCAAACCAAGACGCTCCTCACTCTCTAGAAGAAGTAGCATTGAGTCTGTAAAATTTTCTTCACCCAAAGAATCCTGTGTTTTTGAACCAAAAGCAGATGTTTCAGGCTCCTGTGGCTCTGCTGTTCAACTTATTCCTGGTAGTATGGCAAGTGAATTTCCTGGCTCATACTTGGCTGAAACAGAAACACTGACTGTTCAGAGCTCCAGTGCTCTTCTTTATAGAAGTCAATCAGTTCCATCTTCTCATAATACTTCAGATACATCTTCACACGGTTTTCGTCTAAGTCATTCTTTTGATGATCAGCAGGCCATAGCAGCTGAAATGAGAACTGGGCCAAATCAACGAATGTTACGACGCCAACCTGCTATTGAGGTGCCAGTTGGAGTGGACCTCATTAATGAGGATGCAGGTCCTTCTTCTAGTTTGAAAGAAGTAGAATCAGGAAAGAAGCAAAACAGAGAATTGCACCTTTATGAGTGTGAAATCTGTGGTACTCGCTTGAATAAGCAGGACTCTTACACTGCACACAGGCTAGCATGTATGAGTAAATCTCCACATGGTCTGCAAAGTGAGGAAGGCTGTTCTTTTATTGAGAATCAGCCACACATTATGAGCTACAAGTTTAAAGCAATGGCCATGGCTGTGCGCAAGAGGAAAAAAAAAGAAGAAAGTCTTGAGGAAGACCCTCCCAGTCCAGGTCCAACAGCAGTGTGCTTTAGCACCCAGCCTCCATCAATGCTAGGCAGTATTGATAATCAGGGCACACTTTATGGCCTTTCACAAAGTGAGGTTGAAAAAAGTAGTTCCTGGAAAGAAATTTCTGTTATCCAGCATACCAGATCCTTCGAAAAACAGGAAAGCATCTCAATGGCAAATCAGGAAGCAGAGCCAGAACACGAGCCATCACTGGAGCCAAAACCAATCTTCACATCCCGGTTAATCCGTCAACCCAACATTCAAGTGCCAGAAATTCTGGTTACAGAGGAGCCAGATACAGAGATGGTCTCCCATCCAGTGAATACTTACACCCCTAAAGAATCAGAGAAAGTGGAGGAATTCCAGTGGCCTCAGCGTAGCCAAAGTCTATCTCAGCTCCCTGCAGAGAAGCTACCACCAAAGAAGAAGCGTCTCCGTTTGGCTGAGGCAGCCCAATCATCAGGAGAATCTAGCTTTGAGTCAGTATCCCTGCCACATAGCCCAAGCCAAGAGAGCAATGTTTCCCATGCCTCCAGTCGATCGGCATCCTTTGAGGAATCTGGAAGGCCAGAAACTGAGATGCAAAGTGGTACCTGGAGCTCCCAAGGCTCTCACATGCTGACTGTTCCATCAAGTCTCCATCATTCTCACAGAGAGATGCGCCGTTCAACCTCTGAACAGGCAACTGCTAGTCCTCCACACCCTGCACATGTAGAGGAAACAAGAAGCAAGTCATTTGACTATGGCTCCCTCTCTCAAGAGCGCACTTCTGCTACTTGGAAGGAGAGGAGGAAATGTCTCTTGGTGAAGCACGGAACCCTTGGTGAACCTGATCAGGAAGAGCCATGTACTAAACCTGGTTTCTCAGCTGTTTGCCAGTCCTACCTAGGTCATCCTCCATTCACATTCACAGAGCATAGAATGGGAAGCAGGCCATCTAGGATTAGCTCGGAGAACATAGGGAAGACCTTGCAACTCTTCCAATCCCCTCTTTCACTCCCACCAGCAGTTTTCCCGTTACACCAAGCAAACCCTGATTTTTGTTCCCCAAGTCAGCTCTCTAGATTCCTTCCAGTCACAACAGCAGTCGTGTCTACCCAGATGTTTCAGCAAGATTTCCATCACAGTGATCCACCTTTACCACATCCAAGACCCATAGAATATGTAGAGCGCCTGGGATTACCCCTTCAGCCACTCACCACTTTATTCCCACTACAATCAAGTGATGTTGCTCAGGCTGTTTGTTTTCCCGTGCCAGGTAGTCTGACGATACAGGTCCCCTCAGAGCCTCTTTTCAGTGAGTCTAGGTCATCACCTTCCTCCTTCCATACTCCCAGTCATTCACAACAACAGCTAGTCATCCGCCACAACCCCCATCCCGTGATTGCCCCTTGCCTCCAACAGCTTATGCCAGTGGTGTCTCTTGTAGTGCCTGTGCGCTTACAGACTCACATGCCTACCTATGCAAGTGCCATGTATACAACCATCTCACAAATTTTAGCTGCAACACAACATCCAGTGTGCTGCACAGCTATGGTAATCATGGGTAAGTTGGAGGAGGACAAGCTTCAGAGATCTTACCTTAGGCTGCCCTCACCTAGCCCCAAGAGCTATATTCCCTTGCCTCTCCCTCTTGAGCATGGAGCAGGTGCTTCATCCGATGACTGCTGTGGACAGCTTGGTGCTGGAGGAAGTAAGCGAATGCTGTCTCCTGCCGGTAGTCTAGAACTCAGTTTAGAGGCACAACGGCACCAAAAACGGGTGAAAGAGGAGGAGGAGAAAGAAGATGGTGACAAGGAAAGTGGCCATAACAAATGTGACAATAAATCTCAGGAGGAGAGTCAGGGAAAAATTAAGCAGAGGTCAACAGTAGAGACACTGGGGAGGGCCAAAGATCCAAGAGAAGTACCAGAAACTGAAAAGTTAATCAAGCAGGACTTAACCCAACAAAAATCTGAGACCTTAAAGGAGGAGGGAAGGAAAGAGACAGGACATTGGTATGCTCCAAGGGTAACAAGTCCAGAGAGAACTGTGGACCCTTCATACCCCAGTTTGCATACCACTACATCTGTCAGCTGGTGCTACTTGAATTACACAAAGCCCAACCCATCTACACATATTGATTCAACTTCCGTCTATTCCTCATGGAGTGTTAGCATGCATAACCCCAATATACCTGGCTTGTCCACCAAAATATTACTGTCCCTGCTGCGCTCCAAACAGAAACATAGTGCTGAGACATACACTATGGCTACAGCTCCACCACCAACCACTGACAAGCTGGTTCCTACTGACAGCAAGACGACCAGTGCATCAGAGGTAAACATCACTGTAATTTTTCATTTCAACACATTGCAGTGATAAAACAAACAAACTGCCTGCTGGTGGTGGTGTTGTGTATAGATTTACTACAGTGTTGGTGAATTAACCTGTCTGTCTGGAGTGTAGGTACATGCTTCTCCGCCCAACACACCCGTCAAAGTAAAAGAGGAACCACCAAATGAACGAGGAGATAAAGAGAAAAAGAGTGCCGATGACGTGCCCACTACTTCGAAGCAAAGTGAGATGGCACGTATTTGCATTTTTGAGGGCGGGTGAGTAAAAATGTTGTTTTTGAAGATTATCAAAATAAAATAAAGGAGTTTAGATACTGTCAAACTTAAATGGTTACTGCACAAAAAAAAAAAAAAAATATATATATATATATATATATTGTTAGTCACTTACCCCCATGAAAGACATTGTCAGAATACTCCATCTGCCATCAGTGGTTCAATTGTAATGTTATGAAGTTACGAGAATACTTTTTACACAGTAAGAAAACAAAAATTATGACTTATAACATCACTGTAGCACTGGGATCGCTTGGATGCACACAGTTCTGTGTCAGCTGCAATGGACGTATGCGTGTTCTATGCATATTTACAAAAAACAGCATGTGCAGTCACAAGCATCCTGGTTTTCCAAATATTAAATTGTTTTCAGAAAACGCTTTTGGTTCAACAGGTGGGTATTAATGACAAAATTTTAATTTTGGCATGGAGTAACCCTTTAAATAGCTAGCTGTACTACAAGCTACTAACAAAATAATATTATAAAAATAACGAAGTAGCATTTTGTCATACTGGTTGGAATAAGTAGCTTGTAACTGGAAATGCGTTTTTTACATGTATTTTTCTATCCCTATTTATCCTGTTGAAAAACACAGCATACTGGTTAGGTATGTTTTGAATCATGGTAGCTGGTTTGAGATGGTCTTTAGTTGGTCCTTAGCTGGTCATGAGCTGCTTTAAGATCTTCATGTGCTGATTTTAAGCTGGTTGAGCAACTAGTTCCTGCCCCAGTGCAGAGATCATAACCAGCTTAAACCAGCTCATGACCAGCTGCCATGCATCATAACATACCTAACTAGCATAAGCTATTTTTTCAACAGGGTATAAGATTTACCTATAGTATTATCTAATAATTATACAGCATATACAGTTTGAAGTCCTGTTAAGGAGTACTAATAGTGCAATTTATTCATTATCTTCTTGCCATGAAAGTGCATTTTTGTAAGAGTGCCAATTAAAACACTGTTGCCGCTCAGCTTGAGGTTTTCTTTTTATTTGCTGTGTGAGTGACAAAGACATGGTAGTACAGGTGAGACTACAAACCATTAGGGACTTCATTTATCCTGCCTTGTACAGTTGTCTAATAATTCACACCTTGCTCAAAGGTATGAATTTGGATGGAGCGTAGAGCGAGTGCTGATAGCTTAGACAGTAGCTCTGCAGATTTATTTTTGAAGTCTGCTGCTCATTAGCATTGTGCCAACTAAATCTGCATAGCTCAGTTAACAAGTAAAACATCAAGATTAAAAATCCATCTTGAATAAATACAATAACTTCTGACATTTCATGTCTGCACTACTTCGTAGTGAGATCATCATTTGTTAGTTTTTTTAAGGAACAATACCTAACTGCTAGATAAGATAATCAAAATACTACAACACATTAATATTCATGAGTAAATTATAAAGGGAAACAATGATTTGTGCAGCCATAGTTTGTAGTAGATGATTTAATATCATTTTTAGTATACAAAATGAAAGGAGAGCAGATTGATAGATGAATGGATGATAAAAAGGAGAGATGGAAAAGCTGACCTGTAAACATCAAAGCTTTGGATTCATTAGCTTGGTCTCTTGAATTCATCTGCTTATGCGGGGCTCTCAGTGTGGTTGAGTGCTTAAACTGCGGCAACAACTCACTACAGCCTGCATTTTTATCCCTGCTTCCTTTGTCTCTCTCGCTGCCTTTATTTCTCTCATACGGTTCTTCCGCCTTGCACACCCACGCACTCCCTAATCACATCAGTCTTTGCACTCTCTGTCTCACACACACACACATTCCGTTTTGTCTCCAAAACTTCTCACATCCATCAACACCCTTTTGTCTTTGCACTCTCATAACTGTATTTGTTGTTTGCTTTCTTCCTCTCGAGCAGAAGACTATCTTCCTGAAGGACAAAGGTGACAGTTTTTCTGCAGGCACCGGCCCCTTTCAAAGACACCTTTCTAAAAATAGCCGACAGGTGTCTTTGTATATTAAAAGACTTTAATGTCATCCCTCTGATTGCATTTGCAGTGTCCGGGAATGAAAGCTGCGTCCTACAAAATGGAGTGTACTAGATTTTTTTTTTTTTTTTTTTACCAGAAACAGATGTTTAGCAAGTTGTTTTCTCTCCACCCCATCCATTTTTACACTTTTCATAAAAGCCTACGGACAGCGTTCAAAATGCATGTGCTGTCTACAAAAACACATCCCATCCTGCTGCTATCATAGCTGCCATAAAGCAGGATTCATACTCTAGCAGTCAATAATGTAATTATACATTAATATATTCTCTCCGACTGTGGGACTAGCAGCATTGCCTCATAAGCATGTAACAAAGATTGTCACATCCAGCTTTTGAACAGCAAACATTAAGTATATGATTATTTAAAAAAAAAAAAAACTATGTGCTTATACATAATCTATTAGAATATTCTAATATAACAATAATCAGCCACACAAGCACTGCAACAGTTTTACAAAATTAATCGTTTAAAAAAAATTTATCGTTAATCTTTAACACAAATTACTTTTCTCTGTGGACTAGTTATCTAGCGTATTAAGCGTCATTGTAACATGGCTAGAAACAAAAAAAAGAGTAGGATGAGACAAGTTACTTCATTAAACACAATTAAATCTCTTTTGCAATACATTGTTTATTGGGTAAACCTGTATTTTGTAAGAGACCTTTAGTAGACGCATGATATGGAGTTAATAGATTTTTATATATGGCCAATTTTATCTCTCTGTCCTCAACTGGAATTGTCTTGCCAGCAAAAAACACCTAGTTTGAGCCAAATCATGGTTTCTTGAGACCATCTGCGGACTGACAAGTGCTGAAAATATATACTGGCAGTCCAGACCTCTTCTAATGAGGGATTCAGTGTTTTGGAAAATTGATATCGGGATCCTGCCGAAGTGAAGACTCTATCTTTATATTATTCACCTTATAGAATCTATTATTTTTATTAACCTATCTGTCTCTCTCTCTCTTTCTCTCTCACCTAAGCAGGTACAAGTCAAATGAGGACTATGTATATGTTCGGGGTCGAGGGAGAGGAAAATATGTGTGTGGAGAATGTGGGATTCGCTGCAAGAAGCCCAGCATGTTAAAAAAGCACATTCGCACTCATACAGACGTCCGTCCTTATGTCTGTAAGCACTGCAATTTCGCCTTTAAAACCAAAGGTAGGCATCTTTTTTTGAAACACATTGCATCCAGCTACATCAGTGTTTGTGTCACCAAAATATGTGATTTTTGTATTCTGTGTAATTGAGAATACCCTTTCCTCAAAGGGAACCTTACCAAACACATGAAGTCTAAGGCCCACGGCAAGAAATGCCTGGAGATGGGTGTGTCTGAGTCATCTGTGGATGAGCTGGAGTCTGAGGAAGCAGGTAGGTTTGCCAAAAATATGGACATCAGGGGTGTGAATGACGATATGTAACTGTAGTTTGATTATTTGAGCAATCTTCCAAAGTAATGAGTTCTTGCATTCAGGCGTAGATCAGTGTGTTACATTACATTCATATGATACTTCACACATTGGAAATGTAGATGGCTTGTGGTATAGTGCAGGGTACATTTCAAAACCTTAAATTGCTCCCCCTTTGGGCTACAGACTAATTCTAGAACATATTCCACCGTATTCAGACTTTTTTTTTTTTTTTTAGCTTGTTTGCTTCATTGGTGCAAAAGTGATGTCAACCTTGCGGTGTACTTTCTGACTTGAAAGTTGAAAAAAGCCAATGAAAATAGTTTGCCATAAAGAGAAGCAGGACTGACCTTCAGTTTACCTATTTATATAAAGCCAGAACGGAACATTGCCTTTCTCCCTGTCTGTCTTGTTCTCTCTTACTTTTTCTTGACACTTTTCATTCTAAGAGCTACAAGGACATTTCATTCAGCCGCACTCCATTCACTAGATTTTAAATGTACAGAAGCTGATGAATGAAGCAAAACTAAAAAACATGTTTTTTTGCATTTGAATGTTATATATAGCTTTCCTTGGAGTGAGAGTTCATGGGAGGAGACAGGGGCTAGTTGTCACGAAAGCTTGGAGTCAAAATGATACATGGGTATTTTCCTGATTTATGCAGTAGTTGTTTGATGAACAAGCTGACACAATAAAGTTGAATTTAGTACATTCAGACAAATAACAAGTGTATAATGAAGAATTTTAACCAAAGTTTGAATCGTGTTTTTGGGACAAAGATGTTTTTTTTTTAATAAATGTGAAATTGAGGGAAGCAGCCACATGCCTTTCCAACATTTGATACTACCGTTCAAAAGTTTCAATGATGATAAATTGATCAAAAGTAATGGTAAAGACATCTACAATGTAACAAAAAATGATATTTTCTGTTAATCAAATCCCCCAAAAAATGCAGTTTACACAGAAATATTATTAATATTAATAATTAATGTTTCTTGAGCACCAAAAAGCATATTCTGAAGGATCATGTGACCAGGGCTATAATGGCTAACCGGAATGAAAACTGAAACTACAGTACAATTAAAATCAATAATAATTATAAAAATAAATTGTTACTTGAAACAAATAATAAAATTTTAACTAAAATGAAATAAATTTTAAAAACTAATTAAAAATATGAATAACTATAAAAGCAGCATCTTTAAAGTAATACTCTTATAATGGCTGCTTACATTTCAAAATATTTTATTTATTATTTTGTAATATGTCACAATATTACTTTTTGCTCTATTTTTTATCAAATAAATGCAGCCTTGGTGAGCATTAAGTCATTTCTTAATCCTAGACCTTTGAGCATTAGTACTAAAAATGAGTCTATACCTAGAAATATTAACTGGATTAAAAAATGTGACGTTTGACCTCAATCTCTCCTTTGGGTTTGTTTTGAAGTTGCATCTATTTGTTTTGTGTATCGACTCCTTTATTACGTTTATGAACAAATTCCTTTTCTGTCCACCAGGGGGCAGTGAGGAGCAATTGTGTGAGTCAGAAGAACAGGAGGGGCACCAGTTCTCTGACGTTGATGATTCTGAAGCAGAAGATGATGAGGATGAGGAAGAGGACTTCTCTTCCCACGATGAACCATCTTCAGCCTGTTCCACTGATACCCGTCAATCCACAGGTGACCTCTCCGAATGTGGCCAAGGCTCACAGACGGAGCCCTCTGACCTTACAGCCAAAGAGGGATACCCCTCACCCCACAGACCGTGGCCTGGCATACGAGCTGGGTCTCCAGGCAGCAAGAGGGCGTCGTTCTCCCGCAAGGGCTGGGATGTTTCCCCGAGGACCTTCTCCCCTAGCAGTGAAGGCTCTCCCCTTAGAAGCCTGTCTCCAAGGCTTAAATTGTCCTCACCCAGCCGTCATCTCTCTCCTTCCCCAGAGAGAGGCCCATCACCCATCAGAGCCCTCTCCCCTCTCAGGCCTCTCTCACCTCTGAGGCCTGTATCCCCGGCGCGGTACAGGAGCACAAGGGCTGTCTCCTCTCATGCGCCCCTAAAGCCTCAGCATCGGCCACACAGCTCACCCGCAGGACTCCACTGGGAACCCAGCACACCAGCTGCTGAGGGTCAAAAGGTGGGTAATGCAACACAATTTATTGGAAAACCATGCAATTCTGCAAAAGGATATTACATTTTTTCTCAGCACTTTCAAAGTAAAATGTCCTGTGAGTGAAATAATAATACATAAAAGAGATGAACTTGGCAGCTTTATATTATGTTGGTGGTTGTACATACTGTATGGCGAGAGTGAGTGAGTGCATTACCATGTTTGAAAATAATGTGCCACTTACTAAAAAATACCTTCTGTAGCAAAGGGAAATGTGGCATAAAAGCTCAGTTTTCTTAGAAACAGATGAATGTTATTGTGGCAACATTTTATTTTATTGGTTGTATGCATCACGGCAAATGCAAATCTGAGATAAAACAATGTATGATTGAATTATGCCATTTTAGCTTACTCGTACCGATGGGCGTAAATCCTGGGGTTGACCCCCCCCCCGACTGTCCATTGTGAAACATACTTGTATTTATACCTAAAAAATAATACAATCAGGTAGAATACAAACACAAAAACTGCATTTCGAAATAGTTGAGCTCCCCTTCCTCACAGTGGTTTTACCCACTGCCTAATATAGTTCATCTCACCTACTCTACACACATACAAGTCAGGTATGTGACTGCGGCTCTGTGCATTAGTAGTTGTTGAACTCTAGTAAGTAGTGGATTTTATTCACTTTAAATAAAGTCTTTAATGTAGCTGATGCTGATTCGTTAATAAATTAGTTGTGGCAAAAATTCTGATTACAAATGTCATTTTCCATGAATCTGCTATGTTAGCGATTAAAACGTTACATATCATTAGCTTGTTTACAATAGCTTGTTGCATAGTGCACTGCATTATTTTATTTGTGGCGACTTGGAATAAAGTTTACAGTAATGGCAGACATCCCAAGTCTTTTCTCGGCGAACAAAGTTATCAGTTCAGTGCATTCTACGAGATCATCATGGCAGAGGGAGAGTGCCCAAAAATATTTAGCTTGTAAAAATGGCATACATTTGGAGGTTGTTTTTTTTTTTTCAAGGAACTGTAAAAAAATGTTATATATATATATATATATATATATATATATACACACACACAGCACTGTGCAAAAGTCTTAGGCCAAAAGTATTTTCACCAACAAAAAGTGGTTTTGAGTCGGTTATTGCTATCTTTTGCGATAGCATGTCAGTTGGAAATATCAGTTTACATTCCAGACAGACTGGATGATGATCAGATTTCTGTGTGGAGCACTGGCTCTTAAAAACAAACAGCAAAGCAGTTTTTAAAAATGAAGACTCCGTAAAACAACACACTATAGAAGTTTGATTGTAATGCTATGTCTCCCCCTACAGGACAAGCCTGGTATTCAACCAACTCCACAGGAGCGTATGCCCCCGGATCCCTGCCTGCTTTCCCAATTCCTACGCTTCTCTCCAAGCGACTCTTTCCCTCCGAGTCCTGTGACACCACGGACAGCGGACCGCATGTTTAGCCACCTTCCTTTACACTCCCAAGATCAAGCCCGCATGCCCTATCACATGATTCCCATTGGGGGCATCCAAATGGTGCAGCTCAGACCCCGATCACGCCCCAAACTGGAACGACAGTCATCCTCCACCCCTTCGCCCACCTCTCCCAAAGAGGACTCCCCTTTTTTCCTCACCAGGAGGGATTATCCATGGATCTCGCTTCCAGAAACCAGTCTGCAAAGAACTCTGGCGGACAACAGGACAAAAAGCCAAGATGTGGGAGCCAGCCAGTCTGACCTGTCTTGTCCCAGTACAAGCTTGACGTTACCCAAACTCCCCCCTTCACAGCAAGGTGGTGGGGAGCAACGGACTGCCAAGGTCAGAAAGCAATATGGCGGCTTGAGCTCTGCCACAAAGACTCACACCTTCGGTCCCGGCTCATCCAGGAAAGCGGCAGCAGACAGCGATGAAGGGGCCGAGAGGATCTCGCAGGGGGAAGCAGCGAGTTCCTCACGTGAAACCAGACAGCTGCGTGAGACGGAAAAGCCTGTAGCGGCGCCGCTCAGGAGACGTGGCTCTTCTTCAGAAGGATGTTCAGGATCTGCCAGTGCTCCTCAGAGCCAGGAAGGTGATCCAGATAGCACTTAAAAGCCTCTGTGCACAATGGTGAAATGCTTTCTACTGCTAATACTACTATTGTTTTGTTTTGTAATGCGCTTATTTTTTTATATACAACATTTTCAATACTATTGGTAACTTGGTAAATGTTTGTTCTGCAATATTCAAGATTGTAATATGATGCACTTTTTTTTTTCTTGGAAAAAATATTTCTGTAAATCAGTCTGTCCCTCCTGTATCTTTATTGACATTGCAATCTTAATATATCTATTTGAATATGTATATGTATAAAAAGAAAAAAAGAAAAAAAACTTGTACTTGCAAAACATTAAGAATGGGTATGAATACATTTCTAAATGACCAAGATGAAAACTTAAATCGAGAGTAATTCCAATATTTCGTCTCTTGTCCAGTATTGAGCAAATTCTTGTGATGTGTGCCTTTTTTTGTCCAGATTTACTGCTTGAAGTGTCAAAGATAAAAGGCTGTGAATTCTTTTTATGAATATAGATTTTTTTGTGTGTGTTTCAAATGAACTGGTATTTGAAGAAGTGAAAGGATTTTCTTTATACGTTAAGGTAAACGAGACAGGCGTTGCTGTTGAATAGACAAGAAACAAAGGTTTCGGTGGCGAGCCTTGCAGGGAAATTGCACTGAAGTCATATTTTTTTATAATACAAGTGAATAAATGATTAGATAAATTGTCTCTGTACAGATAGAAAGTCTATGGTCCATATTTATTGCCATGTAAAAATATAAAAATGCCTATGTTTTGTTTACTTTGGTTTTCAAAGGGATTTCTATTGTCATTTTTATTATTCTTTACACTGTTTGTTAATAGTTAGTTTTTTTTAGTTACAAACTCGAGACTTGAAATGGAGAAACTGGACAGGCTTTCAGTGAAGTCGGTCAATAGCCGAAGTTCTGGGTGGATCAAATGCCCTCCAAATTTGTCAGACATTTTGCATTTCTGAAACAATAAAGGTACACCAGGAATTACTAAACCTGCTCATGATGGTGTCCAGTGTTTTGCGACCAGCAGATGGTGCAGTCTGTTCATTCATGCCACTTTCATTCTGATTTTCTAACGTTCCTGCAGGGACCTTGGCAGGTGGACTTATGTAAGCTGTGTGGGAGGCATCCATGGCCCATTCCAACCAGTTTTTATAGTTTCCGGGCGAAAAAAAGATAGCTGTGTACAGTTCAATTTCTTGGCTTTCATAAGAAATTCTATTCCCAAGCGAAAAACGTTACAGTCTGAGACGTGGCAGATCATCTGTTCACTTCCTAAAGGCAGTTTGTCAGAAGTGTCTCTTTTTTTTAGTTCATTCTTGAGACTTTTCAAACTCTGTGATGTAATATTTTTTGTTTTACCCGTGTAGAGTTCCACAGCTGTATGTGACAGAGGTGTGTGCTGTGGAAAACTTTGCACAGACCCACATCAAATTCTTTATTTTCGAAAAGATTCAAGTGCAAGCTGTGCTATCGGCTTCAACATACAGTAAGAAAAAAGACATAATGATTCATCATTCATGACTAATTTTATGCACTCTTTTTGAGCTGCTTATACTACTAAACAAGTCTTGTAGTAAATTGAGGATCTGTGTGAATACAGACAATGTTCTGTTTCAGTCTGATTCCCTTCATTAGGAAATGCAATGAAAGAATGCTATTGAGCTCCGTTATATGATCCAGGATCAAGCTTTGTCTAATTATCATTTTCATGCCATAAACCAACAGTGTAAGTAGTGCAATCATTAATCAATAGAAATCCTACAGGTTAAATGGGTCAAGTGATTAAAATTTGAGTGTGGTTCAACCCCAGTGCCACACCAGTATCTTTATTTGCTTTATCGTTATCGCTTTCTCTTGAATACAGTCGGGTATAAACATTAACCATCCCATTTAGTGATGCATTCCACAACAATGTATTTTATGTTCAATGTCATTTTTTACCAGCCTGACACTTGGGATTGTCTTTATACAACACTGGAAGATATAAACACAAAGATATGCAGGTGTGTATATTACACTCTTAAGGTCATTGCACGCGGAGTCCAAAAATTTAGCATGTTAAAAAAATAAATATGGCCTCACGTTTCATCAGTCTCTTTCATCTGTCATTAAAAAATATGGTTTCAGGTTCGAGTTTCTGCATTGTCGCATCTGTAGCAAACAGACAGGAATTTACTTGTATATACATTGATATATTTATATTACACCTATTTTGTTATTTATAAATATTTAATACATAAAATTTTTTTTTTTTAAATAAAATATATACATGCATGCGTTTGTGTTTATATATATATATAATGCATAATTTTTGCAGGTTTAGTTTCAAGGTTCAGCTGCTTTATACATAACCATGCAGGAAACTGGAAGGTAAAGCAGAAGAGCCCGTCTGTCTCATTGGTGGAGGGAGGTTAAGAATGGAAAGTGTAGAGCAAAACTAAATGTTCAAGGACAGGACAGGTCAAAGGAATGAGAAGGAGTCTGTAATTAAAGATAAACAAAGGTGTTTATGGAAGGATGAGACAGAGACACCCTAACAGCATTTAAATGTTAATACTCTACCTCCCTCTACAGTCTGAGCACACCATGAGCTTGTGTGTGTTAATGAGTTAGTGGCTGCTATTTACAGACTGAATTGCTTTAGTAGCATGAATGTAATGTAAATGAACAGGACGTTCAAGTATAAATGGATTTTTTCAATCAATAAATGTTTTTTTTGTTTCATGTGAAGCGTCAATAGCTATGACGTAAAATATGATATTCCATAATTTAGATGTCACATATTTATAAAACAAGCAAAAAGTTCCAGGAAAAGAAAATATGTCATTGTTAATCATTATTAATACAGGTAACCTTTAAGCATCTTTTAATCTGTTTACTGTGATAATAACAAGGATATAGTGTATGGTAACTCTGAATTGTTTGAAATAACAAGTTAAACATTACACATATTAGTATAGAGCACAGTTTATTCTGTAAGATTGTGATCAGTCAAAAATAAATAAATTAAGACTTCTATTCAATAAGAATGCAAAACTGATAAGAAGTGACAGTAAAGACTTTTACATTGTTATAAAAATAATCTCTTCTTTTATCAAAGTAAATTATTACATTTTCCATAGAACTATTAAGCAGGCAGCCTTTTATAACTGTGATAATGAGAAATGTTTCTTGAGCAATATATGAGCATATTAGTATTAATTGATGATTTCTGAAGGATCATGTGACACTGAAAAAGAGTAGCCTAATAGCTGGAGGGATAAACAAGAATAAATGCCATTTGAAAATATATAAACATATAAAATAGTCACTGTTTTCCATGTGACATCAGTGGCTCAACTTAAGTTTTGCGAAGCTAGGAGAATACTTTTTTGCGCTATAAAAAAAAACAAAAAAAACATTTAACCATTCTTCCCCTGTCTTAAAAGTATTCTCGTACCGCGGCAAAACTGAAGTTTACCCACTGATGTGACATGGACTGTGTTACCTGTGTTTTTACCACGTTTCTGGAGCTGGGATCATTTACGTTGTATTGCTGTCTATGGAGGGTCGATGGCTCTCTGATATCATCAAAAATGTCTTAATTTGTGTTCAGGGGCCAGTTGCATAAACGTATTCAAGTTTCCGCCCTGTATCCAATTATCATGTGTGTTTAAATCCTCGTATGTCTCTGTGTTATCGCAGTTCATTGTACTGTCATTCGGAGTTTACCCTTGTTTGCGTTCTTTGTTTCCTTGAGTTTTCCCGTTCTGGATTTTCCCTTGTTGACCTCGCCTGTTCCCGGACTCTCATCTCACCCCTCTTGATTCTGTTCGCTTCTCGCCTGACTCACGCACGGACTCGGGTTAACGCTATTGCCTTGTCTCTGATATTTATGATTGCCGGTGGTCCGGGGCGTCGTAGTTGGGTGAAAAGTGGGATTACCAGGGCCCCAAGTGGGGGGAGGGCCCCTGAGA
>JAUCMU010000030.1:19616400-19630040 GCA_032275025.1 Enteromius treurensis | reverse complement strand
ACCAGAGAAAAACGTATAACTTAAAATAACCGTAATGCAGTCTCCATGCTACAATAATGATAGAAGCAAGGTTTTCCACAGCTTTTAAGTGCAATATGACTGAAACATTTGTGTCCCCTTCCAAAAATTGCTCGCAAGAAAATTTATGTTCATAGTCCCCCCCTACTGTTAAATGAAATTTACGCCCATGGTACCTTACATGTGACAAAACCAACAACGAGGAGATTGTAAAGAAAAAAGGTGCATCTTGTGATGTGGAATTAGTGTGGGTATAGGAAAAGTGATACGAATGAGCCGAACGTGATTTGCAAGGTATGCAAGAGCACTGTTTTAGCATGCGGTGGAAACGGGACATTCTGAAACGCTTAATGTTTTAAATGTTAAAACGTGGCTTAATGCACCTAAAAACTGAGGACGGAAGCCCAAATTTCTGTCAAACCTTCCCTGTAATAATCACTAACTACTGTCAAAAGAACAGATATAGTCCCATATTCGACAGATAAAGTGAATAATATCACGTTAAGTGTTTTCTCCCCATACAAGTCCATTATAAGGAAACCTTAATGTACCTTAACAACGACCGGGGGAAACCAAACTTCTGTCCAATTTTATTTATAATAAAGACTTGCCACTGTCAAAAGAGCAAGCTCTTATTTAGTTTATAAAGTTAATAATATCATGTTAAGTGTTCACCTCCATTACTAGGAAACAGTTTAACGTGATATTGTTCACTTTATCTGTCGAATATGGGCTCGTTCTTTTGACAGTAGTTAGTGATTATTACAAGAACGGTTTGACAGAAATTTGGGTTTCCTTTGTCGGTTTTTAGGTGTTTTTCACGTTAAGCATTTTAGAACGTCCCATGGAAACTGGTATACTGTCAGGCAATGTTGTTCTGAGAAAAAACCCCATTAAACTTACAGTAAGTATTGCTGCAATTCAGTTGAAATAAAATGACATTATATGAAACAGCTTCTTTGTGTTTGAAATTTTATTTATGCATTTTCAGATACAAATTGCTATATTCTGATACATATCGTCATCAGGATAGAAAATTGCTTTTACCGTGATTAGAAGATTTTGGTTATATCGCCCACCCCTAACTTGAGGGTGAGTAAATGACAGAATTTTCATTTTGGGGTGAACTGTTCCTCTAAGGGCGAATGTCAATAGTAAAGCAAATACTGACTGTTTCATCGGCAGTCTTCTTCTGGTTTTGGGCGACACTAATATTGTCCTTCATTGTAATCCTGTTTATAGTTCTGTTATGTGATGAATGTCTAGCCATGGTGAATGTGCATCCTGCTGATGCATTTTTCATGTGTGCAGTCACCATAAATTGAAAACAGATGGCTTCATAGTGCAGTTTTATACACACAATAAATAGTAGTGTGAAACACATCTGATCTTGAGTCTCTCTCTCTATATTTATACTTATATATAAAACCAAACTGTGAGAATAGCTCTGTTATATGATGTTTAATTCAGTCAAATCAAAGCATGGTTAAGCAGTTTTTATATATATATTTTTTTTGCATATCTGTGTTCTCTAGTGTAAGCACCTCCTGGCTGTCTGCCTGAGTCAGGCCATGGGTTTGTGCCAGCAGGAGCAGGTCTCAGATCAGCAGATGACCCACATTCTCACAGGGCAAAGTGAGGCCAGTACATAAATAACTGATCCTGGAAAAGAAAGAGACTGTGATAAGAACAGATATTTCTAATCATTATGGATTAGAATGGACTCATCTTTTCGAAGTTGTTGTTGTACTTGAATTATTTGTTGTTGTTGTTTTTTGTATGAGGGATGATCTGACGTGGAATGTTAACAATTGCTCTGAATGTGAATAAATAAGCAAAGCTGTGACCCTCAATATGATGTTTGTGTACGTTTGTATATTTGCTTGCAAAATATTTTATCAGTTGCCAGAGAATGTACATCTGTTCATTGAGCACGATGGCGTTTATTTTTGGAGTTTCCGTTTGTTTGAAGGTTCGGCACCCAAGACTGACTCGCATCAACAAACAATGAGACCACATGGTTTAAATATTGTGCGTTTTCACTCTTTTTTCCTAGAAATATTTTAAAAATAGTCTTCATAAAGTAGTTGTTAAGTTTTTATTAAACATTCAAGTAGCTATATTTTTATCACGCTCTCTAAAAAGAAAAATGAACTGAAACGAGGGCTGTTTTTGTGTAATCAGTGAGGCACGAGAGGCCTTCGTTCCCTTCAGCCGTGACTTCTATATCAAATAGTTGCCGCACTATAAAAATATTAAGAATTTAAAGTGTGTTGTTACCTTTATTTAAATAAGTTTAAGTGCTGTTCCTCCCCTAAAATAAAAATTCTGACAGCAACAGTATTTTCTCATTAGTTATTTCTACACTGGCAAGTAGAACATGGGTAAAACATTGCATTTTGGTTTTGCACATAAATTGCATGGCTTTAGAATTTTTTTTTTTTTTTTACAATTTTGTCATTTTATTTTATTTTACATCAATACTGTATAAGATTTTAAATGTTTATCATATGCTTCTTTTTTGCAGGCTTGTCCTTTTTCTTACCTTCTAATGGTACTGTATATCACCATTATAAAGGTTTTTTGTAGCATTATTTACAACAGGGGTGCCCGACCCTGCTCCTGCAAAGTTTAGCTGCAACTCTAATCAAACACACATGGCTTTAATTTTCAAGCGATCTTAAAAAGCGTAATTAGTTGCTTTAGGTGTGTTTGATTAGAGTTGGAGTAGGGCTGCACAATTAAATATATCGCAATCGCGATGTTAGCCTATGCCATTACAATACAGCAGATGTTGCGATTATATTAAATCAACAAATGCATTCGTGGACGTAACAAGACATTCATTCTTGCGTTCACACCAGACGCGAATGAAGCGTTAAGCGCGAGTGATTTACATGTTAAGTCAATGCAAAGATGCATTAGACATCCTGCAGCGTGAATTAAGCGGTGCGTTAAACACGCCGGTTTTACATTGCACGCGTAAGCAGCGCGTATGCAGAGCCGTAGCAGTGTGCGCCAATTGTGCTTTCATACTGGCAGCTTGTACTGCAGGAGGCTATAGCCAAGCATCTTTCTGTCGTATTTTCCAGCGTTCTTCTTGAACGCTGTGTGCCATGTCATTTGATGTATGGCATTTCTCTTCACCTAGTGTCCACCAAGGCTGTATTTATTTGTTCAAATATTCAGAAAAACTGTACTGTTCAATGTTAAAATTTTAAAATAACATGATCCTTTATAAATGATATACTGATTTGGTGCTCAAATGTTTATCAATGTTGAAATGTTTTGCTGCTTTACATATTTTCTTTGGATTAGAAGGTTTATTAGAACATGTGTTTGAAATGGGAATCTTTTGTAACATTTCTAATATATCCTTACTAAAAAGTTTTTTTTTTTTTAAACGTTTATGCTTTTATTTAAAGAGGTGATTAACTACCATTGCTTTTTGTACTCCTTTATAATATCAGATCTTTACATTTACACACACACACACACAAAAGTAAAGGGGTATGTTCTGTCCTTCTGATTTTATTGTTTGAGTTGTAGCTCTGTTTGTTCCTGTAGTTTTAAATGGCTAGTGACGTGATGTGTGTGTTGTTCACAAATGTATCTTTAACCTCTAATTACATTAATTGCACCAATCAGAGCAGTTTATTTTTAGGGCTAAATAACAGGACATACTGATGCCTTGTTTTGATCATAAGAGCTGTGTTTTAGTTTTCTAACATTGCTATCTGTTGGCCAGGCTCTGTGTTTTCCTGGGGCATGGGCACCAACATGCAGCTGGGTACAGGAGAGGAGGAGGATGAATGGAGCCCAGTGGAGATGACGGGCAAGCAGCTGGAGAACCGTGTTGTTCTATCAGTGTCCAGTGGAGGGCAGCACACAGTCCTGCTGGTCAAAGACAAGCAGGAGAGCTGATCTTTAACTCCTTGACCAAAGACAGCTGAGCCAAACTACTGTATCAGTGGTGTCTGTAACCTATAGCTTGATCATGATCAGGGGAGTCTGGGGTTGGTAATGCTTCCTGTGCTGAGCTAAGCCAGCGAATGAGGGAGAGGGTAGGATGAATATCATCTAATGAAACCTTTTTATCCCGCTTTATGGGGAGCCCAAACATTCACTGGATACTGTCCGGTAGATGATCTGATATCTTTTCTTTTCTTTTTATGGACTTTTTTTTGTTGTTTTTCTTTGCCTTATCTTAATTCTTTTTAACACAGATCTTTAGTATGCCTCCTGGAGACCGCCTGTCGTGAGTGATCGTATGCATGTATGCACTGAAAGGTGACTTAATAAGTCTTTTAGATAAGTCCTGGAAAATGTTTTTTAAATTCCACATTTTGGTCTGAGCAATAAAAGGCTTACGATATCAGGTCTAAACTATATCACTCACAAAGAAAAATGATTTGGTATTCCTGTACCTTGCAGCGTTAAACTGTTTTCCTATTTCTTAATTGAAACCATTATTGTATCCATGCATTGCTGGCCCTGTGGAGACTTAATAAAAATGAGGTTTTATAGAATCTGATGTATGATTTCTCGTTAAAATAAAACATGTACACATTTAGATGAGATTATAGTAAGATGTGTTAATTTTGTCTCTTTTTTTAAACATTCAGTGATTTAAAACATTTACAGGGTCTTGTGCGTGGGTTTCATGCCATGCTTACATTTGTAAGTAAATTGCTTTTAGATGGAAAGTTTAATAATTTATGAAAATGTCGAAATTTTCATCTATTCTATAATTAATTTTTGACATAAGGATTAAGTTAAAATTAAATGTTTCTTCTTGTTGCGCTTTTAAAAAATAAATTGTTTTTAAAGTAGCATTTTACTTTTAGAAATGCTGAATGTTTCTTTGTGCTGTTTATCCACTGGATGGCAGCGACGTGCTCTCAAGAGTAAAGTGAGAGTTTTCAGTTTAGTTGTTTGCATCTTAGTATATTTTTTTACAAGTGTGTGTGTAGATTTCGAAACATCTGTTTTATTGTTTTTATTAATTAGCCTGACAGCCGCTGTCTCAGTGAAATCCTTGCTTTTGTGCTCCACATATTAAAAAAACAAAAAGTGTACAGATTTTGTTTTCGTTTACCTTATTTCTTCTAGCAGAAATTGCTTATACCCTATTAAAATATGAAATGTCAAAGTTGATGCTTACATAAGTTGCTAAATTGTTGAAAACACTTGAGGCTGGAAATGATTTGGTCGCTGATGATAAAATTTGCAGATCAAAGCAGCACTTCATCATCCTCGAAGGGGAAATGGTATTGTGCTCCTGGGCTGGTCACAGTGAGTCATGCTGAGAGACTTTGTGGGGTATTTCAGTTGAAAAGCCCTTCAAGGCCTGCTTTCCCTGAAAGCTTTGAAATGCTAACAGCCTCTCCTGCAAGCACTTAATTGACCACCATCATTTAATGCTGTCATCAATGTTTTCTGTTGTCCGGTGTGAGGCAGCTGAGCAGCCCTGAGAAGTGGACATGGAACTGGCTTTAAAAGTTGTCTTTTTTTTATGCCAGCAAGCTACATTAAATGTGTTTGAGGAGCATGTCCTTATTGGCAAAAGTATAAATGACTCATCATGCAGTTCCAGAACGGTCATATAGTTTCACAGCAGGCAGTTCGTGATATGTTTAAACTAAAGTGCCCGCATTAGGTTATGTGTTACGAAAGGTTCATATTTTAGTTTTGGGGTGTCCCAAACAACAGGTTTGCAATATACATTTTATAAGCCTCCCAAACGATTCGTTCATCGATTCATTTTTCCAAACCCCTCCAGTGATTGGTCGATTTCGTTTTCAGCAGTGTTTGTGAGCTTTTAACGCTCAACAAGCGCAAGCTAACACAGTATTTTTGTCTCGTTAAAAAGTTTGAAAACGGCTGGATAATTTTTTTTTTTCATGAAGCAAATTTACACTGGTGAAATTTTAAACGGAAGCCTTGTAATCATGAATTTTGAGTTGAAAATATTTTCTAAAAGCATAGACTTTTTGCAGGATCAAGTTGGTCACATGGGTTTGCCACAGTGGCCAACAGAGAACTGTTCCTATTGTTTTCTATATGTGCCAAAAAAAAAAAATTCAAATAAATTATGTATGATTCTAAAATTCTTATTCTCGTTATTCTTTCTGCTTTTTTCCCCCCAAATGTATATTTTTTATTTTTATTTATTATTATTGTTCTTTGCTAATTTTTATAAATTACAAGATCCATAAAAATATAATTATTTAAAAAGTGTCTGAAAATCATGATTTGCAGTATTTTTCCCATCATGTATCAATGTGCAATCAACATATTTTATAGTACTTTTCTTTGGGCAACATTTTATTCATTTTAATTATAAAATCCCTAAATAGTCACTTAATTCTACAACATTATTTAAAATTGTTTTTTGTGTGTGTGTGTGTGTTCTTGTGTGACCATAAATCCTCTGTCAACTCTGTTACCAAACCCCATTTGCTCTCAGAATTGTGTGTTACAGGAAATGACGTCACGTTCACTCAAGATCTGAAGCACTGAAAATATCTGTGCTCTCTTTGAGAAAATATTTTAATCTAAAATCTGACACCAAGTGTTACTTTGTAGAACATCAACTCAGAATTTATTTACTGATCTCACACTGGGTTATTTAAAAGGTCTTTTAATCATGTTTTCATCAGTGTCATGCAAGTGGAGTTCTTAGAAAAAATAAGATCAGTTTTAGGACAGTTCTGTTACACTATTGTTACTCTCAGCATTGCTACTCTACCTTGGAAACAGTTTGACAGTAACATACTTCAGACACCAAATGTACACCATAACTGAAAAAAGTGTTGACAAGAGTTAAGCACTTCACGCCTGTAATTGTTGGGGTTAGATATGATATTTTCTGTTCTTTTAGGCGTGAAATGTGCATTAACATCAGGATGCCTCAAACTGGTAAATAAGACCAGTCGTTTTTGTACAGCATCTCATCTTGACGGTTGCTCTGGAAACTGAACAGAGCAATCCTTAATGGAAGATTGGTTTTACTGGAAATGATGATTTTACCATATTCCCCTGAGACAAATTATAGGAACTGCTAAACTTTAGCATGACTGACCTTATATACATTGTATTTAATATTTATGCACATGTTTTGTTTTAGCTGGTGTGTGACTGTTGACAGCCCAATAAATATATTACATATATAGTCAACTGAAGAGGCTGCTCATAAGGACACTGAATGGGGTTGAGAGCGTGTTCCTCCTGATCAGTCTAGCTGACATGCTGTGTCTCTGTCATTACTGAGCCTCGTGATGCTTCCCTCCACCCACTGTAAACAGCTTTGCTCTCTGATCTGCTGTTTATGCCATTATGTAACTGACACGCCAAACCTCAATCATGAGAAAACGGAGAAGCACATAAGCGACATTTGCTGACCATAATGATGTTGTCCGATTTTCAGGCCATTTGCTGTTGTCTAAGATTCTGTATTTGTGTCTGTTGGCTGGTTAAGACTCTGTATCCTTACAAAGCCATTTCCAGAGTCCATTATCCCAACTATGACACAAGGAATATGCCTGTGCTTTAAATGTCAGGGTGCTGCTTTCAAATATAACAGGTGAACTGCTTCCGCTCCTCTCACATCCAGAAAGCCACAGGAAACAGGATCTCTCTTTTCAAGAGTTTCAGGACCTATTTTCTACCATTGGCAGAGGTGATAACCATATTTGAGTAACAGTACAGATACCTCATACTTTAAGTATTTTACTTATACTAAATATAGGCTTGAATTTGCACTAGTAAAAGAGGCATGCCAGTGAAAAACTGTAATGTTGTAAAGAAGGATTATTTCATGGATAAACTACGACAAACAATAAGCCAAAAAAAAAACATAATGACGGGCAAAAAGACAACCATTACATTCATCAACTCACAAAGAACTAAAGAAACATTTGAGATGTATATATACAGGAACTGAACAAGATTAGATGCAAACTGATGACAAACACCACAAGAGATTACATAAAAGTCTAAGACGAGGCATAGAAAAGCAACAAAAAGGGCCCTTTGTAAAGGTATCCAGTTGCTCACTTTTGTTTGAAACGTTCTTACACATAGAGTCTCCTCTCCAAAGTGCCCTTGAAGGGCACAAAAAAGCCATTTGGAAGTCGCCCTATGTTGTAGAACTTTAAGACTTTGAAACCCCCTACAGTCAAGTGAGTGTAATTCAATGTTGTAAATATAGCGCTGAAGTAATTATTGTCAGCTAACGGTTAAAATGCTTGGATAATGTGTGCCTTGATGAACAATCACATTACAGCCAATTTAATATTCATTGAACATCAAACAGAACTGTGTGACAGTCAGTCACCGTTTACGAATACTATATAAATAAATGAGAAGTGCCGTAAAATAAATTCTACCCGTCACAAAAAGACAGTGACTTCTCTTAAAACATGTCATTTTTATGGTGTAGACTCCGACATTTTGTTTCTTATGACTAGACAGACGACAAAAGTCAGCAAAAATACAAACGATTTTGTCTTTATACAACAGTCATTATACAACAAGCGCATTTTATTTTTATCTTGTTTCAAAAGCACTTATCCAGTATATTTCATAACAGGGGTCTATAGGTTGTCTGATGAGGAGATTATGTAACAGTGCTTGAGTCTCCAACCTTTACAAGTACCTGCAGAAAATTAGCATAGTAGATTTTCATTTCTTTCTTCTTTTTTTTTTAAGGCTTTTGCTATATTTTTTTACCAAACACAATTGAAATCTTTAAAACACATTAAAAGGTTGACAAGCTTATTTATCATTCAACAAATAATGAAATGATAAATGTATATCCTAATGAGGTTATTTTTTCCCAACATCCATGCGATCTTCAGAAAATTGTAATTGTTTTTTTAGCTTTCACAACATAAACACTGACATTTGTGATGTCTAATTTTGGTGCATCCATAAAAATATAATCATGAGGAATTATACAACAGCTGCACAGAAGTACATACAAGATTCTACAGCAGAGCAATACTCACTGCTAATACAAAAACATGAAAACACTGGAAAAAGTTTGTCTACAACAGCTTAAGAAACTAAACTCACTCTCCTTTTACAGCAAAGCTGACATTTAGACGCTAATATCATAAAATGACTCATTAAATGTCGTTTCAACTTTGGAATTTGAAGAAGGTCAAAAAACAGCTAGTCTGTGGTAATGGTAATGAAATGCAAGAACAGTTGCACTAAATACTTCATTACAAGAACTGAGATAAAATGATCAAAAAGCCCATCTGTGATAGTCTCAGTCTCATCTACACATACTGTATGCTCCTAGTATGAACACTGTATACTTCATATTCAAAAGGTCTTCAAACACCTTCACTAGAAGCACAAATTTACAAAATGACAGCTTATCAAGCACCATGAAACGAAGTGTGCGGCAAGAGTTTATATAACAGTGTGTTTTAACAGCCATCCTGAGGGAAGGAGCCCTGTCATCCATGCAAACCTTGAGATGAAATTTTGCTCCATTCTCTGTATCTGACACCTCTCTCTTTCTTTGAGATACAGTATCTTTATCCTCAGGTTTAATGAAATCCTTTTATTTTGTATTAAAAAAGGCCTCTGTACGTTTTACTTGTTCGGTGAATCAAGATTGCTTTTCTCTTTAAATGAAAATCTTACAGCTCATTTTGTTGCTGGAAATTGCATTTGTGTATTTAGTTCATTGTTTGGACACTTGTATTTCAGTTACAAGTACACAATTTCCAAGGAAATGCACTGGCTTTCATTTAAAAATCTGATTATGGAAATCCACTTTGATGGGTTATATATAACTAATGCATGTAGATTGCCTGTTGACCATTCAAGGGCACATCTTAAATGTTTTTTTCCAAACATGATTACTGTACATTGGTCCAAAACGATCTCATGTTGCAGCAGGCCATCCGCTGCTTTTCCACAAAGTGAAATTAAGAAAGGTAGAAAAAATGACTAATAAACCAACATGGCATTTTGCCTTTAGTATATGGGCTTGTTGTCAAGTTGTATTTACCTCAAAGGAGCTTACAACTCAGTGGTGGAGATCTGGGTGACCTCAGACTGCAGATCTTTCTGTGTCCTCGGCTGTGTATCGGGAGGCATCTGTTCCAGGTCTAGTCATGTGGGCTGTTTCATCGATTCAGACTTGGCACATATCGAAATGGGCTCTCTCGTGGCACTACGGGCTCTGGAAAAGCTGCTCTGCTCCATGCGGGAACGAAAGGGCAAGCAGAATTCTCTGAAGCACCTCTTGAAGTTTTCATCCAGAAACGCATACAGGACCGGGTTGAGGCTGCTGTTCATGTAGCCCATAGCAATACACAGATGCCAGCAGGCCTTCACAAGCAGATTCTTACGGTTGATCTCCACTACAGTTGTGATGATAATGAAGATGTGGATGGGGGTCCAGCAGATGATGAAGGCGGCCACTACAACCAATACCATACGGGTGATGCGCCGAAGATTCCTGTCCTTCTCTTTGGAGCCGGACAGCAAGCGTACACTCTTGAGACGAATGATCATCCGGCCGTAACAGATGGTGATGACCAAGACGGGAACCACAAAGGCAAAAATGAAGACACAGATCTTGGTCACAGTGTCCCAGTACAAATCTGGGCCTGGGAATTTCAACTTGCAGACTGTTTTTTCTGTGAAGAATGTATGGAAAAGAAGATAAGATGAGTCTAGAGTTATTGCTTAGTTGAAATTACTGATCAGTTTTAATTCAGAGACTTTTTAACAATTATTTCCAGTATATACTTCAAATCTGGTTGACCATGCAGCAATACAAAAGCACTTGAAATGAAAATGCTAATTCGTTCTTTGCCACCAGGTGCCGCTTTTGGAGTGCTAAACTAGCTGTTTCCCTGGTAACAGCTGTAAACAAAAAGCACTGCACTCACAAAGGCTGCTTTTTAATTAAATATTAACAAAAAATGGAAGTCATATGTATTATTATGCATGATTATGTGCTGTCGAACTAAGCAATAGCTATTAATTCACTGACAAATTGAATCTTTCTTTTTAAGCAATCATAATATACTTTTTTCCTCACCTGGATTTGTCTCTGTTACGGCCATAACCATGACTGGGAAGCCGACAGCAGAGGAGAGAATCCATATGCAGATGTTGATGATCTTCGCTTTCATGGGTGTGCGGAAGTCCAGGGCTCTCACTGGATGGCAGACAGCAATATAACGGTCTACACTCATCATCGTCAGAGTGAAAATACTGGTAAACATGTTGTAGTAGTCAATAGCAATGATCAATTTACACAAGAGCTCCCCAAATGGCCAGGTGCTCATGAGGTATTTGGCACTCTGGAAGGGTAAAGTACTTGTGGCTAATGCATCAGCCAAAGCTAGGTTAAAGATGTAAATGTTGGTAGCTGTCTTCATCTTCGTGTACCTGAAGAAAAAAAAAAAAGAGTAAAAGTCAGTCTGAGTGATTCAGCAAGATAAGCACTTCATAATTTTCAAATTATGAATTATGCTGCACCTGCAATGACGATATGAACATTGATGAATACAGATGCACTGATTGTGCTTGATTTGAGGTTCTTCTATGCTTTGCCCTTTTCATATAAATATCAGATATGATTAACATGAAAACCATATTTGCTCTTTTAACACCCTTCCGCACTGTTATCAACTTTTATTTTAAGAATAAAAATGTTAACCTATGAAAATCATGCCATGCATTGGCAACACTCATTATTTATATATATAAAACTTTTTTTAAATCGACTTGTTAAGACTTTGTGCAATATTTGAGCAATAATTATTTTAGTTATTATTATTAAAGATGTAATGGATCATTTGGCCAAATCGACTATTGGCACAGAAATTGTGATGAAGTGTAGGTACAATATCTGCCAGCAGAGGGTATTTCTCTGTGCGATCATACAATAATCAGCTCATGGTTTTTTTCTTTTCAATTTTTAGAAGTATCCTTTGAAAGGATGTGACCATAGCTGCTAAAGAAAAGCCCAACGCCAAAGGCATAAATTGGTATCCATTGATTATCCTCTCTTTGAGATTTGTCTGTTGCCCACACACTGATCTCCTTTGAGGACTTGACATTTGAAGTCTCCCAGAGAAGAAGAGAGAAGACAGAACATCCATTAGTGACACTACAGTTTATTCCTCTCTTTGTACATGACTGTATGTGTGGTGGGATGAATAAATCCATTATTATAAGTTCCATTAAGTCTTTTGTACCGAGTGCATAACATTTTTTGTTGTATATTCATGACTCATGTTTGCATCTCTATTTTATTCACAGGGAAATACTGGTTTGCAATGTTTTGTCCAGTTTCGCTCTTATTTAGCACTACCATGAATCACGTTTATGCTAATTCGATGTAGTAAGGAACTTATTTTTGTCACAAACCTGCTATGGAAAATAATTTTAAGAGGTAATGCCATGTTATAGACATTTAAATGGTGTGTGGGCACAATTTTTCACAATTGTTTTTTTTGCGTTGTAAAATCTCATGTAATTGTGTTTCTGTTTTCAATTTTGGAAAGTTTAGACATTTATTTCAAGAAAAATAAAGCAAGAAAAAAAAATTAAATGAGGGGAGAACTTTGATGTGGATGCAGTCAAAAATGCATTTACATCATGTTTTCTGTCTGCAGTTAAAAACTTTAGGAGGAATTATTAATGAGTTCTTTTCACATCAGACTTCCTATTGTACTGTTTCTGCCTTCCAGGCGGATACGGTTTAATACTCTCTTCTGCTACATTTTTTACATCTCCAAATAGGAAAAGGCTTCTGTGAAAGACAGGCAATCCAGACATCACGAATATGATTAGCTCATTCAAACTGTTCCTCTTAGGCAGTGGCTTTGCACTCCGGAAGATTTGTGCTGTGAATAGATTAGAAAGATGTGATCTAGCTGAATTGTAATAGTTCTGTGATCTGAGCCCCTCAGAGGGAACTTACCAAAGACTCCATGCATTTCAAGGCAGGTCTTTTTGGTTTGGGATTTTTGCTCCGTACAACTTTCTTTTGCTTAAATATACAGGTTTCTGAAGCTGTGAACTATGTATGTATTCTTTTGTAGTTTATTTTGAATGTATGCAACCTAAGATAAACACACTCTTTTCTTATGAATAATTAGCTACAGTATGCTAATTTGTGCTTTAAGTTCTTTATAAGGTTTGGTTGAGAGTGTGGAACTTTCGATAGTGGAAAGTAACTATGGTTTCTGCTTAAAATAGTTACAGTTTTTAGAAACCTGTAGAAATGGTTTCTGAAGAGCCCCAAATGGTGCTTCAAGTATCTTCTGACTTTCACAATAATTGAATCTTTCAAACATGACATCGTAACATGAAATATATATTTTCGTTTTATTGCATAACATGTGTGATATTAGAATACATTGTGATTCATTTTTATAGCCTCTTGTGAGAAATATTTTTTTCTTTATATGTTCATTTTGGCTATGTAGAGTTGAGATTTAAACCTCAATAGGAACTCATTCTTTATATATATATATATATATATATATATATATGTATGTATGTATATACAGTATATATATATATATATATATAGAGAGTGTATATATATATATATATATATATATATATATATATAT
>JAUCMU010000030.1:19582806-19609037 GCA_032275025.1 Enteromius treurensis | reverse complement strand
TACTGAACTGTTATTATTCAACCATGCCAAAGTAAATTCAGTTTTTCATTCTATGGCACCTTTAAACATTTGGTAGTTTTGGTCAAGTTGATTAACAGATTTATGCAAAAAAAAAAGAAAAAAAATATTTATCTGAATATTTACACCCGTTTAATTTAGCATAATGGAAGGATAGTAAATTTAAATCATGCGCAAGGTTTAAAATAAACAATGTCACTCTTTACGATTTAGAGCTGAAGTAAATTCTGTTTGCATCATTTTTCTTTTTATTCCACTAAAGATTAAAAAATATATATCTGATAATATTAAGTACTGGATATTGTTACGCCCACGCTGGGCTTCACCCTCACTCTTTCAATCACACTCTCATGGATTACGAACACCTGTCACAGCCACCTGATCTTTATCTAATCACCTCATCAAGCTCTCCATAAAACCACAAACCACACAGCATCAGACGTCCGAGCTCGTTCTTGAGAAGTGGACTTTTGAATCTCTCTCTAAACGATACCAAAGACCTTAACTGTTTACTTATCATCCTCTGTTGTCTTCTAGTTACCTCTATGTGTTCCAGCTCCCTAGGATTCCCTCTGCGTGTTCCAGAATTGTGGCGTGTGATCGTCTTTGTCTCCCCATCGTTGATGTCCTGTGATCGTCTCTCCTCTCCTGGAAACAAAGATCTGTGTTACTGCAAACTATATCCTCTCAAGTTATCTTCTACGAAGTGTTTACTCACCTGCTATACTACCTCCACCTGGATCCAATCTATAAGCGTGCTTAAAATCTCGTTAATCATAGTTATTCGTCGGCTGAGATCAAGGTAACATCCACCCAAACTTGCCTTATGCCTTACTTTAAAGTGTTGTCACGGATTCTTTGTCTCTGTCTTCATGCTTTGAGTTACAGTCTCTACTGCAATGACAAATCACGGAACTCCGCTTTAACACCCGCTTCATGGAAAAAGCTCACTCATTGAAGTTGGATAGTCACTTACCACGATACTCACCTTCACGGAGCACACCGATCTCTCAGTGATCTTCATTCACCAAACTAACGAGAGATTACCTAAACACTTACCCGTGTATACTCACCTACTGCACTTACCTGTTTCCTCAGAACATCTCACGCCTGCCCACTCCAAGCACTCGTCCACCTGCATCGGAGAGGAGTAATAGTAAGGAGGTTTAAACAACTCTGAGATTGCTTCTTTCACTAATCACCTGGGAAAAGAGATCAAGTTCAGGAGAGCATTCAAGGGATTTAAAGGAGGCGTGATAGGGAGATCGGCCAAAGCCTCATTCGACTATCATGAGAACATTCAGCTGATCTGAACTGCTATATCACTTGCTTCTATCAATAAATTGTCAAAACATACCTTTCGTCTGCAGCCTCCTTCATACTGAGCATTACACCTAGCACCAATTCAGTATAAAAAGAGAGAGAGAGCTGAAGGTAATGAAATCTAGTTATATCAGGAATAATTCTCAATGTTTTGGTTGTATTGTAGAATTTGAAAGAAAGGCAAAATTGTTAAGAGGGCAAATAACTGTGGAAGACTTTGTAGAGTTTTTAAACACAATGGTTTTTGTGCTTTTTTTTCAGCTGAAAATGAAATGTTTAATCTAGTCATTATTCATCTATTGCCCAATCTGATACTGCTCAGTGCTTTGACACAATTTGTATTGTTTAAAGAATAACTGAATTACTGAAACTGGGTCACAGGGAAAAAGCAAAGAGCACATGGGGAAAATTACAACAATAACTTTCACACATGTAACATAGCTATTGGAATTTGTAGAAATATTTTGCAGATATTGTTTTTGCTGGACTTTGGATCAAATGCATGCTCAGTAGCAGATTTTTTTTTTTTAAAAACAATTTTAAAAACTTCCAGACATTTCATATGTAATTAGTTTCATATAACATAATTTCATGTAAACAATCAAGTACTTAAAACTGTATATAAATTATTATAAATTATATTATATAAATTAAGAGATTAAGACAAGAGGACAGGATGAGACAAATCACAGAGTAAGAAAGGGGAGAACAATAAAAGGCAAGAGATAGTCTTGATGTTCTCTTATACCCAAGACAGACTTTTATACTTTCTTCTTCTCTCCTCACATTCTTTATATAAAGTTATGTAATGCTTTTTGCTACTTGTTTTTATTTGTATGGTGTGGACTGATTGTTTGTTGGCCGTGTCCTACTTGCGTAGCTCTTTGAGCGCATTGCTATAATCCAGCAGACTAATGTTTGTGATGATTTTGCGCTCCACTCGTCAACACACAGATGGTTGTGCATCTGGTGCATCACTGACGTGCCATTGACTTCTGATCGAGAGCTGCAGTGACGGAGCACGCTCATCTGTGCTGGATAACACGCTCGCAGCATCCACTTCCCTGCCATCAACTGCTGGAAAAAGAAGACATGAATCAGACCGCTGGAGTCTCCAACCACTGCCAGAGGCGCTCATCCATCGATGTGAAGGTGAGGAAGATTTCTGCTATCTGTGCAAAAGAAATAATCAATGCTGTTCCTAGTTGTGTGTATCTGTATGACTGCAAATCATCTGCTTTCAAACTTTTTGGTAAAAGCATTCCTGCACCGTATCAATTAAAGTTCTTCTCTAAAAGGAACATAGACAGATATACTGCCTTGTAAACTACTGGGCAAACCTTGAACTCGTTCTGTAATTCAAAAGAGCTGAACGCTTCACAAACATATACGATCATTGTCTCTGCGTGTAGGGGTAGTTTGCCATAATGGTTAGTAATATAAGCACAAAATAAAATAGCTCATGTTAAGTTAAAGCCCTCTGCAGATTAAAGATTTAACTGGATGAAGGTCAGGCGGATCCCGAGGGAGACGTCAGAGGACTTTCATTCAATCATTAATGAGACTCAAACTTACTGAGTGCATCTAAATGTAGAGCATGAAGGACCTGAGATGTTTGGCTTTATACTGGTTTGTGTTGTTGCTGTTGTCAACCATGAAAAAAATTAGCATTTACTTAAAATAAAAATAAAAAAATTATCATCATCATCTCACTGGAGTCTAAAGTGTTTCAACTTTTCCTTATCTGCATTAACAAAGAGCTTAGAGAAAATGTCATGTTTTAAGTTCTTGTCATTTACTTTCAAAGTAAAGCCTTCAGCTTTATGCTATAGATTGTGTGTCTGTCATACAGTAATCAAAGGAGAAACCCTGAATTTACTTGTCCAGTTAAAATGCAGTATTGTTAATGGGTGAGTTTATTACAAAGAAGTTATATAATGGAACAAATGATGGCATAATGCCCAGAACTCATAAATCAAATAACTAAACATGGACTTAATGCTCTAAATCCTAAAAAAATTAAATTAAATTAAATTAAAATAACAAAAAAGGATTTTTAAAACACTGATTTCAAAGGCAGCGCAGCTTTGTTTCATAAACTAAATGTGTTGATTTATCAGATGCGTTAATTCAAAGTCTGACTCATTCTGTTAGAATCAGGACACAAAACTGAGCAGAATGGGGTTACAGTTCAGAGAAATAAATAGCGATCAGCATTTAATTAAAAATAGAACAAAGTCAGTCAGATTCAGACTAAACACAAACACACATTACACTGATGCTTTCAAGTCAAAAGTTCCATGTTGTAATAAACATATTAGAAAAATGTACAATAATAAATCTTGTGCAGCTTTTATTCATTAAGCTTACAAGTCATCATTTCAAACCATTGGTAAACAGACACTACAGATGACATGAAGACAGCAGGTACAGAAGAGCTTATTTCATTTAAAAACACAGATCTGAAGACACCAGCACATACAGGACACGGAGAACAACAAAAACTGACACAGGGGACACGCTGTTGTGGCACTGCACAGACAGCACTCCTAGTCTCATGAAAGTGCATTTTACTGGAACAATTTTCTGCTTTATTTCATGTGCTTTTGATACTTATGATACACTTTCCCCACACCCTTAATCCACTGCATCTCATACACAGACCAAAATCCATTTTCGGTATAAAGAGCACAGCAAATAGAAACAGAAATATGTGACAGTGAAAAGCACTTTCATGAGACCGTGCATATTCAATTTAGCTTCTTCTTTAGCTGTAACAGGAAGTCTAATGAAGGTGAGCGAATGGAAACTAAGTGCAGTTATTTAAACAGAGTGATCCAAAATACAAACATAATCCAGACAGACAAAGACTTGACTTGAAATAGACTTGGAACAGACTTGACCAGAGACAGACTTGCCAACACCAGGTTACATCATACAGGTGTGTGCCAAAAAATAAGAAAATCGAGGGAAAGTCAATTTATTTCAATAATTAGTTTCAAACAGTGAAACTTGTAAGTTATATGAGTGAACTACACACAAAGTGAAATATGTCAAGCCTTTGTTTCAATTTTGGTGATTATGGATTAAAGATTTAAAAAAAAAAAAAAAAAAAGCGAATCAAGTATTTCACAGAATTAGAATATTTCATGTGACCAATCAAAAAAAGTATCTTAAAAACATGTTGGCCTTCTGAAAAGTGTGTAAATGTACTGTATTATGTCTTCAATACTTTGTAGTTGCTCCTTTTGCACTAATAATCGCATCAAAGCATCGTGGCATTGAGGCGATCAGTCTTATTCATTAAGCTTTTTATTCAATAAATAAATAAGGAAATGTACTTTACTAATAGATGTGAGAAATTATAAGGTACAAATAAACTATAAAATGTTCAAAATGTATGTGTCTATTTGTCGAGTTTGGTAATGAATTAATTAAAAGTATATAAATAGGGAGCTGAACTCGTTTCCAAACTTAACCATGCGTATCCTTTCATAGATGAGGTGGTGGATGAGGGTCAGGTCAGACCCATTGGCTTTTAATGACAGCTACCTGTATGAGTGGTATAGGTTCTCAAGAGATGGGATTGCGTATATTTGTAGATTACTAAACCCACACATTGCAAATAACACATGCCACAACAGAGCGCTCACAGTCCCACAGACAGTGTACATTGCACTTTGCTTTTTTTTTTGCCAGTGGAACAATTTCGTACACTGTTGGAGATGCAGTGAATATCAGCAAAGCATCGGTTTGCCGCTCTGTACAAACTGTGTACCTTTGTTTAAAAAACTACTCAATGTGTTCATCACATTCCCTGGTCACAAAGCAATTTGTACCATTAAACATGTCTTTTATGGAATAGCTGGTAAATTCAAATATCACAGCGGACCATAAATTAAGCAACTGCGAGGCAAACAGGACCGACCTGAGCTTATCAGAATTATTGACGTTACTCTATTCTCCGCGCAAAATAACCCAATACTCCCACAAACTCCTCCCCTAGAAAGTACGACCAATATTTATATCAGTTGCTCACGCTCTGTATCTTTGTCATGGTTGGCTTATACTGCAGAACATTCATGGTCACAAATGTAAAAAAAAAAATTATTTGATTTGTTTGTTCTTGAATTCCCCTTGGGGGATCAATATAGTATCTATGATCTATCTATCTATATATATATATATATATATATATCTAATGTAGAATAGAGCAAAGCATCTTGGGAATGAGGAACGCATTTTTCCAATGAACCGTTTTCAGGTCAAGTCTATTTAAAATAAATGTATTTGTGTATTAAATGTATTTGTGGTCTATGAGGACACAAATGTGAATAATGACATGGGTATGAAAGAGCTATGTCACAGGTGTTCCCAATTTCCCTATTGTTTGAATTTGTATTTAACCGTGCCTTGTGTCTTGTTCAGTGTCTGTCGTTAAAATGTTATGGATGTTCATGTCTCTGCGTTTTCAATGAAATTTTCAATCCTCCAAATGGATTTGATTAATTAATGTGTATCAGCGTGTTATGTGTAAGCCAGAGTAAAGAGATGTGTCTTTAATCTAGATTTAAACTTACAGAGTGTGCCCGCCTCCCGAACAGTATTTGGTAAATTGTTCCAGAGTTTGGGTGCTAAATAAGAAAAAGATCTGCCACCCGCAGTAGATTTTGTTATTCTAGGTATTATCAAATGGCCAGAATTTTGAGAACTTAGCAGGATAATGCCTAAATTAGGCTGTATATGATATAATATCTAGTGTGGTTTGATTGTGGTGAGTAAGAAATAAGTCTCAACTGACCAACTAACCTGTATCATAATTAATCATGGGAAATGTGCTATATAAAATGTGCAGTGTCTATGAAAATGAAACCTGTGCTATCCAAAAAATCTGAGGTTTGTATTAAAATCATATATGAAACTTGGAAATTTATTCTGAAATTTTGTTTGTTGAGATTTGACAAATTCTTTAACTTTAAATTTTGCTCATGACCCCAAGTTCATCACTCAATTAATAGCCCTAATGGATGGGCGGGTGAAGAGGCAGACAGATGATTTCTAACCCTGAGAGCTCCCCCCAAGAGAGAAGGAGGAGCAGGGGAGAAGGAGGGATGCTAAGATCGCGGATGAGGAAGGTCGGGTCTCTGATTATTTATAGAGCGAAGCTGAATTGATAGGATAATTGGATGATTGGAGTCGGAGATCATTATTAACTGCCTCTGATCTCTCCTCCCGAAACGAGTTTGAAAACGATGTTTCACAAGTTCGAGCTCTGTCGGCATAAGCATAGCAAAGGGCTGGCCTTATGCTTAGCGGAGGCTGGAGTCGGTGCCCTGCGAGGGCTGGGGCCAACACTCTACCAGGGCTTAGTTAATACTTAGTGGAGGCTGGAGTCGGTGCCCTGCGAGGGCTGGGGCCGACACTCTCTGCAGGGGGGTGGGCTAATGCTTAGCGGAGGCTGGAGTCAGTGCCCTGAGAGGGCTGGGACCGACACTCTACGGGGGCTGGGCTAATGCTTAGCGGAGGCTGGAGTTGGTGCCCTGCGAGGGCAGGGGCCGACACTCTATGGGGGCTGAGCTAATGCTTAGCGGAGGCTGGAGTCGGTGCCCTGAGAGGGCTAGGACCGACACTCTACGGGGGCTGGGCTAATGCTTAGCGGAGGCTGGAGTCGGTGCCCTGCGAGGGCTGGGGCCGATACTCTACAGGGGCTGAGTTGATGCTTAGCGGGGGCTGGAGTCGGTGCCCTGTGAGGGCTGGGGCCAGTGCTTTGCGGGGGCTAGGACCGGAAAGGAAAAAGAAATGCGATGGGTTAGCTATGTCAAATAAAGGCGAGGGTCAGAAGTTATTGAAAAGGTCTAGGTGGGGGAGGGGGGAGGATGTCCCCAAAAAACGGTCCCCAACCGTGATGGATTCCTCGGTCCTATGATAGGACTCGGGTAATTCTAAGCAAAAATAGAAGTTAGCAAAAACACGTACGAACCGGGCAGACGGACAGGACAGGACAAGACGGGGTAGACAGCTTCACAGATTTAGGCAACAAACGGATTGAGCACAGTCTCTGACATCGAGGGTAAATACATTAATCGTCCGACAAAGAGAACAGAGGCACACAGGGAGAAATAGAGACGCTGATCAACGCTGACTAAAAACAGGTGTGTAGAGAGTAGTGCAGAGCGCACTGATTGCAACTAGCAGCAGCTGACAAATTAATGAAGAGACAGAAAAAAAACACCAGAGAGAAAACCAAATCAATCCCGGCTCGTGACAGCAATAGTTATTCAGATTGATTACAATTAGTATATGTGAAGCTAAATGATTAGTAACGTTATAGCAAAAGCATGTTAATGTGTGGTTACTTTAGTACAACAATTATGGTTTTTATTTGTAGTAAACCCATGTTTAATTTAGATAATTAAAATATATGTAACCGAGTTCAGGAATGAACGTGAGTAATCTTACCTGATACTGATATTACAATAGCCTGTTTTAACAGTTTAAGTGATCTGGCTCTGTATTTGTATTTACTTATTTCTTTTTTTATATCAAAATATATTAAACGTGCATGTGTTAAGAGCATCTACGGCATATCGCGTTGGCCAAAACACACAAGAATATCACAGACATCTATCTAACTCAAACGTTGTTTGGAAAACTAGTCCCGTCCGAATAGGGTTTATGAAACAAAACATTCTCTAACGACCCCCTGTAAAACTAGTCCCGTTAGAATAGGGCTTTACTTTTTTTGGCAGAATTCAAATGAGCCATTTTAATCTAGATTAATTTCAAACTTAATCTAGATTAATCTAGATTTTTTTTAAAAATTATCTATGCCCACCACTAATATATATATATATGTGTGTGTGTGTGTGTGTGTGTGTGTGTATGTATGTATAGAATTATTATTATTATATTATTAATATGTGTGTGTATTACTCTGTCCATTAAACAAGTTTCTTTGTTTGGCTTTGTTCTTTCTGAATAAATTTGCATAGAAAATATGCATTATATACAGTTTGATGGTTCTCTTTTTTGTTTTTGGAAGGGCTTGTGGATTAGATCACGGGTGACTGGTGCATTAGATTGATGAGACTGGCCATCAGGGACTAACTTGCCTTCTGCCCACAAATCGGAACAGATCTTCTGGCAGCCATCAACACGTTGAGACTGAGAAATCTGTCTATCACCTCTCATTTACATCTAGATACGACCATCCAGTCTCTCACACCAGGGGTGAGCTTCTGCTGTAGAAATACACTCACTTGCCCCTCTTTTTCAAAGGATATCAAACAGTGATAAAAATATACCGTATAGGCCTAGAGAGTACTTCTGGGTCTTGCAAACAAATAATGAAAACTTAGTTACCCATTCAAGATGTAATTGAATTTTGTTTCTTCATCTGAATATTTGGAAATTTAGCTTTACCTTACCTTTACCTTATTAGTCAGAATGACAGTTCAAAAAGATGATAAAGGTATGACAATAAACCTTGAGTAATCCACATGATGCCTTGTGAAGTGAGAAGCTGCACATTTCTATTGTCAAACCCTTGCTTCTGGTTAAAATATGAGTCCTCTTATCCATAACATTGCTTTGTTTCTGAAAAGCTGAAGTCTTTTCTGAATCAGGAGACACATATGCACAGACCAAGCATTGTTTACAGTTCTTAACAAATATGTTGGTGGATTTTAGTGGCCAGAAGTGTCAGTTTAAAGTTAAAACGCATCAGCCTAGAATTATTAGTGCTTCTCTTTGTTTTCCTCATTTGCATGTTTCCAATACAATCATGTCTCGTCGTTATACTATCAATCCTCTTCCAGTCATACTACCACAGGTGTCCTTCTATCACTTAAGTGCCTTCATAAAGGCATATTGGTGTTGCTTTTCATGCCATGAAAGTTTAGGGGTGAATAGAAGCATGAGAGTCAATTAAGCTCTTGTCTGCCTGGCAACATATTCATTTAAGATGCAGTGGCTATGAGCATCTTCGAGCCTTAGATAGTTGGCCAAATCATCCTGTTTTTTTAGTTCCTCCAGGAGCAACTTACAATTTTTATAATTTGAATCCTTAAATAGCTCTAAATTCAGAACATCTGGTTGGTATTTTATCTTCTCACTTGATAGTGTCATCTCTTCCCTGACAGAGTTTATGCCTTCATAGTCATACTCTGACAGTTTGTACCAATGATTTATAATAATTAAATCTCTTAAACGATTTTGAAAAGCACAAGTGTATTTATTTATTTTTTATCTTAAATGCATCGAGGGAATCATCTTTATAGGGGAGATTCAGTAAATCCGGTTTAAATATTTTATAAAGATGAGTGGGCACTAAGAGCAATCATCCATCTTCTAAAGTCATGATGGCTAAAGTCTAATGGAACACATTAGATGTTTGATAGAATGAGCTTCGGTCCTTTGATACCTCTGCAAAAATGATCCAAGAGGTCCTAATGGATTCTCTCAGTGAAATGTAGTTGTCATGGGAACAGCTGACTCACTTCATCCTCAGCAAGCGGGCTAGAGCTCTACAGTTAGGATTGGTTGTGTTTTGGAGATTTGTGTGTGTGTGTGTGTGTGTGTGTGTGTGTGTGTGTGTGTGAATTTCAGTGCCAGAAACGTCATCAAATTGAAGAAACCGATATACTTTGTAACAATTATTTCCAATTCCACAATGGATTTCAGAATTGAATGTATAGATTTCATTTAAATTTAATAGATGTTATTTTTACTGCAATATTTCAGTGCCAGTTACCATGATGGTGTTTTGAATTTGTGCATATGATGCCGTGTATCTTCTATATATTAGTATGTGCCTTACCTTGTGCTTTTTTTATTGGTGGCTGTCAGTATGTTAAACTATCAGGATTTCAGTATAAGTATCTTGTAGATATGCTAATTCAGCATAAAAGGGCTGTTTACTGGCTTACATTTTTTGCGTACAAAATTTAAAAAGTTTTAAAATGTAGATTTACATTGTACTAATTTTGGTAACCATAGCTGCCAGTATTATTGTTGCAAAAACAACACTGGAACCATATACCTAATACTATTCAGGAGGCGGGCACACTCTGTCAATTTAAATCTAGATTAAAGACACATCTCTTTACTCTGGCTTACACATAACACACTGATACACATTTCTTAATAAAATCCATTAAAGATTGTTAGGCTGCGTTAATTAGATCAGCCGGAACCGGGAACACTCCCCTTAACACAGGATGTACTCGTTACATCGTAAAAAGGACCGCATCTATGCTAATATTAATCCGTCTCTCTCTTTTTCTGTTCCTCAGTCCGTATCCAGATCAGATGGTGTACCAGCACAAAGAGATGATCTTCATTCTTGACATTTTGTAAAATAAAAGGAGCATAAGTCTCCAAGCTAGCCAAGCAGTACGTTGACTGATATAGTTCAATAGATACTGCTATTATCTTTTAAATTGTAATGAAAAAAATATTTTCTAAACTATTTAAATCTTTTCTTCTCCAGCTTTTCATGTTAAATTCAATGTTATTAGCAGTATATGTCATATTTTGAGAATTTTACCAAGTGAAAATTGCATCATCTTACACCAATTTATGTGCGTGCGCTCGCATGATGTGTAAATGAGCATTGTTTAATCTTACATTCGTTTACAATTTTACCTGCTGATGCTTACAGCAATACCCATGGCTCTCCACGTATGCCAAAGCGGTAATATGACTCTACTCAATCTAAGCATCAAAATGACTGAGGAGCTCTCTTACCTGCAGGGCATCCAATTATCTGCTCAAGCATGAGAGAAATAACTTGTGCCTTCTGAGAAGCTGAACACTGCACAGTGCTGGCATAGTTATCCACCGCTTCATGCCGTCCTCTCAATGGCATTTCCTTTTTACCACAGGAAATGCTGTCAAAAGCAGAACATCCATTAACAGCCTTTAATTCCATTCACTTGTAATGAGTGGGCACCCTGGTAAACTGAGTAATGAAACTTGAGTGAAGATTCAGTGCTAAAAGGGATAATTTCACACAGAGTTACTCATTTCATTTCAAACACAGTGCACTGAGGATAGCAGAGGCCAGGGTACTTATTAAACCCAAAATATAGTGACAGGGGCATCATTAGCTTGGCTAGAAATGCGTCAGTAGGAAATGCCCATGAATAACGACACACGGGGCGGACTTTGACATTCCAATGAAATACATTTCCCACAAGTACAGACAAGGAAAAATGGCTCTCACTCAAACTCTATTAGTCTTCATTTATATGAGTCATAGGGTAAAACAATAATTTATTTCTATTCTAAAGTTCTAGAAAGGGACTATAATTTAGGTTTCAAAAATATAGCATGTTTCAGAAATAACGTGAGCAACTGCGAAAAAGGATTGCATCATAAGCATACTTGTTTACTTGTATTTAATTTACATACGTCAGCAGTATAACTGTCTACAGAATAATAAAATTGCAAAATTTTATCCAGCAGGGTCTTTTTGAGAATTTCACAGCATGATGTGGAGCTGTTGATTCAATCAGTACTGCAGTTCTGCATCTCATTATTTCCCTGAGTGTTTGCTTGTGTGCAAGGTGTGTGTGTGTGTGTGAGAGAGAGTGTGTCGTCTACATGTGTGGGATGCTGTCACAAAGCTGGGAGTTTGACAAGCACAGTCACACCTGACTAGACAGAGGCCAAGCATATTTGATGAGCTTCGGACAACAATAGCTGTGCCTGAACTAGGCCTTTATGCGCAAAAAAAAAAAAAAAAAAAATTATAACAATTTATTCAAATCAATATTACATTTATTATTTGAATCAAACCACGTTTATTTTTCTAAAACATTTATGTATCACCATAATTAAAAAATAAGTTTTAGATCCATGTAAAATACTTATTTGTGTTGTACTAAACAGTATAGCTGCTACATCTGAAATAGATTAGGATTCTCTTTATAAATTACATATTTCATTTTAAAATTTGAATTTCCTTTTTAATTTTTAACAACTGACCCCAAATAGGATTCTTTATAATAAAATGATTAATCAAGTAAAAAAAAAAAAAAATCTGGCATTTCATAAAACGGTATAAAAGTGTAAAATTTAAACAGATTTACATTTTCAAGGTAATTAATTTTCACTTCAATTATGAATAAACAGAACACCCTCTTTGCTTCCTCTGCCAGATTAGAAGATTTGAAGCTGCAGTTTGTATCTTTTGGTGCTCTAGTGGACAGTAAACAGAACCGCATGCATCTCATGGAAGAACATTGTAGCCGGGCACGTCCTGATTTTGCCAAAGTTCGATGTGTCCCTAAGTCAACATATTTTGTTGACCCTGGAACAACATTTTAATGCAAAAATATAGTCTTGACCATATCGCTACATCTAAACCTTCCCTTTACCCATGAGTATTGCCTAAAATCAGAGGAAATGAAAGATGACTGACATGAGATGTACAAGCACCAAACACTGATTGTAAGCCTAAAATTTACAAAAACTGTAAACCGTTTCTTCAAATCTGATTGGATAATCAAAATGTTGTCCCAGGGTCAACAAAGTAAACCTGAACACAGTGTAGAAAATGGATTCATTATGTACTCACTTATTATATCAATTTTGTACATTTTGAAATAAAAAAGGTATCGACTGGAGCTTTAATTTACATATTATAAATTCGGGGCCATTTCCTGGTGGCATAGATGGAATATATCTTTTTCTTCCAAATTAAAAAAAAGATGAGGAATCCTACATGGTCATTGTTCTTGGGAGTTCTGGCTTCAGGTTAGCAGAACTAGAAAAAACATTAAAAGACATGAGTTATTTCCCTTCTACTACTGCACAATGGTTTGTTTAGAAGTACATAGTAAATACATGAGCTAAAACATATTTTTCTGACCTTCCAGCGGTTACCACATTCATTGCACAACACAAAGGTGGTCATTGGTTCATCAGCACTGCGGGTTTGCACCTGCAAATGTACAAAATATGAATAAGTACAATTATTCTACCAAAAAACGAAATAATAACTGGCAAAAAAAAAAATTCAGTTCACAAGGCAAATTTCATTTCCCTCAAAAAAGACACATTTCTTGATCCAAACGATGTTTTACAAGAAAGTTTTTAAATGACCAAATGACACTATTTAATTGCATAAAGGTTCTTTGTAAAATCGACTTAAGAGGACTCAATTTTTAAAAGCCTCTCCTAAAGGGACAACCTGAAAGACCTTTTTAAGAGTGCATTACTCTAGACTTTGACTAGGCACACTACTGGGCTCTTATGCATTATAAATATGTGGCGCTAATAACTGTAAGATAGGTTTCATAGATGTACCTGGTTGTAAGTGCAGTTTTTCTTCCTGCACTTGCCACACTGCAGCAGGTCAGTGGTGGTTCCTCCAGTCTTTGCCATCTGATGCTCTCGGATGGCCTCCTGGGTCAACACGTTCCTCAACTGTTTCAATTCATCACTGGCCATCTCCTACAAGAACAAGAACAGAGCATTATGCTCTAGTTTCTGATATATCATCTGCTAGTCAACACCTTATTTCATAGGCTAACTTTTGCAACTGCACTGCTTACAATCTGTTTTTATATTTAAGCATAAATATATATAATTATTTTGGGCAAATGTGGTAAGAAAAGTTCAAATTTAATTTGAAGATAAACTGCTTTTTTCCTACAATTGAATCTTTATATATATATATATATATATAAATTTAATATAATTAAGAGGTCCAAAATGTGCAGCCCACCTCAGCAGTCATGGTGGCGATGCGGCCCAAATCGATGGCTCCAGCTAAGACATTTTTACGTAGATTGGGATTTTTGGGATCCTTGAGGTTACTTATACGGCTGCGAACTCTGTTCTTGTATTTCATGTCTGTGGCTTTTATCTCCTGGTAGATATGTAACCAGAAGAACACAGTTAAGGAAATCAACTTGCAAACAAACAATATTTTCAAAAAGATTCTGTTTGACTTGGTCAACACGTATGTTTCTAAGGATATGATCCTCGATTTCTGCAGCCATGCCCTCACAGTTTGTCCCATAGTCTTTGTAGTCATCTAAGAGGAAAAGCATATTGTGAATATCATCTGCAAAATAATGAGCATCAAAACAATATATGTCAGCATGTCGGTGTCGAGTGTTTGTCATTTGTTTTGCGTACCATCTGTACGTAGTGCAGCAGTCAGCATTTCGATGCATTTGTCCCTGATGGAATCCCCAGTTTGCAGACGAGGAGATAAAGGACCCACACCAGAGCTAAATGACGGTGAGAGGGGGCTTGTGGGTGTTGTGGGCCTCTTCGGGGTCTCTGGTTTACTCTTGCTGTATGGGAAAACAGGAAGGAGTCTTTAGTTCTCTAATGTCTGTCTATGACAACTGGACTTTCAGCTTAAACCAACTGATGATACTGTTTCTTTTCAACTTAAAACTGGATTACACTACAAAACGTTTGTGCAGATTTACAGCCTGGAGGTGAAAACTCCAGATGGCAAAAGTCAGTCAGAGTTGACAAACCATAAAATCACATTATGATAGACACAGACTCTCTCTTTTTTTGGCGTCAGACTATGATTCCATACAGTTGTTGGATAATCATACATTTGGAGCCAATGTTATTTGATTATTTGGGTATTCTCTGGTTAAAATGACTAGAACAAAACTACAGGGTTTAAAATTCATAGAATTCAAACAAAGTATATGTAGCGTGAAAGTCACGAACTAAAACAAAACACTTAAATTGTACGTCCCAACAGTATTATGTACTGCTGCTGGTTTATTACAACTGGGACATAAATTGGGCAGAATTTTAAGTATATCTGAGCCCTTCCAAAAGGATGAGTTGATTTGACATAATGCCACCATTGGCAGAGAACTCTGTGGAGAATAATAAAGCCATATGGCATGCTGGTCACAGCTAAATGAGGCTACTGTAAATATGGTTCTTGCCTTTCACTAGATTTCTTGGCCTGAGGTGAGCTGCCAGACCTTGAGTTAGTAGAATCTCTCCTGGAGAAACAAGACATTCAATTTCAATGTTTTGGTTTAAAGTTGAAATACTTGACTACTGCGTTACAAGTTACCTCTCCAGTTTAGGTTCACTTGATTGTCTTTTCAGAAGGTGATGGCTTGACTTGGAGTCAGTAGAGTCCTTACTGCAGTAAAAGCATAAAACACAAACGCCTGATTTTCTTTGCCCCCAAAATGTCATAGATATTTTCAGCATTTTTAAGAAAGAGTGACGCGCATGAGCAGACCTGTCTCTCCGTCCGTCCAGGCTGAGCTTTCTAGAATGGAGCTTTTTAGAATCTGTCGAGTCTTTTCTAGAAACAAAAGTAGAACGGGAAACAAAGTTGACAATTCGTCTTGTTTTAATGAACCCAAAGAAACCATGAGTATTGCAAACAGCCAAGTCCTAAAACACCCAAGAGAAACCGAGAATAACGCATGCACTTCTGCTGCCCTCTGCCTTCATTCTGTTGCAAAACATCTATTCGAACCTGTCAATCTTGATCTTCATTGATGGCCTTTTGAGTGGTTTACTGTCACTTGTGTCCTTTCTGAAAAAGAAGCATCTGTCTCAGAGCTTCAGGATGGTGACCGATTATTATACCCACAAAGACTTAACATTCAAATTAAAAGGAGAGTTCAATCAAAAATTTAAATTCTGTTATTATTTACTCATCCTCATGTAAGAATGTAGCTCACAACATGTATGAAATATTTTTAAGTTGCTTTTTGAAGCATCAAATCTCTAGTCTACATGAAAAAAAAAAGTGACAGTGCATTGATTAAGATTGTTTCACAGAAAAAAGGAAGCCATACATGACTGAAACAAAATGAGGGTGAGTAAATTATATTAAAATCCTTATTTTTTTGGTGGTAATATCTCTTTAAATTCATAGCATCAACAGTTTAGTTAAGGCGAAACACTGCAACCTCAAGTTTCATTTCATTTCTTCTCCAAGGGTTAGTACTCATTGTGCTTCTGACCTATCTTTTTCACTGTGTTCAGACGTCCGCCGCTTCAGGTCTGATATGTCTTTTCTATATTAAAACAGCTTTAGTTATTTTTCAGGTGATGAAGTGAAAACACAGGCACACAGCTTTTAATTTCAATATGCTTTTCAGTTCGCCTGACCCTAACCTTTCTTTCTCTTTGTCTTTCTTTGTGTCTAAGGAGGGACGTTTTGTAGGTGTAGGAGGCTGAAGATGAAGAGGAAGAGGAGCACCGGGTTCAACAGTTTCTTTTCTAAGCAAAGAAAGTCACTGATTATTTATGAAACAAGGAACATTGTGCTTGGTTAGAATACAGTGTTATGCTAAAACAATGCTAAAAACCACCGGCAGTATTTTGTTTACTCAAAAGACAACACACCAAGCCCTGACCTCTCTTTCTTCATCTCCCGTTTCTGAGGAGGATGCAGATAAAAAGGTAAAGGAGGAAGCGGGGCATTCGGATCAGGTGCTTTTTTTGCCCTAGGCAAGAAACATACAGTTCAAATATTCCATTACAAAGAGAAACTTGAAGCGCATGTGTGATACTAGGTCACCCAGTGAACTAAAAATGATCATTTTAAATTTCCTATCACTTCAATGTGTAATTTTTTAAAAGCAACGACTGCTATTTTCCAAAACATTAGTAATAATGATATATTACGCTGTGCTTTTCTATTTACTGGCAAAACCTCTTTAACTGAAAGGTGCTCAGACCTTTCTTTGGGTTCTTCTAGTGATGGACATTTGGAAGGAGGAGGAGGTGGAGAAAGGATAGGAGCAGGAGGAGGTAAAGTTTCAGGAGGATCTTTCCTGTGAAGATAGATATTTGGTAGTGGTTCCCTAAGTTAGACATTTACTACACAATTATTATAAGTAATGCAATTCGGAACACATTCTGGAGTTTGATTCCTGACCTGTCTTTCTTCACCTCTGATGAACGCTTAGGGATAGGAATAGGAGGAGGAGGAAGTGGAGGATGAATGGGATGATGAAGAGGAAAAAGAGGATGAGGTGCATCTCTCCTGCATGAAAACAAGCAAGCTGATTCAACATGAAGGAGATCGCTTATGTATGAAAATGTTGACGTTTTTGTTTTTAAACACTGCATGCACTTCTAGCACTATGTCCAACCTTTCTTTTTTTCCATCTATGAAGGGACGTTTATGAGGATGAGACTGAAGAGAAGACTTTAAATGACCCTGAGTGTCTTTTCTGTACAAGAGATGGCAAAAATCAAATGAGGTGGGGTTAATAAGATTTTTTTATATATATTTTAAAAAATAAGATTTTTATGGTCATCAAGTCTGCATTTATTAATTGATTTTAAATCATTTGAAATATTTTGAGGTTTCTGTTCCTGTATTAACTACTACTCTAGGCACCATGCAATAGGACCAACAGAATACATTAGAAATAGAACTTTTTGCACTTCGATGACACATTCTTATCTAACACATGTCCAAGCATGCAAAATGCTCTGACCTCTCTTTCTTTACATCTACTGATGAGCGCCTTAGAGGAGGGTGGGAATTGATCGAAGCAGGAGGGAAAAAATCAACAGGAGCATCTTTCCTAAACAAAAGTGAAAATTCATCTTACATTACTGTTTCCACTTTTGTGCTGGACAACCACGGTAGCAAAAGCATGGCACCAGGGTCATGCATCATTAAAAACAAAGCACAGTTAGTTCCTGAATTTGAACTGAAGCAGCAAACACAATGCAGAACTGCAATTCAAATGTGAATTTGCATAAGAAATTAGTGTGTACTAGTGTAATCTTATTTTGTTGTTTCAAGCATTTAGCTATAGGTTTATAGAAATGCACTAGTTTTTTATAATTTTTATTCACATAGATGCATTAATTGATCCGGTGAAAGTAACGACATAAAAGCACAAGAGGCTTCAAAAAAATATCAAAAAATATTTTAAACATGTTACTCACCCCAATATTCTGAACTGTAGTGAATGTCTTAGTTAATGTAAATGTGAAATGTAATGTTAATGTAATTGAATAGATAAATAGGAAATACCTCTGTTGTGTGACTATGCTGATTTCTTTTATGCAGTAAATTCCATTTTTTGTTCAATATAAATATTATTCAGTGTTGGACATGTATTGAAAAGCCAATTCTTATATTTCACCACCTGAAGAACTTAACAGTTGCAAAAAAAAGTGCAAAAATATGCAGTGGGATTTTAAAGAAAATATTTTTTCTAGATCATCAGAAATGGCTGCATGTTTTGTTATGTGGCAAAAGTGCTTCCTCTTAACCACAGTCACATGCTTCAACCACACACACAACGCCCTAACCTCTCCCTCTTCACTTCCCCAACCGGAGGACACTTGGGAGGCGGAGATGAATGCGTCATTGGGGGGGGGAGTTGATCACTGTTCAATACATCTCTCCTAAACAGAATGCACATAAAACTCCTCAATCTAATGCCATGGTTTTGCAGCAGCAGAGGAACTTTTTTTTTTTTTGTAACATCACTAGGGTTTCTCACCTTTCTCGTTCCTTTTTATTGTTAATAGATTGTTTCTCTTTTTTCTGTTCACTTTCTCGTTTTTCATTCCTGAGCTCTGCATCACGTTTCTCTCTTCTGTGTTTTTCATCGAGTTTCTTGTTAGAGTCTAAGTCTGGTTTAATTTCCGTTGTAGACCTTTGTGGACTGACAAGATAAACAGGTTATTCTTCATAGCGCAAACAACAAGTGTTGTTGCTTATTTCCCCTTTTGCTTAAATCAATGTTGATATAAAAAATAGATCACCCTCTGGTTGTGTTTATAGAAAGAGATTCCCAAAGCTTTCAATTGATCCTTATAAAATACATCGCGGAGCGAAGAGAAAGCAATTTTGAAGAACGTTTGTAACCAGGCTGTTTTGGGTCACCATTGACTTTCACAGTACTGTATGAAAACAAATACTATGGGAGTCAACTGTGACCCAAAACAGCCTCGTTACAAACTTTCTTGTCTTCCTTTGTGTTTGGCAGAACAAAGAAAGGTTTGGAACTACTCAAGGGTGAGTAAATGATGGCAGAATTGTAATTTTTGGGTGCACTATTCCTTTAATCAAGCTCCTTGCAGAGAGTCTGGAATACCTCCATGTTTTACACTGTTACCAGCAAACATACCTGGACTCTTTCTCAGGAGAGGTCCTGCTGGGTGACCCTGATGGCTTGCCATTCTTCACCTCATTCGACCTCTCAGACTTTTGGTTTTGAGCTGATTCTGATGAGGACATAAAGTAAATAAATGCATTAAAACATTACATTTTAAGCCAGACTATAATAGATTAACTTTTTAAAAATGTATTCATCCTCTTTTTTTTTTTAAACAATATTATTTCTTTAAAACATTACACCTACCTAAAAGCTTCTTCCAGTTTTTGATAAGGATTTTTGCCAAGTTGACAACATCCTCATCTGTGCAATGTTTTCTTATTCCGTTGACAGACATGCCAATTCTTGTATCCTGGAACAAAGTAAATCTTGACTCTCAAAGACAAACAAAGGTGCAAGATATAAGACAACCTACTGCGATGGTAACTAGAGCAGCTGCATTTGTGTATCTGATACATCTTAGCTGATAGGGTTGAAAGTCAAAATATTAATATTATTTTTACCTTCACCCGAATGGCTGTCACAATTCAGATTACAATTCAAATAAAATGACTTAAGAAAGATGGCATCATCATAATGTTACTTTTACACAGAGATTGTTGAATTTAGCTATCTTTGTTGGATTGTGTGCCAATGGTGAGCATTCAAAAACAGGGAAAGAGAAGAGTTTGCAATGGTTCAGTTCCAGAGATAATGGATTTTCAATATGGCTCCAGGAGTAAATCAATAAATTGTACACACATTATTAGGGTTCAAATACCGTGTCACTTTGCAAAAATATGATACTTCTTTTAAAGAGAAATGTCTAAAGAACAAATAAAGATAAAACTATAAAGGAATCTTGCTTCCTTCTCTCAAAACAACGGCAGATTACTGCAGATTTAAACATTTGCAAATTTTTTCAAAGTTTGTGTGCTTATAACTCAAGACGTCTAAAAGATATTGCAATATAATGTTAGATTCTAGTTCTAAAAAAACAACGCTTGCAATGTGACCCACATTTGCTTTTTGACCACTGGAAATGAGTACAATTTATTGATTTACTCCTGGATCCGAATGGAAATTCCATTATCTCTGGAACTGAACCATGTAGGGCCTTAATAATGAATTTACCAAAAGAAAAGATTGTTAAGGCCCAAAATCTAAAAGGCCATTTAGATATCTTTAAAACTTTTTGAATTACAGGCTTGAAAGTGGGGGGAAATGCTCTTTTTCATTTTTAAATGGTCACCACTGACACATAATGCAACAAAGATTGCTAGATTCAATGGATTTTACTTATAGACGTACCAATGTCTGTATAAAAGTAACATGACGCTGCCATCTTTCATTAGTCACTTTTCCCTCCTTTAATTTGGCTCTAAATCTCAAGTAAAAATTGCTCCCCCTCTACATAATCAACATTTAATATTTTAGCTTTCATTACTATACTTTTACTATACAAAAACAATTGGCAAAGAATTTGAGCGGGGGACACGGAATGACTATTATAATTCCCTCCATCCTGTTCTGCCAAGTATTTTTTGCTTTGCACAATCCATATTGATCGCATTGCGTGTGTTTAAGGCTCTTTGAGATACCTTTGATTTGCAGCTGTAATTCCCTAAGGAATCAATAAAGTATATCAATACAACTGATCCAGCAAACATACCTGAAGAAGCTTCAGTGTCATGTTGAAATCTTTCAATTCTCTCAGAAGATCTAGAGCTCCATCCTATACAAACAGAGCAATATTTAAGCATTTTTATTATTTTAATCATATTATTTACCTAATAATTGTATTCATTTTGTTCTTAATAATATGTAATGTGTTTTATTTATTTTTAAATTATGATTAACTAATAACCTTCTGTTGGAAATTCGCATTTCTGCATTTATGTTCCACAACCTGGAACAGCCTTAGGGTGAGTAAATAACTGCAGAAGTTTCATTTTCATTTTTGGATGAGCTATCCCTTTAAATTCTCAGCCCGTGCGCGTGAAAATATTTTTGTCGGCCAAAACACACACCGCCTCCGCGACCTTGTGCCGTTTACTACAAGGAATCCAATACATACATGCCGTTAAGTATTAACAAAACGTAGATACAAACATGTCAACAAAACTCTATATCGATCACACTTTGGTCCTCTTTCTCGTCGCTGCTCTGAATAAATCTAAAGTAAATCTGAGCAATCCTCAGCCAACACCTGTTGTCACATGCGTCTCTGTAGTCCTATTACACACACATTACGGGCTATCACACACTTCTAACAAAATTAAACAACGCTTGTGCACGCATGTATCTAAATTAAGCATGATTAAACAGCATAAATACACATGCAAAAAAAGTTTAAAAGCGTTATTCATAAGCAGCATGCACAGTGATAGCACAAACAAACAGCGCGAAGCGTTGCGTCAAAATTAGGATCTCACCATGTTATTTCTAGACACCATCTTGTCTAGTTTTTTAGCAATCCGCAACAGGTCCTCCTCTCGCGTCATTATGTGCGCATTAATATGCTTTAAGTGAAAACGTGATGTGTTTATAATACGTTATGCCACATAAATCGTAATAATTCAGCGAAATTTAAGAAGTTTTGTTCCCACGCATAAGTTGCCTCTGCACGGACAGTTCAGGCGAGGGGGCGGGGCCTTTGGGACAGTCGGAGCTGTCAATCAATCCATCTGGATTTATAACAACTCCTAAATATAGACGTTACTAGGGGGCGATAAAAGTTCAGGGTTTTTTTAGGAAAGACATAGTGTAAACTTGGGTCTGTTGTATTTTGGGGTCCGGTTACACGTATATGCACCATTTTCCAGTCGAAACGCATTGTGGTAACGTTACAATGTTTCTCAGCTATTAGGACTACTTCATGTTATTTAATGTTTATTGAGTAGCTGTTATTTATCTGGAAAATGCAAGCGCACCCGTTATTAAGTCAAAGCATCACCACGGATGAAAAAAAAAGATCGTTTTGGTGTTTTTGGTTAACTACATAATAAACTCAACTGGTGCTACATGAATTGAGCAACAGGTGGCAGCAATGTGTCGTTTAATATCAATGTCCCAATGTGAGAAAGCAGTGCATTGGACTCAAAATCCAGAAATTAATAGATTTACTCATCTTCATTTCATTACTGCTAAAGAACAGACATACAGTAGAATCCCAATAGAAACCATCACAGACGTGGTTTCCATTAAAATACTATTAACGTTTTCAAAAAAAAAAAAAAATCCTTTTGTGGTCTATTTTGGGCATTTTGTCCAATAGGGTTTAACGCCCCACCAATAGATTCCAACACATACCAATAGACACCATAATACTTTCCATTATAACCAATCCAATTCACATTATAACATTTAAATCCAATATATTTTCCATTGTGTTTTGGGCAGGGTTCTATTGTTGTTGTTTTTTCAGCTCTGAATCTCTGAAACACAAAACGAGATGGTCAGCCGAATTCTTCATTCAGTTAAAGTCTCTATTTGGCGAATTAAGTTTTTACATTTCCTGTGGTAATGTAGAGAATATTCATAGACATTAAGTTTTAAATAACCCTGAATATTTGTTTAAAATGCAGTGTTTGTCTTTATTTTGCAGCTTGTGGGAGGGTGATTTTGAATTTTTATGAAACCCTCCTACACTTTTCATCACACTCCTTCTGTAGGAGCATTGTGACGCGCTGCCTCAAGGTTTTGTTGTTATTCATTCTGAAGAAGCTGAATTAAAGCTTCATACGGGGTGACCTCAGATGACATCTGAACTAAAATAACTAAGCAAATATGCTATGGCAATTTCCCATCAAATTGTGCACAAAATACACCCTTGATATATCACCAACACTTGCACTGTACTGTATATACACAAATGTTCACCGCTTCCTCTTAACTACCTTTATAAGTGTGCACTTCCTGTCGTCCTCCAATGCCTTCACCCTAAATAACCTCTATGGCTTCTATGGTTGCATAAATTATATAAAATTATCAACATACATTTAAAATGTGCTAAATTACAGCAGGTTTCTGGGAAACAGATCTATTATTACCCTCTGCAAGCACCCCACATCAGTCAGCAACTGCGACCGGTTCTCAACAGCAACAGACAGACAACAAGTAGAAGTTGCCTGGAAGGCCTGGTTTTCAAACCACAAAGAAAAAAAGAGAAGAAAAAAGAAGAGACTTGAAAAATGGTTTTCCTTTTGATGACCTCCCGCTTCAATTTTACGACAAAATAATGAATCCACCAGTACCCACCTACATGGTCTTCTCAGAGAGTTTGCGGTGTCTCTACCAATTATAGACACAAGACGCCGGACTCGGGCAATTATGGAGAGTCTGAGATGACATCAGACCAGAAAATGAATGATTTCACCGTGCTTCAGTTTTTTTAGGCGCAGAGAGCCCCTGTAATAAAACGCAAAGATGCCGGGCTGGATTGCCACGGCATGCACAGCAACCTCTGGTTTAAGAGTGTATTTATAAAATCTCAGCAGAAGAGCTTTTTGTTGGTTATGTTGGAAAGTTCTGAGCATGTTCGTGTGGAAACCTTTTCAAGGAAGTGATATTTGCTGGGGATTTAAGGCACGCACACATCAGGGGCAGAACTAGTGCTTTGTATACAGAACGCCTGGTTGAAACCACAAAGGTGTGATTCTCATTCTAGATAAAAACAGACTGTCAGAATGTGAGTTCAAACAGCTGTATAAGAACATCCTCAGTCCATTTAACTCCATAAATTAATTTCTTGTGAATTTCTTGCATGTTTGAAACAAATTCATCATTGAAGCATTTAAATCATTGCTTCTGGTCAAAATATTATGCTTAAAACATTGAAAAAATCCATCCACTGTTGTCCTCTCACGTTTAAATATATTATTATATACATTCACTGCAAAGGATCCATTGGTTAGCATGCAATGCTAAATTTTTCCAAATCTGTTCGGATAAAGACACAAACTCATACATCTTGAATGGCCCAAGGGTGAGTAAATTTTCATTTTTATGTGAACTGCTTCTTTAACAGAGTTTCATTCAGCATAATTAGTCTGATGTAGCTCGCATGCTGCAAACCGTATTGAACAAGCCCAGACACTGCGGTTCGTTAACATACAATGTATGTCTATGCAATTGCAGTCTGCTTCCTGTATGCTGTCATGCTAAGCAGTCAAAGACATCAATTGCTTCGAAAAGGTAACTTGGGATCACGCTCGAACTCCGGCAACTCACAAGACATGCCTTTGTGTATCCATAGACAATGAACTCTACAACTAGATAGTTAAAGGCAGAAGTGTGTTAGTGTGTAAATCCCCTCTTACTCTCATTTCCCTACCTATCCGCCATTAATCCTTTAGTGAGAACATCCACATCCCCTTACATAGCCTACACTTTTCCTTCTGCCAAATTCAAAGCATTTTACAAATGCAGTTTCACTTATTTCTTAATCGGCTTAAAGGGTATTAATCAGCTTGAGAGTTGCACTGAGGTGAAACTTTTAAACTGGCTTTGAAAACAACTTCTCTAGACTCATATATCGTTGTGTTCTGAATGTAGCACATGGCCATTTCTGGAAATATATATTTATCAACAAAGTGTTAAAATAGGGTCCTTGATCCTTATGTCATTAAATTGATTAAAATACTTTTACACTGTTACAAAAACATTATATTTCATATAAATGCTGCCCAAATGTATTCAATAAGAAGAAGCAATGTTACTTGAACACCAAATCAGCATATTAGAGTGATTTCTAAATGATCATGTGACACTGAAGACTAAAGTAATATCTGCAGCTTCGCTATATTTTTTTACTATTTTTGTTAAATAAATGCAGTATTGAGAGAGCATAAGTTCATTTTCAGCTATTTTTTTTTTTGGCAAAAATGTATTTAATTTATTTTGACAAATTATCATTGACATATGTGTGTTAGCTTTTAATGCAACAGTTCCTGTTTGTTTTTGGCAAACTACAAATCCAGTTTTGGATCTTCTTATCAGGTTTATCTCAGAGAGATCAGAAGAGTTTATCAGACTTTGTTGATAAACAACCAATACTGTAGTCCGTAGACATCTCACTGTCGTTCACACAAATCTGCCAGCACAGCTTTTCATTAGTTGCATTAGCTCTTTGCTGATGTGAGAGAAAATGTAAAAGCTTTTTGCCCTTCTCTGGGTTAAAGCCAGGATGTTTTGAGGATGGAGGAAGCGCAGACCCCTAATGCATGTGTTGAAGTTATCTACATAGGCTAAGTATTGCATTAACCACTAGGAAAACCAGGGCTTAGCCTTTAAAATATGTGTTGGTTTTGACCACTGAGGCCAATCATTTAAAAAGTGTGCTTGTATCATAGCAACACCTTGACTAGACTTGCCCTGTAAAAACACAGTGATCATCCGCAGACATACTTAGCTCATTGTTATAATCTGATTAGCTCACTTCAACTCCTCTTCTGTGTTTCTGACCCTGTGAACACACTCATCTATTACTATGACACACATCCTCCGCAGGACAGCATTTTTTGGTTAAACATCAACTGGATCAGTAAGCAGGATTAATATTTTATTCGGCAAGGATGCATTAAACCGATTCTTCCACAAAAATATTAAGCAGCAGTTTTCAACATTGGTAATAGTAAGAAATGTTTCTTGAGCACCAGAAGGACCAGAAGAATAATCGCATATTAGAAGGACCATGTGACACTGAAGACTAGAGTAATGACTGCTTTAAATTAAGGATTTTTTTAAAATTCTTTGTTCTAAAACCTTTTAATCTTAAAAAAAAAATATATATATATATGTATG
>JAUCMU010000030.1:19551010-19582623 GCA_032275025.1 Enteromius treurensis | reverse complement strand
TCAACACTATCCTCTTGCAGTGTGACCAGTTGGATGGTAAAAAATGCTAGAAGTCTTTCAAAAGTAATTAGAAATTTGAAAATAAACTCTAAACATGCCATAAACAGTGAAAAGAAAGGTTTTGAGTAAAAAAAAGGGCTCAATCCTAGTTTTACTGTCACAAGGATTCAGTGAGCATCAAAATGCTTCTATCCTTAATATTTCAAAGATGGCAGTTCACAAAAAATTGCAAATATGCATTGATTTGTATCGGTAGTGTATTGGTGAGATTAACAGTTTTAAGAATAAAACCCAATATATATAACCCAATATATAAGAATATATATATATATATATACACAATTCATTTTGGTGGTGGTATGTCACATCTAAACTAAAATCTCAAAAAACTGTAATTCAAGTCTTTTTTGTCGTTTTTTTTCTAAGCTTACTTTATGGCATCACTGCATACCTGGACTCTTGAATAAGAGTTTTGGAGGTTCCATGGTGATTGGCAAAGACTTGTTGTAAACAGCTTTTAGAGGCTTACGGGAGTTGTTTTCTCCTAGGAAGTACAAAAACAGAGAGTATGGCATAAACTTTCAAAGTCTTCAAAAATCAAAAAAGATTCTCTGATTCTCTTCAAAAAAGATACTCTGTCTGAGCCAGTCACTGAGCTTATGACTGTGTCTAAAATTTGATATAACAAAAAGAAAAGAAAATATAAATGCTGTAAATAAAAAATGACAGGGACTCATTCAAAGTCAGTCCCTCTGTTCTTTCACATTTCACATTTAAGCAGGGGTCTCCTCTCCAAAATCTCTGATGGAAAATGGTTTTAGGGTCAATCCCGGGTCAGAAGGAAAGAGCCCATTAAATGGGGGTACAGGGTGATGTCACTAGAGAGAGGCCCAAGGTAACTGATGTCATGCGAGAGGCAGTTGGCACGGTAACTTTCTAAACACATCCGTAGACCCGGGGAAATGTAGTCCGTAGGGACTTTTACACATTGTGAACCTCCTTCAGCGGCCCAGGAGGTCAGTGTTTGCAAAAGACGAGGTCATGTGACTCACCTCCACGGTCGATTTGCTGAGGGTGTTTTCCAAATCAGACCAAGTGGAGAAAGAGGCCACTAAGCACAGAAGCAGAAAATTATCTCAGTGCTTCCTACGAAGAAAAAGAAGGAAAATAATACGTTGTTAATAGCTTACTCCATTTTTCAGCCTGATGTTATGACAGAAAGAAAGATTTGTGATGAAAATTTACATTCGTAGTCAAAATTACATTAGTGACTAACCTCACATACGTTTTTTTTTTTTGGTGTGTATTCTTTATACAAAAATAAAGGATTATTCATAAGGCTTATGGTTTGCAGCTGAGGTTAAGGGAACCTCTTTCAAGCAATGTTACACACATGATTCAATTAATGACTCATATGTTGGCCATTGCAGCTGTATCTGGTGAATTAGTTCACAGTTGGATGACAAACATTCTCTCAACGGACCTTCCAGATCTAAAGTTAGAATCAGTGCACTAATGTATAAAGCGGATTTTATTAAAGGCAGGAGTGCCTCCTGAAGCTTGACTCTAGGGGAGCAGTTAAACATGGTTTTGTGATCTGATTACAATGGTTGAAACATTTCGCAGCACAAACAGAAATTAAAGGCTCTCGTGTGGTCAACAGTTGCAAATATGCTCAAGCTAATGTGTGATTTTTCAGGGTTTCCTTGCGCATAGCTCAAACTGAAAACATTTGAGGCTGTTGCTGTGTGACCAATTTTTCGGCAAAAAGAGAAGTAAGAAGAAAAACAAGGAAGGCTAATGACGCTTTTCATTCAAGAGTCAGGAACAGAAATAGGAAGCGCTTGACCTAAATGCTTTACGTAGAGCAACCAAGCTGACAAATAAACAGGCGGAAGTAAGGATATAGTAAGCAAGGATGATTAGAAAGAAAAAGGCAGAGATGCAGGAGGCAGAGGAAGACATATCTGATCCGATCAAATCCCCCTTTGAGCTCTCAAGTGGAGGAATCCAGGCTGCAGCGTTGCATCATCACTTTGAGTCTCTTGGATAACAGCAAGCTGTCTTATTATCTTCTGAAGTCTTATCCATTCTCTACAACAATCATACAGCTGCAAAGACTGAAACTGGCTCTCTCTCTCTCTCTAATTGGCTTTGTTTGGAGTGAAATACTAGAAAGCTACACTGCATACACAGTATACTGCCTGGTGAAATAAATAAAGGTGAAATAATTTTAATAATGGGTCATACTATGATCATTGTTTTTTCTGGAAACTGTGATGCATTCAGCATCATTTTTGAATGAAAATAAAAGAATGACTAGTTTCAAATAGAATAAGTAGAAAGTTAATTGAACAGTATTTATTTGAAATAAAAAAAAAATTTGTACAATACATGTCTTATTGTTATTCGTAATACATCTTTTTTTAATAAAAGCATTCATTTACTTTTTTTTTTCATGCCAGAAGTGTTAAATGGCAGCACATCACAATTTCCACAAAGACATTAACAAATACACCTGCTTTTAACACTAATAGTAAGAAATCAGTTAATTATTGAGCAAATAAACGCAGCCTTGGTGACCATAAAAATAAAGAAATTCAAATGTTTTGGCTGGTAGTGGGCATACATTATACCAAATAGCACATTTTATGCAAATTATTTGCAGTCCGATCAAATAATGACTTAAGAAGAAGATTAACAATTACTATTTCCTGTTTATCTGTTGTTATATTAATGGAAGCAAAAGAACATTGCATTATGGGATAGTGTTCTGTACAGTGCATCTGTTTTGTACAATTTGGTCAGCACATTTACATTTGTTTATATATTGATAGATGTGATTAATCAATCAGAATATCATACATTCAGATTTTCTTTCAATACTATTATTCATACAGAAGATAAACACTTTACAAACTGCAAAGTTATTTAAATCAAACCCATTGTCTGTCTATCTGGATGTCTGTTTCTCATGCATCCATTACTGCCTCAATGTGCATGCGACTAGCAGATCACCAGATGCTCCACTTTCTACTCATTGCTTTCACTCAATGCTTTTCTGGCATCTGTCCACTATTGCTTGAATGAAAATACTACTGTATGAATATATGTGTGTCATATGTGTGGTGTAAAGCCATTTTTTTAAGATAGCAGAAGAGAAGAGCTGTCTAAGCCATCTAGATTTGGCTCCCGGTGACGACGAATCTACAGTAGCCGTTTCTGCTTCCCTCATTTGCTACATCCCGCCCGAGGCACGGAAAACCCCAGCATCAGCCAGGGAAAATATTCCAACAGACAAACTGAACTCTCTTCAACAAAGCATAAATTTCAGTCAGCAGCCCAGGAGGAAAAACAGCGTACATTAATGCTGTAATGAAGATATGACCGGGTCAAAGACATAATTTAAAGCATGGTATGTGAAAACATACCATATACCATCAGGTCTGAATAGTTTAGCACACCTTCTCCAACTGATAAACAGCATGATACCAGCACATTCAAAGCGAAGATTATTTTCTTCTGAATGCATTTCACCTAAAAAAGTAACATCTTTATTTTAATCAGACTGCCAATTGTAGAAATAAATAGTGCATGAATTTGTACGCACAAGATATTATTTCCCCTGTAATTTAGTACAAAAATATACTTTTTGTACATGTTAATTTAACCATACTAATTAAAACAATTTTTAACATTCAAATCACAAAGAATACATAAAACCAAATACAAAATATAAAATATATTAATATATAATATGCGTATTATAAATATAACTACATTATAAAAGTAAATAATGATTTAAACATTAAGAAAATTTAGTTTAATTTAATTTATGGATGCAGATGGACTTTCCTTACTTTTAATAAGTCCTGACAGTTTAGTCTCCATAGGGCTGTGCTACCATTTCTCAGCTGTCTGACTCAGACACATTTAATATCAGCTCATAAATCATGGCGGAGCCCTGAAGTTAGACTTCAGATGAAGGTAATGCAACCCATCTCTAAAGTGTCAGTAATGTGCTTGCAAGTCTCACAGGTACCGTAACACCGTAGGTGGGATGTTGTTATCACACAACCAATCATCTTTTACTTAGTTTCTTTAATTATTTATAATTGACTTATATCGCTAACTGGCGTGTGTTTTTGTCAAAGAGTAGACCACCAGAGAATACTTGTCAACAAAAGAGCTTTTGTTCCAGGAGTAGCCCCCCACTGAAAGCTGAAACTCCTTTTTTTAATAAAGAAAACCTGTTTTTCTCATCACAGGCAGGAAAGGTCTTGAGCTGACCACCCTTGTGATTGACCTTCTGCTAGAGAAGGGGCCACTTCACCTTTGGTTACACAGGAAATTATTTTTGGAGAAAATCATTCTGGCTATGATAATAAATGATAGCAACTTCCGTATTAAACCCTTGCATTTTGGCAAAATGTACAAAATAGGGTATGTAGCCCTATTTTTAAACCATTAAATCTTTCAAGTGTGTACTTCAATCGTTTATATGACAGGAAGCATCAGTGTGCAAGATACGATTTCAAAGGAAGGAACTATTTACCTCAAAGTTATCCTAAAATATCTACCCCTCCCACCTACACATGTCAGTTACCAATTCTCACTGGTTTTCTTTGGTTTCTTCCACACATAGAGCTTTTGTGTGTTTTACACAGATCTGAGCACAGACATAGGAAGTTCATGCTAACAAGGGAATTGTGGGTGGACATGATGTCACAGTAAAGCTAGTGTGGATGATGCAGGCTGACACAGCAGTGGCTGAGAAGGAAACACTGAGCTCCCTACAAAAGGGAAACAGGGAGATATTTTATTTCAGACAAAACTTAACTTTCAATATGGGCATCACAGTAGGATACCCCACACACACACATTATGTAACACAGCATTTGACTAGTCAAAGTTTTATGTTTAAAATTACAGTTTGCTACTTTTGGTTCTTGTTTTTACTAAATGGTCGATTTTACCCTAATGACAATTCTGTCATAACTTACTCTATATACTCTATAACAAAAAAAGATGGTATTTTGAAAGAAAAAAAAATGAAATGAAAGGGGTCTAATGCTGTTCTGACACCAAGAGCCAAACAATAAATTTACAGAGTAAAAACAAGAACTTAAAGTCTTTTTAATGCCATGAGATATTTCTCTTTAAAACACAGTGGTATTGAGATTAACGGTAAAGTTGTCAAATCTGCGTTCGTTTTTCTCTACCTTCCATCCTGAAAATCCTCAAAAACAAAGTTTGCAAGGTTCACATGTGCGATAGTGTTAAATCAGCCTTAGTATTTGAGATTGCACAAAAATTTGACATCACATACCTCATGATGGAAGTATTCCCCAATAGTGACCTTGGGAATTTGGCTCATCTTTTAGCCAAACAAAATTTCAGCCAAACAAAATATAAATAAAAGCAAAGTGATTTCTACAATAAAACAAAAGAAAAAGAAAACAAAACAATCATTTCACAAAGCCACTCACAAACACTGTCAAAACAAGAATTCAGTGTTACCTGCAGTTTGAATGTAATTTTTGTGTAATTTACTAGCAATTTGCGAGTGAAAAATGTTACTACAGCACCTTTTTTTCAGTGTAGTGAAAAAAAAAGCTGTATCAGAGCCCTCATGGAAAAACATAGCTGTCTGTGTTATATTGGACCTAATCCAATCTGATCCTATCTGATCCATTTATGGATACTTAGACTAAAACCCATGAATACATAAAAACACCAGTTTGCGGAAAATGTAAACTTCAAGAAAGGGACTGATGCCATTAGGGTGCCTGTATATTTTTTCAACCTTGATCATGGACTAAGAATGTTACTTCCCAGCAACCCTTTGCAGCAGCTTCTAAGAATCAAGGAAATGGGATCTCCACAGAGTTCCTCTGAAGCCAAATCCAAATCACACCCCACTTACTGGGGCTTTGCCAGTGATGAGAGATGTCTCACTATAATTACTTTCCTGTCAATGTCCTCACGGTCACCCGCCTTTACAAATGATCCAAGTATAACCAAATCTGATCAAACATGAGCTGTGAGCATGGATGTACAGACAGTTCACCGCACTACTGTAACCTTACAACTCCGGGCAATATGAGACCTACAGCGAGAAATGGAACAGAATAAAGATTTTTTTATATGTGTATGTGTGTGGGATTGACATTTTGGTCAAATTATTGTAACATTAACATGAAATAAAACAAAACAAAACAAAACAAAACAAAACAAAACAAAACAAAACAAAATAAAATAAAATAAAATACAATACAATACAATACAATACAATAAAATACAATACAATAAAAATAAAAATAAAATAAAAAAGTATAAGTTTGAAGCCATTAAAAACAATTTTTTGGGTTTTAACAATTAACGATTTAAAAAAATTACAATCACATTTGATCTTCACAGAAATGAACCTTTTTATATTTAAGAATATATCAAATCTTATGAATATTAAATATCTGCTGTAAAAAAAAAATTATTCTTTTGAGATTTAGGAATTATACATTGTAATATTTATTCGGTAAAAATATGTACTGTATAAAGTAACTATGTGAATAAAAGAAAGTGTACTGTAGGTGTACTGTAAATAGAAAGAAGGAACAAAAAGAACAGTCGCAGAAAAAAAGAAACGCAGAAACCATCATATTCTCAAAACAAAGCATAAAACTAAAACCAAACAAGTACCATACAAAAAAAGATAATGTGTCCATGCACAAGTGTGACAATTAATGATTTTCTATTTGTGATTCCTTCTAAATGACATTTATTTTGACTCGAAGCTTTGCACGTAAGCCTTAGAGTTCCAGTGTTCCCATAAAATGGTTTTACTGTGAAAAGGGCGGATGTTGTTGAATTATGTGTGCTTTGAAACAATTTAATGTGGGCTTACAGCGCTGTTATTTATAGAAGGCCAGCTTCTGAGTGTGTTCCCGAGGTCGTGTTTATTTTGTTTCTCAGGGAGGGTAAAAACATTCCCCTCCAGAAGTTTTATAAAGTCTTTCACTTTTCGACAGTGAAAGAAACTTGAGACAATGGGACAGTGTTGCACAGACAGTGGGATGCACTGTGACCTTGCCCATGGTCTCCGCTCCCCGTGCTGGGAACAGAGGATGTCTGAGATCATAGCCCTATAGACAGCCTTGCGTCCCCCTCAGCACACCACAGGCTGCCGCTCTTGGCTCAATCTCCAGCTTGCGATAACATCCAAGGCTAATTCCCCCTGCAGGCTTCACATGAGAACCACGTGTGGGGCGAGACGACAACCAACGGAGCATCCCTCCAGCCAATCGCCCCACCTGAGAACATCTGGCCCTGGGCAGAACAAGCCACAGCTTTCATCTGGCCTTGAGAAGCGAGGGGGTGGAAAGAGTGAGTTTCTCATACTGTAAATATGGAGAGTCTCGGACGGCTTACTGTTTCCTCAAAGCATCATCTGCATCAGTGTATACTTTGTCTGTAGGGATCATGCACTGCTTCGCTATCCATCCTCATAGAACGCAACAGTCTCAACCAAAAACACCAAAACTGTTCTCGGATCAGGGTTCGTAAATGCCAACACCTGTCACGACAGCGAGCTTATTCAGAGGAAGTCTATGCTAGACGGCTGGGATGGATGTGTCCCGTTTATTTTAAGCTCTGTCTCTCGGGATGTTAGGTTGGACAGCAAATGTTGTTTCTAACTTTTAAGAAGGGGTCTGCCAAGTGCCCAAGACCATGCAGCCTGCTTGAATACCACGAGACAACAGAGGCTCATTCACAAAAAATGTGTATTCATGCAAATCAGTAAATACCAAAAAATTGTAGTAGTTTCCTGTATTCCTGAATTGAAAACAACCATATTTATACTGCTATATTTAGGGTTATTTATCATTTCTCAAAAATCAGGAATCTAATGATTTTCGTGGTTCCATTTAGAATTCAGAATCACACACTTCCATGCGGATGGAACACTAATAAATGCTGTGAAGCACAACCAGTAATGTCTAATTCCCACCCTCACGACCTGTATGAATCAGTGTTTTTTGGGGACATAATAACATACAGTGCTTTGTGACAGTGGAGGTCTGATTCCTGAACACTTTTTGGTGAATCAATTCCATGCAATGCAATCAAGTACAATTTCCTAGACAACAACCTCTACAAGCCTATTCTTAATATAAATGAACCAAGAGCATTCCCAAAATATTGACTCTTTTGAGCTGGTTCAAATCATTGAATCAATAGCACACAGCACAACCATGTCTGGTTCCCAAGCTTCATTTTCGTCAAATGCATTGAGCACAACCAGTGAAATCAGATTCCGCAAACACTTGTGAATTGTTAGTTTCTCAGGTATCTGAGTCACTTACTTACTCAAAAGTCATCAATTTTGTCATGCGAACAAGCGAACCAAGAACTGAAAAAGTTTTATATTTGTCAGGCTTTAGAAGGTTATCTTAGGTTCTGAAGGGAAACGCGCCCTTGATCAACCGAAATGCGTTAATGTTAGCGCGAATCATTCATGATCCAGCCTCAACTAAAGAAGCAGTGAGTATAATGTCTTTTAATGAATCTTTGCAAATCCTCTTTCCTAATAATGTGCTAATTAGCAAGTTTCACTCTGAATACGGCTAAAAAAAGATCATTCGAGAGCGCCTCGGAAAAGAGGGGTGAAGTCAGCGGAGCTTATGAAGATTTATAGGGGAAGTACACAGAACAGAGTGGTTTCAAAAGAGCTGTTTTTAACAGGGTAAAATGGGTTCCAATAAGACCATAAAGAATCATATTAGCTTGTGGAAAATTGACTTTGTATGACTCCTTTAAACAGTTAAAATAAAAATACAACCAACGTAATTGTAAATAGAACTGTTAATAAACCATCAGATTTGAAAGGATTAAATTCTTAAAGAATCCCACTCCTGGCTATATTTAGGAGTGTAGCACCCTGTACTTTTGTTGTTCCAATTCAAATGGACTGCCTAGGCAAGCAGAATGAGTGAGCATTTGCCCTTGGCTCCTAGCGGCCCATCCTCTGCCAGCAATGCACAGTGTCCAGTCAGGCCTACAGTAGCACCTAAGCTAGGCATGTGTTTGGTTTGGGAGCAAGGAAGTGTGGTGGGGCAGTAGGATTTGGTCTGGCCGGCATCGCCCTCGCCCTCCCCCCTTGCAAAAAACCTCCAGAGGGCTGCGGCCTAGACACTGCTGCCATTCAGCTGCCCCGCGTGCAGGGGATAAAGTTAGGATTGTTTGTCAGCGGACTGCAATGTGAGGAATGCAGAGCTCCAGTTCCCCTCTGGGAAAGGAACATCGAAGGGTGGACATTCCGTCCTTTCTCCCTCTCCCTCTCTCTCTCTCTCCAAATCACCATTTTTTTTCCTCAGGAACGATTCATTTACCATATCCAGCAGCAGCCTTAATCATAACGGCTGTGACTGAAGTGGAATAACAGATCGGATCTCTCCCTGGTGAGCTATTCTGAGTTCCTAGCAACAGTGAGCTTAGAGGCCCACGAGCCCCTTCACATGAGGATTCCATATCCACAGTCCACCCCACTGGCATTTCCTAGCGCACTCCATCATTCCCTGTGACATCACATTCCTATCACATATTCACGCAATTTCCTCCTTGTATAATCCCGCTGTACCCCCAGCGCCACCGACTTTTCAGCTTTGACATATGGGACCGTCAACAAGGGGCGGCGTCTTTAATGAATATGTTCCTGAACTAAACAAACTCAGTGAAAGACTTCTGCTGAGATTTTTAAAACTCCCTTTGATGTCTCTCCTCACAAATGAGCCCACAGATCGACAATGAGAGGCTGATACGAGGAGAACTTTCTTTCTAGCTTGTTTAGAGCCCACACAGCCCATAAAGAAAGATGGTGCCTGCTCACATTTGTCGGCCCACCCTGGCCAGTCCAGTGATTTAGCCCAGCGGTAGCATGTGTTAACCTTTAACTTTCATAGAATGATGTCACTTTATGACAATCATGTGACTACCAAAACAGTTTAATTAAAAACACCTACTGCAGTCTGACTACATCTGCTTTTCTGGCCAGCCGAGTGTTCATATGGTTTAGGACTCAAAGGCTGGTGGACACATTACACCAAGTGCTGGCAAGGTCATGGCCATTTCACGAAGATAATTGGAGGATCCAGCTCTTCTCAGCTCTACATGTAAGCAAAACGTTACCTTATATTACACACTCGTCTATAACATTTAAGTTCCAAAACCTAGTGATCGAGGCACCTATAGTACCTATAGCAGGAGATGACTTCAAAGGTAGGATCCTAAACCAGTGATTCTGTTGCTTTATGTTAGCAAATTGAAACTTTTCAATTTTTCCTAACTTTTGGTTAGGCTTAGCTACATTCATCGCCATTAACTTACACTCCACAGATAACCTGCTCCAGGGCAGGTTTTGTTCTGGGTAACAGATCTCAAATTGAAATTTGACCAATTATATGTGAGCATATTAAAATATAAAGTATATATTAAAGTATTAAATATCAAGAGAGAGTGCAAGCAAGCCCTGATATGTGCTGCAAGGGATATGCTTGGCTGTAGCCAATCCAGCTCCACAAACTCAAGATCAAAGCTTGAGTTAACAAATAAAAGTGATGATCAGCATCATGTTGCCAATCTGCTACCAAGCTGGATTGGAGCGGTTTGGATTTGTCAACTCAAAACTAATCCTATAACTCTGAATTTGTTCATCTACCATTATGGTACAGACCTGTTTATAGCTACTAACCAGAATAATAACACATCCGGATCGAACACTTCACATTTTAAAAAATAAATCTATCTCCCCCTTGAGTACTGTGAATTTTTGCTGCCAGACCAATGCAGGAGCACACATTGAACTGGACACAAGCTGATAGCATATTGACGAAGTGTTCACATTCTCGTTCTTGCGTAAAGAGTGTTTAAGATTACGTTTTGTAACAGGGATAAAAATAAAGGGGACATTTTTACGGTAATGTCAGATACACTGACCCTATTTAGAATGCACAAACTGAGCAGGCGTAACATTTACATTTATGTTTTGGGCCTAAGGTATCTGCACGTGAAATCTGTAAACTAAGACAGCACTCAGAAATGTTCAAACCGGACCCACAGTTTCCTGCAGAGCTGCGTTGAGTAAAGCCAGTAATTAAATAGCAGAGGCTCAGCAGATGTGCTGACTGTAGGAGTTCTGAGAGAGTATGGCAGCTCTCGGCCAAAGGGTTCACCGCCTGTGCTTTATGACCCGGGCCAACTCATGCCAGACCAAAGCCTTTAAAGCGAGTAAATAGCCTATCAATATCCTTCCTCCCTCACCGGGTTTGCTGTTAACTCTCATTACACAGACCACACATGACCAAACACACATGCAGATGACCAGACCTCCTGTAGACATCAAAACAGCCCACATATGACATCTACTTAATATCTTAGGTCATAGTGAGATTTAATATGACCACATTATGCTACTCCCTAGAAATATCATTAACCGCTGACTATTGAGTATATTTTAATGGACTGACCTGATTTGGATGCTAGTCCTCTTTTCTTTTTTCTTTTTTAACTTTAGATATATATTTTTTTTACAAAATAAATGAATGAATAGATTTAAAAATGAAGTATTAAAGTTATTTTAAATGAATATGAAAATATGAAATATTCTGCCATTTTACTGTAATAAAATAAGATCTATTTTATCTTAAATTATCGCATTAAAAATGAATCAAATAAATGTAATTATTACACACACAAAATTAAAAGCATTTCATGGCATTTGAAAATCTGTAACAGTACTCTGAGAGATACTTTGTACCTTTAAGACACAGAAGCATAAGGAAAAATAGCCTCAACGCATTATAAGAGTGACCTACCTTTTGTGATCTGTACATCTTCAAGTTACAACTTTATAGCATTCCTTTAAGAATGGAACTTATTCGGTTTCTTGCTTTTGAAAAGAGGCTCGCCCTGTTCATTTGTCCATTCATTTCTCTGCCCTGATTAAAATGACGAAACATGTGATAACTTTGTTTTTGCCCCCCGAGGCTTCACTGCACAGTGCATTCCAGTCATGAATTTATGGTTTCACCGCAGTTTCTCCAACAATTTTCTGGATACCTATATTTCAGTGATGGTCACTTTATAACAGTGGTGTTAGGTTTAACGCAAAGATTTAATGTTAAAATTCTCCATTTATACCAAATAGAGCAATGGAGCTTAGCGGAAAATTGTGTTTATAGTTTGGCGTTGAAGGTGTGTGATCATTTAGAATGAATTGGAAACTGCTTTTAGATGTTTCAGACAGGTTATAATCAGAATTCCTCATAATGGAGATGGATTCAGCCAGTTATGTGTCACACAGCATCAGAATAATCATTGCAGACGTTCTAATTTGAATGGCTCATTAATGGAGAGTGCGTCATCTTTTTTACTAACACATCATTAAAACCATTAGTTGTAATTCTGATTTAACTCTACACTGACCTAAATTTGGCGTGAGATCACTGTCAATTGGACAGCACAAGCTCAAGAATTGTCCAGGTTGAATATGTCTGACTCTCTCAAATAGAATAAACAAGTTCATGAAATTGCAAACTTAATTTGTGTTCTTTCCGTAGGTCACCCCACGAGGATTATGAATGCTATGAACAGCAAGAAATATTGCACTTGTCCTGTGTTTTGCCGGCTGTCCGGTTGACCTGCCCTCAGTGATTCAGGGATGAAGACAAGGAGCGTCACTGTTCCAGGGGAAACAAGACAGACAGGTATGACTCACACACATGGATGTTATTGGCATGGACAGAGGAAAAATATATCTCATTTAATATAACATCATATTCATTTTTCATTAAAGGTCTTCATTTTTACAAGAGGCACACACTCTTAGGCAAACATCTAAGCTTTTAGACATTTAAGTCTGACCAAATGTCTGAATGATGTTGCACAGACAACAAATGTCAAACTAAGTGGCATTTTATAATTTCTTTTAGCCAACTGATGTAAAAGGTATTTTTAGTGGATGTATAAAAATTGGTAAGACTTTTTTTGAAAGTAGTCTCACCAAGACTGCATTCATTTAATCAAAAATACAGTAAAACTATAACATTGTAACATTTAAAATTACAGTTTAAAATAATAAATGTAATTTATTACTGTGATAGTAAAGCATTAATCCAGGCTTCAGTGTCACGTGATCTTTAAGAAATCATTTTAATATGCTGATTTGGTGCTTACAAACAAAATCAGTCAACATGTTTTTGGGGTCAACATGTCACTGTAGCCACAATTATTCAGAATAACATTATACATAATATATTATATTGCCATTTTGTGCCATAAAATGATATTGTCTAGAGACAACTATTAAGTGAGGTGTTGTCCTCATTTTGAAGACTTCTGTATTAAGTTACTGGTTTTATGTTAGTGAACGCTATTCTGTTTTTTATGACATGTTATACTTTTATTATTTCTATTTTTAACTTACTGTTTTCATCTGCAGTTACACTCTGAGGTTACCATTAAAGGGTAACAAAAACTGTTAAGAGGTGTAGATAACAGAAAATAGCTGGATATACATTAGATAACAGGCTAAACAATTGTCACAGCTTGTCGTTTTTTGTCCAAAACATGTCTCAACATGTTCGAGCATGTCCTTATCTATCTAGTCCTACTGAATTAAACAGCACTATCTCATCCCAAGCCACTGTCTGACAGCCTAAGTCTTGCCAGTGACACTGTTTGCACTGGGCCGGGACATTCCACATGGTTTACCAATGGCTGTGTTTTTCTTTAGGGTTCCTTAGTCTTTTAACTCGGCGGGGTTATTTATATCCTCTTATAACGTGAGGCCTAACATGAGGGAATAAGTAGCGCATTATTCCCCAGTGGTTCTACTTCAGCTTTATGCTTAATTTTCTTTTTTTTTTTAAATAGCAAGGGTCAAAAATAAAAAGGAAACCTGACCTATGTCTCTCTCTGACACACTGCAATGAAATATCACCTTCACTTAAAGGGATAGTTCACTAAAATGTGAATTTTGCTATTATTTTTATACATACACATACTTTAAGTCATTATTTAAGTCTCCCATTGTTAAAACATCAAAATATGATTTTTAAAGAATAAATTCGTTAATGTTCACTTTTTATTTCAGTGTCAAGTAAAACTCTTTAAAAGCAATTAATTATATATATATAGTAAAATAAAAATCTTGATAATATAAATAATTATTCTTGCTGTAAAATACTTTTTATTTATTCATCTTATGAATTTATTCAATTCATAAAAAATACAGGTTGTCAGAAAACAGGCCATATTATTTTAAAGGATGATTTTTCACATGAACGTAACTCAGTCAGAGGAGCCCTTAGTAAAAGTGAGACATCCATTTTCTCATACACTCCAGAAGAGAAATTCTCTTCTATAGTTTCTAAACAGATACTGTATTTATTAATTTCCAAAAGGCAATGGCACAAAAAGGCTCAAGAGCACAATGGTGAAAGGAGAATTCATTGATCACCCCTTACAGAAATCAGTCTAGACCAATAACTATTAGACTGCCATCAACTGATGAATGAACCTGAACCAAACAATGAATCTGTTGCGCTGACAACATTAAAATTAAATATGTAATGCTATTTAAACTTATAAGCACAAAGCAATTAATACAATTGTAAGTTACAGTATATATTAGCCTACTAATCAGTAGTAATTACTTTTAACATCACATCCCTAGATCTGTTAGCTTACATCACAATCCTTGATGTTTACAAAAACAATGACATGGATATGGCATTATGAAAGGAAATGCCTTTTGGAAAGGAGATTCTATCTCCAGGGGCGGCATGGGTGGGTTAACAAAACAGCCTTTGTCTGTTACCTTTAGTGTCACACTAAAAGAGAGGCCATTGTGCTTTAGAAAGGATTCTTATGGTTCATGTCCTGGAACTGCAATGGATCCATTTCCTCAGATTAAGAGTCAGCACACATTCAGACCATAACAGTGCTACACTTGCAGTTTCACCATTGACCACTTTCACCTCTTATGCCTCGTGATAAACGCTCCATTGCTAAATCCTTAGCATTTGAAATTATTTCCCAAAACACCAACCCAAAGGGAAAATAAATACATGCTTGAATACAAATTAGGTCGTCGAAACATGACAACAAACAGCTTTAAAAGGTAAAAGAGTTCTACGACACATGAAGATTGGTTTTGTGCTTTTTTTAATCACATGGAAATACATGCCTCCATCCCTGAAAATAGAGTTTTACAATTAACAAGGAGACAGAAAAATGGTTTTAGAAAGCACAGGTCTCACTTTTTTTTGTACAATGTTTTTAGGCACTTGGAATTACAACAGCAAACATTCCTTTCTTTTTTAACAACGAAAATAAAATATCTTTGGTCCTTAAAAAAAAACCAAGAAGCAAAACATAGTTTGATTGAAACCACAGTCTGGCAAAAAATAAACGTATATAGCTTCACAACGCAGAATGCAGCCTTCTTTCCCCACTTACATAACCTGCGAGAGTTTAACTGAATCTATAATGTGTTTTCCTGCTACATGTGAAAAAGATCTTCATCCTCTCTGCAGAACAGAATACGTAAGGATCGGCTCAAATCAGACATACAGCAGTGAACAGTCGTTCTACACATGTCACATTTAGCATTAAAACAATTGCCGAGACTCCTACTAACCGTCCATTTTTGTGTTTGGGGAAAAAAACTGTTTATGTATTCACTTGCTTGCATATCTTCTTCACCATACGGGAAGGGCTGAACTTGAGTTCAGTTGCAGGGCAGCCACGTCGGATAGGAACTACTGCAGGTGTGCACCAGCGGCTGCACGTGAGCGATGTAGTAGTTACTGAAGTTGATGTCTCGCACGTACGGCGCTGGCTGGTAATAGCATGTGACGTTGGTAACCGTGGGGATGGCGTTCTGTTCAGCCAGCACCCTCAGTGCGAGCATGGAAATAAGATTTAATGTCTGCCGTCGTTCGTGTCCCATCAAGCACACCGTACTCTCGTTGACCACGTGGTATAACGTGACCAGACAGTCGTACCGTTTGTGCTCCATTCCGGCGAAGTGATTCTGCAGATACGCCTCCAGCTTTCTCTGCTGTTCGCCTATGTCCGGAAAGTCAATGAAGAACCGAGAGCACATGTACCGCTGGAGCGATTTCATCTCCGCCTCCGAAGTCGGCCCAAACCCTCGCACCAAAAGGTGGCAGTATTTCAAAAGCCCGCCTCCTCGGATCTCCTCTGGGTTCCTCGTAGCGATGACCTTGTTGCAAAGATGGCCGAGAGCTTCCTCGAAGTCCCCGAACACGCTCTCGCCCAACACCGTCGGGTGAAAGCACTCCGACATGGGCGTCTCTGAACAGCGGTCAAAGAGAAGAAGGGAGTCCAAGGATATCTGGAAGGAGTCCACGCTGAACTCAAATTGGCGCCTGAGAGAGTCCACAAACTTTAGCTCAACATTCTTGCCGGTGTTGTTGGAGAGCGAAATGAGGCTCCAGCGGTCCGTGTCGTTGCAAACCTTCACCAACTTCTGTACATAAGCCTCTTTTAGAGTAAGGGCTGAGATTCTCTCCTTGCTGACGCCCTCGGGTAGGAAGTCCAGCAGGCTGTCGAGGACCACATCCTTAACTACGCGGAAGGCCTGGTCATCTGACAGTGAGACGCCAAATATCAGGTCCAAGTCCTTGTATCCGAGCCCTGTGTCCTGGTGCAGAACGTGACTGGCAGCCGAACCGTTCAGCCTAACATCTCGAACCGTTATGCCTCGCTCCTCCAAACGAGCTCGAACCACCTGCAGAATAAGAGATCAGAGTTTTTTTATTTATTGTTCAATATTGTATAAATTCTTACTAGTTCTGTCATATGATTAATGGCATCCAATATAGTAGTTTTTGTTGACATAATATATGTGTGCGTTGTGTATGTTTATTATGTATATTTACATAAACATGCATATATTTAAGAAAAATATGTTCATATATTAAATATATTTATATATAATTTCAATTATATTAATATAAATATATACATGGAAATGTTTTCAAAATATATACTGTATGTGTATGTATTTATATATGCATTATATATATATACAAAGTATGCATACATAATGTAAACAAAAACTCTCGTTTTAGATGCAATTAATCGCTATTAATTGTTTTACAGCACTATTTTTTTACATTTAGATGCAAGTCACAAAGCGAAAAAATCAAAATTAATATCGACTTTTCATACTGGACTCTATAATCTTGTGATGTCTAAATTCACTTGTAGTATTTATGATCAGTTTTATTTTTAGCGCTTTGATTTTAATTTATTTAGAAGAAACCAGTTTTCCAGCTTATGGTATTAATCATAAATTAAATATCTGTAGCATAACTAGCAAACATAATACCATAGCAGGCACACATTTAACATTTACTGTAATTAGTCTATTTTTTAAAGGTGTTAATCTTTTATGCTTATGCTTTTTGGGAGTTTATGCTACTTTATAGGAAGTCATTATGTTTGCACTTCGGGAAAAGCATCTCCATTATGTTCCCAGTAAATCTTTTCATGCATAAACTTGAGCTAAATTTACCATAAAGATCAGTATTAATCTATAGAGATTGACACATCTGTGCAGTGCATCGACAGTGATGCATTCACAGAGACTCTCTTGCAAACAAGGCAGAATCTTATACGGAACTGCTTCGCTTACGAATATAAATAGAGGCAGTTGTAAGATTTCACGTTCACATGAAGGTCTAATAAATTTCCAATGTGAAATCAGGAACACATTCCTAAATGTCTAATTCAATAAAAGCAGATTTTACTGAGTTTGGCACAGACCAGGGTTTATGCATGCCAAGCAGATTTGTACGCTATTTATATTGTTGTGCAACCATTCAGAGATTGAAAAGTGCTTAAATCAAACTCATTATCTCCGCCCCTAAATGCACGTAACCTTCATTTTCCACAGCTCTGTCGGATTAGTTTCGATCAGATCACCTACCCACACTCCTGTCAATCAAATCATTAGCCTTCTATTTTTACACATTAGGTCAGTCTGCAGCAATTGACCAAGTGAACGCAGTGAAAGTACACATGACGTCCATCTGTACACATACTGAGAAGGCATTGATTGATGAAACTGCAATATGGCAGATCGCCATTTATTAAAACTTAAAGGGTGTGATTTATTTAAACAAAAAGTTAATTTACCTTATTTAACAATAGACTATTGTCTGCATCAACATCAATCAATGGTGTTTCAAAAAATGTCGCCATCGACAAACAGAAACGCAAAGTTTCTTCAGTTTCCACCAAAGGCTGAACCAGATGGCTTTTCAATGTATGTGATTATTATCGGTTGCAGTTGCATTTAAAACCTACATTTACAGTTCAATAGTGCATCACATCCTAAATGTGCAATCATGACACTGTTATGATGATAATGAAAACCGCCACAAAGTCCATGTAATGAGATGGTGCTGTGGCAAATCATTAGTGTTAGGGAAAACTAAGAACAGAGCATCTTTTGTCAATTTTTGCAATGGCATGTGGTGGATGTGTAATAAAACATCAAAGTTGGTTTTTACAGGTTTTCCATTAAATATAATGGGCTTCCTAGTTGGGTTTTATTGACAGGACATTACTATCTGTTCAAACCTAGGCAGATGGGAGAATTATGAAACAGAGACTGGCCACTCATTACTGTCCAGCAGAAGTGGATCAAAGGAAGGGAAACGTCTTCATATAATTAGAAACAATAGGGGCCGAAATTCGGCCAATTTTTAGGATCTAAGGCATGTCACTGTTTAAAGCATTCACAGTATCTGAGAAGACTGAAATAAAAGACAACAGATGTAGATATGACTTACGGACAACTTTCCTCACATTGCTGCCATATGGGATCATATACATGAAACGTTGAAGCTTAAAGACGTTTTCTGTGCAACTGTAAGAGCATTCTCCCTCTAAAGCACTTAAAACAAACCCTCTCTTGTCGAGTAAAGCAGCATTGAAGGAAGTGATCTGGAGAAAAGATCAATATCTGCTTGCATGTGTAGATGCGAGCCCACACTGCTTGTGTATGAGAACAAGAATTCTTTTCATTGAAAAGGGGGGTATTGATGCAGGTTATCACTGGACTTGCTCAAGCAGTGTTACATTGCATGGGATTAGGGTCGGTAATGAGTCACACTCAGTCTAGTTTTCATGAGAACATCCAAGTCGTTAACAAACTCTCTTAAATTTGCCAAGTGCACAGTTTTCTGTATCTGCTGGAGGGCCAAAGGCTAAGAATGTTTAAGAATGGGGGGGTTGAGACATTACACCAAGTTGTTCAAGCAGTGACAGGTCATAAATTGAATAACTAATTCAAATTTTTACATGAATTCCTTAAAACTATACATTTTCATCTGACCATAGACATTTAGCTCATTGGAATTTTTTTTTCTAAACTAGTAAACCCATAATAAGTTAGCATGTTTTCAATGTATGTGATTATTATGATATTAAGATGACGCAGTTGCATTCAAAAACCTTGTACAATTTAAAACATGCTAACCTATGATTGGTTTAAAATGTCTATAATATAGTTACTAATATCCTTTCTATTGCATATTGTTGCCATTGAATTCCGTAAGCATTCATAAGGTACATTTTCATACTAGTAGCCTACTTGTAGCGCCAATTGGTATTCCAGCTTTACTAATATGCACAAGACACTAGTATCAATCTCAGTTATTACTAGTTCCAATTAGTTTTTGCTCTATGTGTCATATTTGAATGTTACTAGTACATTCACTTAGTATATATTCACTAGTACGTTCAATTAGTACAGGGATAGTTACAAAAGAAATGCTAGTATAGATAAAGAAGTAGTAAAATTGGACTCTATACTGACTGCCATTATAGTCTGAAGTAAACACATGATATTGACTTGTTACCTTGGGATAGTGACTAGTAGCAAGGGTCCTAGCAACCTACTGAATAGATATTGACCACTACTACAATAAGAGTGCTAATGAAAAAATAACTTTAAAAAAATAAACTGAAAAAAACAACAACTAGAAATTAAAACTAGATTTACTAGAAATTACAGAAGTGACAAAAATGATACTAGTTTAAGTAACATATTTTAAAGCAGTCAATCCAGATGTATGTATATCATTATGAAATGCAAAAAAAAAAAAAAAAAGTAGGTCAAATATTATAAAGACGGATGTGGATTCATAATAACCTGAACAATCTGTCGCGGCTGAACCGAAAGCGTCGGGAAGTTTCCGCGTCCGTGAACTGGAACCGTCTCGCCAAGAATAGAGTCCAAACGTTGCACCTGCTCCCAAGATAACACGCAAAACCTCCGACACTGCTCTGACACATCACCGGAGGACATGGCGATGGTGAGAAAAACCAGCTTAAAAAGGAAAAAACTTCTAGTCTACTCCCGCACAGATCCCGCTGTCTCTCCAAGCAGATGAAGTCCCTACGCAAACTCGTTTGTGAAAAGCTCAGTTATTTCACAGTTTCACAGTACTGGTTTTCAGCTATATATATATATATATATATATATATATATATATAAATCGACACGATTTGCACATCCAGCTGCGCTCGTGATACACTGTTCCCAATCCACGCACGACCGAGAGAAACGATAAGTATTACAGTTATGCTGAAAACGAACGATCTGAACGGTCTTTATACCGAAGAAATTTGCATACGCGTCTCTTATTGGTCGAATATCTGCTCATGAATAATTTCACAGCAATCTTCGTTTGGATTTGCCGAGGCATGCAGCTGTAGCACACCCACCCACCCGGCGTGAGCACCTCAGTTATCAAAGCGCCAGTAATGTGTTGTAATTGTAAATGTCTCGCTTCTGAAGAGAGGAACTAGAAACTAAACAATAACATGAGCATAAACAAATTTCAAAAGTGAAGTTTGAATTGTGTTTTTATCTGTCTGTCTGTATGTGTATATGATAACACTTTAGTGTAGGAACCAATTCTCACTATTAATTACTGGTTTATTGCTATTTATTACTACGTACTGTAATAAGCATGTATTCTGCATGAGCATATTCTGCCCAGTACCTAAATTTAACAACTACCTTAACTATTAATACGCAGCAAATTATTAGTTTGTGGAAGGAAAGTTAATGGTTTGTTAATAGCAAGAATTGGACCTATACACACACACATAGTGACTAACAGGGGTCTAATAGATAGTAGTAGCATGTTTTAGTAAATTATCATGGTAAAATGCATATCTAGGCTACATGATTTGTTTTTAGATTTGCTAATTAAATATTATAAATAATGTTATTACTATTATCTTTTACAAATCTCCAAACTGACAAGGTTTTTATATTGACATAATGCACAGGAACATATTCGTATAGGTTCCCTGCATTGTTACCTCAGAAAAATAGGCATTTTAACATTTTAAAAGTACTTTTTTATATATCTTTCTTTTTTATATATATATATATATATATATTTATATATTATTATATATTATTTATTTTTTCCAAATAAATGTGTGAGGTGTTACAGTGGCAGCTGAAAAGCGAAAATAATTATAGGCTCTCTAAATTCTAAACAAAATACAACAAGCTTTTTCTTCTCTAAAGAGAGAAAACCATAAACCTCATAAATCTGAACATAGGGATGTTTATAGGAACCCAAATCAGAACCAGTACTGAACCGCAAATACTGTGTGAATACCGGGAAACAGCTTATTACCACCGGGACTGCCCTAAATATAAAGTTATGTCTCGTTTCTACTGGTGGATGGAAAATACAAGATTAAATATGTCTTAATTCTCAACTGTATAATGTTAACAGCATGTTTGTGCGGAACGCTTAAGAACTCATACAAACATCTGTTCTGATTGGATTTATTGTGGTTGGGATGAGAGCGACTGCTACGCAGGATTCTCTGCAGCGTGGCATTTGTGGATGACTCACAGCTCGCAAGCTGTTGATCAGTCTTGGGGGCAACTGCAGCAGGGGGTTAGTCATAATAGATCAGCGGGTGTGTGATCAGACAGCTGCACTACATACCATATCAACAGGGGAGGTCCTGACGGTGTGATGTCAACCGATTTTAGTTCCCCTGGCAACAGCATCCCCCGTCGCCAGGCAGCACGGAAGAGGGAGCCCTCGTCGGTGTTCTGCGCAGGTGGTGATATGAGCCACCTGCGTCATTGGCCTAAAAATAACTTGCCTTGAGCTAGAAGTACATTGTTGGTGACAATCCAGGCCTGAAGTGATTTAGAAGGATCGCGGAACATTCAAATAGAGCCAAACCTAGGAAAAGCTTGATTTTCACCTCGCCTGGGTGGACGGGAAGATTTCATAATGCCTCTACTAGGTGTATCCATCTAAACCCAGGCAGTAAGTAAAACATCTCTTTTTGCAAACAATCAGAAAGGCTGTTCCCATTTTCACACCCAAAATAAGCTGCAACTAAATCCCGAAACTGTTTATTAAGGATACACAACTAATCCTTTTGTTTGTAAAAGCAATTCTGCCGCCCTGGAATCTTTAAACACCCAAGACTAGTGGATCTCGGTTTATTTTTATTATTTGATTACACCGAACAGGTAAGTGCTGACTAGGTACTAGGCAAAAGTTGTCAGGGCCATAACCTTAAATAGCCAATACGATTAGGGCCACATAAAAAAAGGAGTGTAAAGCGCACCGACCAAACAGATTCAGGTTTTACTAAATTTTATAACTCGCATTCTGGTGTTATTGAGCTTTTCTTGGTAGGTTCTGACAATGACTTACTCAAACCATGAAAAGAATAACCACAATAGGCACCATAATATAATAGTTTGCTGTATGGAATGCATCAGACCACATCAGGCATTTGGATTTACTGTCAAAACAAGCTGTTTGTAATTACGAAAATCACGAGAAACTATAAATAAGGCCATTTTTTAAAGACAGAAGGCATATGAAAGAACACAAATCCTTCACCGGTATGACACAATTCCTGGAGAATGTCACAAGACTGACATCTCATATGACTAAGCAAGGTTTGACTTGATGATCAAGAATACATGTTATTCTTACTTCATTAGCACACGGTGAGACATGAAGATTTTTGAACAGAAACGAAACAGACTGGTAAGTATTGTGACTTCTACTGTATTATATAACCCTGTAAGCTATAGTTGTCTGTTCATCAGTATACTTCTGATAAAGAACAACTTCCTCATTCTTCAGTTGTGTTGGAGTTAACTGGAGGTCAGGACCATATTTCATGACTGCAAAGCTGAAAAACAAGCAGTCAGTAGGAGACAGGTGCAAAGGAGGTTTGTATGTTTTCTTCCTCCTCGTTGTCTTAATATAGTCTATGATCTATGGAGCATGTTAATCACTGCACACATCTGACATTTTGATACTACTTTTTCACTGATGTAATATTAGAGCGTAAGTCAAACTACATAATGCATCATTTAACCATCCATTGAGCCAAGCAATTGTCTACACACTTAAGCCACACTTTAAATGTATGAATCATCATTGCAATACATTAAAAATGCAAATAAAAAAAACAAGTGGTATTGGTTAATACATATTATGAAAACATTTTAACAACTGATATACTATTTAAGAATGATAACATTTATTCAGACCGTTTCGAATGGTTCAAAGTTAACACTTAGTATGTAACATAAGGAGAAATGACATGCCCACTGAAAACTGATTATTTCCACAGAGCGGTTAAAGGGTTAAAAATAATCTGTCATTAATTACTCACCCTCATGTTGATCCTAACCCATAAGGCCTTCGTTCATTTTCGGAACACAAGATATTTTTGATGATATCAGAGAGCCTTCTGTCCCTCCATAGACAGCAATACAACTAGCAATGATTCAGGTCTAGAAACGCAGTGAAGACATCTGTAATACAGTCCAAACAAAAATAACAATTTACTCTATCCATTCTTCTACCGTGACCTTCCCGCCATTTCAGAGAGTATGCGCATGCTTTCCTCTAGGCATAAAGAACCAAAGATTACGTACATGTGCATGCCTTCAACCAGATGTAAACAAGGCTGATCACATCAAATACATACAGTGCATTGTGATACTCTCTAAAAAATGATGGAAGACATAATCGAAGAAGAGTAAAAACAAAAACAAAACAAGTATGCTCCAAATGCAAAAATGAAGTTAAGCCACTGATGTCACAAGGACTGTTTTACGACGTTTCTGGACCTGGGATCATTTCTTTTGTGTTGCTGTCTATGGAGGATCAGATTCCTGTGATGTCATCAAAAATATCTTAATCTGTGCTTTGAAGATGAACAAAGGTCTTATGGGTTTGGAACGACATGAGGGTGTGTAATTAATGAAAGTTATATCGTGTTATGTAAAAAAAAAAAAAATTGTATTTGAATATATTTTAAAATGTAATTTATTCCTGTTATGCAAAGCTGAATTTTCAGTATTACATGATCCATCAGAAATAATTCTAAGAAATATTTACCCCTTTTTAAATATTTTTTTCTGAATTATTTGCTGAAAAGGGAGCTCAAAAGAACAGCATTTATTTGAAATAAAAATCTATTGTAACATTACAAATGTCTTCGCTGTCACTTTTGATCAATTTAATGCAACATTGATAACTATCAATGCAGACAGCATTATCAAAGAGATCTATGGCAACGCAACCGTTTGGTGTTACTAGGCATTTCAGCTGTTGTAGGCCTTGTTTCAGTTAATATTTGATACGATGCATAGGTTCTTATCTAGAAGTCCCAGACAACTTCTAGAATTATGTTATGTAAGCTTATCTGTGATGTAAAAAGAACAGATTCTTGCTGACTGAGGGACTTAACGACGTTGTGTAAGTAAACACAACAACATTTGATACATTGGCTGCAGTAGCTTTATAATATGACCAGCTAGAGAGTGTTTGTCTAGTCACAGGTTTAGCCTTGCTTTCCATATTGTTACATTGCAGATGGCAGCCTGTCGTTGTATTAGTACATTAGACACATGCTTCTTGTCTTCCTGGTCATGCTTTAAAAAACAGTAATTCTCATTGAAACTACTCAGACAATGGAAGAGCCCAACCCTTAATAATCACCCTTCAGGCCCTGTAATACTCACCACTTTAAGTGGCCTTTCTCTGTGATTAATAACTTATTTGGTCAGGTGTGCGTCATAGACCAAAAGGTGTGCCACGCATATAATCTCACATATTTATTTACATAATCAAGATTTATTTTCCTCTATTAACGGATTCCAAAGAGAATTCTATAGGGAAACAAGCTAAGCACTGGTTTTATGACAGATTATAACTTGTTGTTCGGCCCTATATCACATTCAGTGCTGGTGGGGGGTGAAAACCTTGTAGCAGTTGCTCTTTTTAGCACAAGGGTCAAATTTACTGCCAGGCCTCTTGTTGCATAAGGACATCTGCATTCGTATGTCGCAGGAGAAATAAAAAGTGTGGGTGTATATTCATAGATGAAACAATTACTGGTACAGAGGAGGATTTATAGGTTTTTAGGCCTCACAGGAAACATATGTTCAGAGAGTGTTTATGTAATAGTCCTTAACTGGTTAAACAGCATTCATAAACAGTGAGAATGCAAATCTCAAGAGCGACATGAATTCATTCTCTGTCACATATCGTACATTTTGCAGCACGCTGCTTAAGAGAGAAGGAAGAGGAACCTAAGAATACATTCAGAGCCTTCCCCGAATGAAAGATCCCAAGATCAGTGCCCCAGCCTTAAATGGAACCATATCACAACTTATGCAAGGAGCGCCCATCTGTTCCCTAGAGCCAGCCTCCCCAGGAGAAGCAATGATGGATACTAAAGACACAAAATGTGAAATTAAATGATAGTCCACTGTGAAGTGATCAGCATGTGGCCCAAATCTAAAGCAATTCTTCAAGGCTATTCCTGAGGAGGGCACCACGTGTCCTAAACTTCTGGGCAGTGGAGTGTGCATGCATAAAGTCATCATCACAACCTATTGCAGCTTCCATTAGACAACTGTAGATCTCGTTACAGGCCTGAATTTGCATGAAGCCATGCAAGAGTGACACTGCACTTAATATTTCAACGATGTGTGAGCTTCATAAACCCAACAACCCCTGCAGTGGGACTCTTCCCAAGAATCATCTGGCAGACTGGAGTTCTGCCTCACACACGTGAAATAGCATTTCCTCAGTTACACCATCAATCTGGAAACAGGGTTAAAATCAGAAACGAAATCTAACACCATCGGTTAACTTTTAAAAGTATGATGCAAATTAGATTTTTATTTACTTATTCAATTGTGTTTGTTTCAAAGTGTGTTGCCAAGTGGAAAACAGGAAATCCATAAAAGAGAAGGGGAGATGAGAAAATTTCGACAGAGATATTTAAATACAATAATGTTCTACTTCCTTTTACTTCCTTAAACTGCTTACACTGTTCAGGCTTTCTCCTCCGATGCTAAATCAGAGGGCGCATTCATTTTTGTACAGCTTCCACTTTCCGCTACTGCCAAAGTCCATAATGCATTGTCTTCCAATAAAAACAGAGAGACACTATGATTAGAGATCTGAGTTCCCTCTTTAGTGCTCAAAAGTAAAGAGCAGTGACAGCAGATCCAAGAAAAACCACGATGATCTACAGCAGTTGCTTGGCCAACTGAACGCTTAGTAAATCTTCATAAGGCATCTATTTGTGTAACCATGTGCTATCTATTCCAGTTCAACCACCACAGACTGAATAAATTAGATAATATATACCTTCACCATTTCCCTCCTGCAATCACAAGCTTCTTGTTTTTTTCTTTCGATTTTTTGTTTCTAAAAAACAAAAACAAAACTCGACAAAATAAAACCTTTTTTAAAACTTTAGTGTTTTAGTGAACCTACAGTAATCCAGTGGATCATTTATGCCATGTTAACCAACCATCAGATTTAATCAGAAATGAACATATGAGTCAATCTGTTTGCTATGCCATGAGGTCACTTTACAGTCCTGGACATGCACACTATTTAATTTACTATCATATCCGCATCTGAATTAATGAGATTCCATGTGAATATAAACAGATGAGCAAAATACATTCATCATTATCTTGTTCATGTGCAGTTGTTTGTTTGACGGGATGTTTGTTCGCTTGTGCACACATGGATTCCGCAACCACTTTACTGGAAGTTAGCTTGACTTAGCCTCTATTAGCTAGCTAAACACAACTTATGAATTTATGAAAACACTTATCAGGCCTTTTTTTATTGCTGTTGCACCTGCTATGACCTATTTAACGAGCAGAGACTCTGTTACATAATCAATAACGTGTCTCTTCATCAAAACGTACCTATTACTCATGGTAAACAGATGTGCTGGTCAAAAGATGTTATCATATATGCCCTAAAAGTAATAGAGGAATAAGCAGATAAGCAGATTAATAAAACGTCATAGCACACGTTGGGGAATTCGCTGTCACGTACATGAGCGTTTGTGGAAGCTGACCTTTTAACCGTGATTTGATGAGGATTTTGCACGGTATTGTTTGGACGTCAAAAGGAGTTAGTTTAAAGTGTCACTGCTTCCTCATATTTATGGAAGTTTCTGTGTTCTCCATGAATGTGCTGAAGAAAAATTCAGGAGTATCAGTATCAGAATATCCTGCTCAACTAGTACCATTTACCCAGCCTTTGTCTCGCAAACAAACATGAAAATTCTGTTATTTACTTACCCTTTGTATTGTTCCAAACCGGTATGACTTATGTTCTGCTGTGAAACACAAAAGGAGACATTTTTAATAATAAGCTTGTCATTATTTTTCAAATAATGAAGAGAGGTTAAACCGGTTGTCAAGCATCAAAGATGAAAAAAAGTAGCATAAAAACAGACCTGTGCACTTCATATAATTAGCTTTGTGTGAGAAACAGACTGTAAGCAGTATATCGTACAGGCTGGGAACAAAAAGTAGTTGAGTAAAATATGAAAAGAATATTACTTTTGTACATTCACAGACTGTAACACAAATTGTGACAGATGTATTTACAGTGCCGATGAGTTCAAATGAAGGTTTAAGTTTGCCATCCATCAACATTAAGCAATGAGCCCATTAGAGATGGAGGGAAGCGTATCAGCATGTGACTACAGGAGCCTGATAAGAAGTGACCTGCTAACAAACCAAAGATACGTATTCGTGATTCTGAGTACTTTCCATTCCTGTACAATGGACCATGACAACCTTTGTTCTTAAAAAAAAAAAACCTAGATTTGCTCAAATCTTTATTGTACTCATTTCAATAAAATTTTACAACCCTTATTTAGCACTGTCATCCAGAGTCGACGGCTTGAAAAAGCACAGCAAACAATATAATGTGGTCAGATTTCTTATTCTCTTGTCATACAGATGAAAAAGAGCAGCACGAAAGATTGACATTCTTCAAAAGAAAGTGTTTGTCTTTCAATGAAGAATGAAAACCACACAGGTTTGACAATTACACAACTATTATTGAATGAACAAATTACATATAAATATATATATACGTGTTTTGTATTTGTGAGATTAACAGTTTTTAGGATAAAACCCCAAAAGAAACTTATTTTTCTGCAGTGATCTCTTATTTTTTTCCAGAGCTGCATCTATATACAGTATATATATATATATATATATATACACACACACACACATATATATATATATATATGTGTGTGTGTGTGTGTGTGTGTGTGTGTGTGTGTGTTTCTTTTTATCTGTTTTTGTCATTTTAATCAAAATAAACTAAATGAAAATGAGAACTGGCGTATTCTATGTCTCAGCTTACTGAAATGGTTTTTTTATGGTTTCAGTTTTAGCTGCATTACAACAGTTAGATGTTTAAATCGTGCTGAGTCAAAACCTCAGAGTAATTATTTGACTTATAACAAGGCTGAAACCTTCACCCTTGAACCATATATAACAGCGGCATGGTGTGTGGGTGGTCTTTTACACTTCAAGGAGGACATTTGACCCGTTTTGGGGAAAATTCTGCAGTGATTCAAACAGTTAAAATAAGTTATCCATTATCATCCAATATTATGTGACTTTCAACGCAGTCACTGCAACAAGACAGCTAATAGTGAGTAAATGCAACTCACTGTCTTTTCGCAAGCTTTGGCTAATCCTTTACCTGTCAGGCAACTGATCCAATTACAACTGAAGGGTGATTTGCAGAGGCTCTCAGACGAAGCCATTAACAAATCCGTTACATGCACTGCCCTAAACACCATGGCTTACCTTTGTCCCATATCGTGTCTCATTCATTAGCACAGCCAACTGATTGAGACAAGACTGACTGACATCTCTCGGAGGCCAGAGAAAATGTTTAAGAGATGAAAAACGCTAAGACCATATTTGCTTTCACTCCAATTTGGCTGAGGAGAATATAGCGGGTTCTGATTCGGTGAATAATTTGATAAGCAGTGCAGTGACTGAGGAAATACCATAAACTAAGACGTTCCCTTGTAATCTTCTCCATGTGCTCAAAGTAGGTCCTCTCCAAGCACTTTGACACATGCACACACAATGATATGATATTCACCCTTCCGTAATTTATTGTATTTTCCTCTGGGCGCTCTCACACATGGAAACTAATTAAAAAGTCTTCAGGAAAAAAAGCATGCCTGAAAGCAAGGAGATATCCGTGTCGTGCTAGAGTAAATGAGATAGTAATAGTTTTGAGGTTTTGGCTTTACATTTGTGAAAGATTCTTTCACAAGAGCTAAGAGTTTCTCTGTTTAAAAATGCAGCATGAAGGAATTTCTCATTCCTTTGTGTTGCAACGAAAGTACACTCTCGGAAATAAAGGTACAAAAGTTGTCACTGGGGTGGTACCTTTTCAAAAAAATACATGTTTGTACCTAAGGATCCATTTTAGGATCCATAGGTGTATAAAGTGTACATATTTGAACCTAATAGGTACAAATGTCTAGCTTTTGAAAAGGTACAGCCCCATTTATATCTTCGAGTGTATTCGTGTAAGCTTGAAATGACATTAGAATGAGTAAACGATGATGGAATTTAAATTTTTGGGTCAATTTTGGCAATTACTACACCCTGCCATTTACATAAGCTCATAATTTATGTAAGATGTTAAGAACTTTCACCTTCCTTTACGTCACTGTAATAGATTGCTGTAATTGATCTGCATTTTTTTGCCTACATCATAATTAGAATGACTTCTGAAGGATCATGTCACACTGAGGACCGGAGTAATGAATACTGAAAATTCATATTTTCCATCACATGAATAAACTACATTATAAAATATATTAAATATATTTTTTCATATATATTTTGGATAATAAATGCAGCCCAAGCCCATTTAAAAAAAAAAAAAAAAAATCTAACCTCAAAGTTTTTAATTGTCACAATTGAACTGTGTCATTATTTAACCATCTTCATGTCATTTCAGGTATTCTTTGAATGAACACACACACAAAAAAGAGAAACTTTGAAGAACATTCATGCCGAAGGAAAGCAAAGTATCTAAAGTTTAAAATGCATCTTAATGTAGCACCGAAACCTTGAAAGTTACAGGGACTTCAGAGAGAAAAACCACACACAAATACAGAGAGAGAGAGATTTTTTTTTTATGTATGTATATGACCCCCCCCCCATACAAACACAAACATATATATCATATATCTTTAATTTGTGTAATTAAAAACAATTTTAGCCTACAATAGACGTGCACCCACTACTATTGTTGTAAATTAAACTATACAGCTTGCCTATTAAAAAAAAGCTAGCGCAGCAAAACAAGCCTTAAAGTGAATCTTTAATCTTCAGACACACATCAATGCAGTCCTGCTTTCTTGGCTCAAAAAGAACCAGAGACAGAGGAGGACATGACCTTGGATCTTTGAAGAACTTGCATACAGAGCAAGACGTCCATATGAAGAGCATTATGGGTTTTGCCTTATCAATCACTGCCCTTGACATCTGCAATAAAATTCTGCTCTCTACATCTGACCTGTGCCAGTGAACCCTTTGCAGTACTCAAAAGACTATAGAACAACATCACAAGATGAAGCATAAAAGCATTGGTATATGATTTCTTGACAGTTGATTAACCATGACTCAACATTACTTTGAAATCCAGCGTATGAAAACGACGAACTTCCACAATTCAACAACTCCAGCATAATAAATGCATAAATGCAAAAACGTCTCTTTGTGAGATCACTCTGACATGTGGTCCTTTTAATATTGGAGACAGATGTTGGGAAACCTTGGCTTAGTTTTTGGCTAGACGAATAAATCTAAGACTGTAAACCTGTATTTGAAGGGGTAAGCATTTGAAGTTGGAGTAGTCAAAATGGCAAGAGATGACACTGATGCTAAAAAAACAAAAAAAAACAAAGATATCACCGACTTGTAATTTCAAACATAAAGTATAAATCAAGTGTTTGCAAAAGACGACTGAAAACGGTCTAATTCCAACACAACAGACTGTTACGTAACAGTCTAGAGGCGTAATAGTTACGCTCACCACATTGGCATATACCCGCCCATAACTTACCATTCAGAAGGGTCGATGTGCAATCTCAGAACAACAGGTTGTTCTACAAAATCG
>JAUCMU010000030.1:19518981-19550910 GCA_032275025.1 Enteromius treurensis | reverse complement strand
ACCTAAGCTACATACCTTCTATGTACATATCAGAGAACAATTTCAAATATTCTCTCAATGCATTCTATGGCACCTTTCAAGTGGCTAAGAAGGATGAGTCTCTATCGGAGATTGCCAACGAAGGTACAAATTACTACATGCTGACAGTGTTCATTTTTGCTTAACTGAGATTGGCGTAGGTGGAAAAATAGCCACTTGTGAAACAGTCTTGCCAGTGTGAAGCGTCTGTGGAGAGAGCGGCGAAGACGTCGTCTACAACGTGATCCATAACCATTACTGTACATGCTTCTGACTCCTGAATCTTGCAGTTGGATAAAAGGATGTGGTCTAACCCAAACAACCTTATTTTATGGTTTTGCAGTGACAGACACTTTTACTTCTCTAACCACATTTGATGTAGTTTTCAAAATTGTCAGTCAAAACCGACACAACAATTAAAGCGGATGTTTTTGCCATTTGTTGACAATACTTCAAATGAAATCTAAATTACTAATCAGAATTCCTTTCAGAATTTGCAAGTCAGTTCCACAAAAACCTTTGTGTAACACATCCTATAATCTTTGTTTACTTAACTTGACTTTATGTGTAGGTATTAGAATACGTTCACTGACTACAAAGGAAGATTCGCTCTGAATAACATTTAAAAACAAAGCAAAACCTCAAATCAACTGTAGTACTTTCACCTCTTTGTCACAAGTGGCAGTTGCTCAGAACTGTGGCATTCTGTCAGCAAATCGATTCCTTTTTTACCCAGATACAGATTCATTTCCATCTAGAGTCCTGGGAGGTTGGTTTGCCATATTTTTAATGACAGAATCTCCTAGGCAAAGGACGCATGGGGGCAATTGAGGTTAGTTCTGGGCTAAGTGAAAAACACTGCAATTTATGACTACGGCTTGGCGCTTTCTATTTAAAAATGCTGAGTACCAAGAGAAAGGTAAAAAGAAACTCAGCTGATGATTGTTCTTCTCTAGTGCTTCCACATATTTTTGTTAGACTAAAATACAACAACCCCACAATTATACATTTCAGCAATTCCCATATCCAATCTTGCTACATCAAACCAAAATAAATGTCAGCTTGATGGCACTGTGGTAAAGCCAAATATCACATTTAAAATAGCTCAAATGCAAACGCTTGACTCAATCAAGCAAGCAAGCAATCAACGATGCCTCCAGGAAATACACTGTCCTTCTTTGACACATGCAAACAAGACATGGAAAACTGTGCCATCTACTGTTTAAATGTATGCACCCTGTCTAGCATGCAGCGGATCACTAAAGGTAACAAAGATGTTATGTTCAATGTATCTCTAAAAACCAGATGAAAATATTCAGGCAACTGAATCCCAAATGGAAAGAACATTTGTTTATTACGTTTTGTCATTAAGTCGTCAGGTGAAAAAGGATAATAACACAGCACACAAGTCATACATTCTTTTACTTTCCCTCTAACACTGCTGGCAGTGATCAACTTCTGGAAGTCTATGTTTTTAGAGGAGTAAAATATTTTGAAACATATACTGTCAGCTTTATTACTGTGCCAGACTCCTATTTAATTAATAACAAAAATAAAAATCTTAAAGATGAAGTGAATAACGCGTAATTCATCAATCTCAAGGCAAATGGTTTCAGTTGAAACAGTTCTTCTCTCAAGCTTAGTAAAACACTTTAATAACAAATTAGAAAACAATCTTTGACCCACCAATGAAAAGTCAGAAATACTACAGGGTTTTCCCAAGATTAAAAATCTTTTTCGGTGGTAGTTTATATACATGTACAGCAAATTTAACAAATTACACAAAAATGCAATTTATTTTTATAATTATACAATTACAGCATTTTAACACTTTACATTAGTCAAGATTTAAAACGTGTTGTAGACATGACTTGAAATGTTAAAAAATATTAAGTTTAATAAATGCAGTAAAACATTTTATTCATTGTTAGTTCATGAAAGCTAATGAATTATTAACTGAAATGTACAATAGTGTTGCAAAACTATCTACTACAAACAGAGAGCGTCCGCATTTGCATTCCCAAGATTACGGATTATGAGTTTAGGGCTAGTTGTTTAAGATGTTTGACATGCCCATCAGTACTTTAAAGTTGAAAAGTAATTCAGTTTAAAAGTGTGACAGGTTTTGTGGTCTACGCTGTGCTTCAGCATTTTGCATCTAAAAATGAAGCAATCAAGATGAAGACGATGATCTTAAGGGAAGAAATGTAATAAGGGGAAATTACATTTGCATTAGGATTCCACCGAAAAATTTTCAATGAAGGAAAACCTCTGTTTTGAATAGACACAAAACAAACGTAAATATGAAAGCTGTTAATTCACTCAGTGGTAGCCGCAACATTATACAGGAGATCAAAACCCCTGGACCAACAGTAACATTGTATCACATACACAAATAAATCATTAAGCCTCTAATCATTAAGCCGCTGTTGTTGTGAATACTTTTTAACCAATTCATTTTATTATTGTTATTTAACACCACACAAAAAGAACAGAATTGAAGTAAGGCTTATTTTTTGACCCAATTGACCTTCCGTAGCATATAATTATTGCATTAGGTCCAAGCAGATGACAAAAGGCTGAACAAAATGGCTTGAGGTTCCATAAAACACTGATCATCTGCTGATATTTTTGTGCAAAATGATTGAAAAACAAAAACATCTTATGAAGATGTTTTGTGTTTCTCTCCACCAAGTGTGTGTTGATGTTAACGGAAAAAAACCCTCTTGAAATCCCTCCGTTTTGAAAATTTTAAAAGTCAATGCAGGCTTATTCCCATTTGTTGAAAGATGGCATGTTTCCTGAGAAGATCCTGAGTATAGTAAGACACAGATTCTTAAAAAGTGTAATGCTGTTCTCAAAGTAGTAACAGAGAGGAGAGTATTTGCATAAGGCTGCTGGTGGCAGAGATACTGTGCTCAGTTCAGTGGGATGAAGCCCATGTCAGGAGCGTCACTAAGAATGAGCGGACTGTGGCCGAGGGAATAGGGAGGGCTGGGAACACGCAACATGGTTTTATGGGTGTGAAGAGCAGCCCGTTTGTTCCCTCTCTGGGAGCAGGGAACGTCTATGGGGCGCCGGGCCTGGCGGCCTGAGCAGCTGGTAGAAGGAGGCCTGTTGGGGGGAGAGACGGTGATCGAGACGGTACGTAGTAGACTCTCTTGGGAGATCGGGGCAGTTTTGGGTGTGCCAGGAGCGCAGGTGTTCTGAATCACTGTAGAGTGTGACACTGATTCTAAAAGCTCCTTTGTGCCCTTTGTGCACTGCGAAAAGAATGTCAAGGGGGAAAAAGGGTTAAGGGTAGTGCTCCACAATATAGAGCTATAAGGTTATAAAATGTGATCAGAATGCATAATCTAGTCATAAAAATGGAATTTACTATATAACGTGAATTTGCAGAATTTTCGATCGATAAATCAAAAAATGTAAATGCAATACGGACAAGTTTCTGTCACATATTAGAAAAATAGATAATAACTTTTTACAAGAACCAACTCAAATCTCTTTCACTTGAGTTCCTCATTTTCAAATTGTAAGCCATCAAGTTTTTATTTTGATGTGTTGCTGGTTTGAGTTAAACTCGTTTCTGTGTATTCATTTACATGCATACATCCCATGATATCAGTGTCACAGAAGGGCTGTACTTGCAGTAAATAAACCAAGATATCCTCAGACATTGAAACACTGTATCATGAACAATATCTGTGTAAATGCCATGCTTAAAACTGTAAAAAAAAAAAATGCATTTAATTAAAATCACAGCCTAACTGATTTGACAAACGCACAAAGCCATACTGTTATATTTATTTCAATATACTTGTGCAGGACTGCAGTTAAGAGACAAAAAAAATAAAGATCACAGTCATAAATGGCAACTGATGTTAGACAGCAGAGTAAGTATGAATATCAGAAAACGGCCAGGTCAAAGTAGTTTGAAAGCAGGTTAGTATTGCCAAGGAACTAATAAGATGAAAATGTAGCAACAAATGGAAACAAAGCACTTCACTTCAATGTTTCTGATAAGCTCAAGCAGCGCAACTGATTTTATAAGAGGATCTCCAGGGGCTGCGAGGATGAAAATCACTCTATAACATCAGAATGAACTTCCATCATAAGAGAAGGTGGAAAAGAACATGTGTGCATCATAACTAGCGCCAAGCATTACTATGACCTCAGTCACCAGAATCCCAAGAGTGGATGAGAATGAGATAAGCACAGATGAATCGTGATGATGATGATACATTAATTAGGAAACAATGACATCATGGAGGAAAAACAAAACAACTGCAGACCTCTGGCCGACACTAATATATATGAACACGACCACCATAAAACAGAGTAAAAACAGATGTCAGCTAAAACAGTCAACTCGTCCAGGAGCAAAGAGGAAACAGAGAACAGAATGAGGTCAATGAGTTCTCACATGATGGACACGTCTTGTGATAGTGGTTTTAAAGAAATGGAAGCCAAGCTGACAGAGTTCAAATAAAAGGCAAAGCAAAGGTCAAAGAGTCATGAGTAGGCGGCCATGGAATGGCATGCAAACAGCCCCACAACACACCCTTACCATCAAACGTCACAGAGATGCAGGAGCCTTCAGGCAGTGCAGGAGTTAGCAAACTCCTGACAGTTCTCCTCCTGTGTGAGGTTAAGAACTTTATACATCAGGGCTTGATGCAAGTCAATATCAAAACAATAACTAAAATACTGGCATTTGTGAATATCAATATTTCAGTAAAAATTTTTACTTTTTTTCTTTTCTTGTTTTAATTTTGTCTGAAATGAGACTTTATAATATTCTGCAAAACTTATGTGCTGTTGCCATTGTCATCCATCTATATTTTTCTATGGGCATATCTTTACACATCAAACAACAGGTGCAAGCCTCACTAACAGTGAATATGAACTCTTCCCCAGCAACCCAGGGTTTACATTAAACATTAATAAACCATGATAACCTCATTCATTTTCACATGCTTTTCTGTGACAAAGTTTGTTTCAGATCTGTTAAAAGATCTGTCCTTGGTTTCTGTTCATGTTTAAACTCCCATTTAAAAGTCTAACATTGGTTTACTGTAGCTTAGTTTTATTTAAATACTAAAAATCTTTTTAAGAAAAAATAAATAAATCTCATGTGCTCACCAAGAATGCAAAAAATTTATAAAAAAACGGAAAAAAAAAAACACTGATAAATTATTGCAATTTAAAATTGCTGTTTTTTTATTTTAAGTAATTTTAAAATGTAGTTTATTTGTGTAATGCAAAGCTGAATATTCAGCAACCATGATGGCTTTGATGAATAGAAAGTGAAACAGAACGATTTGAAAAATAGTTTTTGTAACAATGCAAAATACTGACTCTTCTATAAAATAAATCTTACGGTTCCCAAACTTTTGAGAGGCAGTGTAGGACTTGAAATGCCATGGAATGTTTTTTGAATGACTAATGATTTTAAACTATTGCTGCAATGCTTTAACTGTTTTAAAAACACTTTTAGTGTTAACATGATTTTGGAAGTAATGGTCCTTGAACTTGAAGGTACTCTTACCATATTTGTGTCATTTTTAGCCATGAAAGGCGGGAGGTCAGTGTCAGAGGTCACCATTTGAGGCGTGTCATCTGGAGGTAAAAAGCCTCTTCTGTCAATCAAGCTGCAAAAGATGACAGGATGAGCGTGTGTTAGGGTTAGGGTTTGTGACTTGACTTTCATAACACAGCACAGACTTAACCAGGAAAGATGAGCAACAGTATGTACTGAGAAAAGGATGTGCATCAGCCTTAAGCTAAATGACATTCTTTATTGTCTCACAAACAATGATATATTGGCTTTTTTAGTAAAATCATAGGAGGTGAATGAATAAAAATAAATAAATATCCATTTCTGCTATGATGTTGGAGTTAGCATGCAGTACAGACCTGGGTGGCACTGGCCCACAAAGAACCACACAGCAGTTTGTGAAAATGCTGTTATAAGTGTAAGGATTCCCTGATTCTTCTCCTCTTTTACTGGACCAAGATCCTTTAATCTGAAATAATTAAATGCAAGAAACAGTTTTCAAACTGATTGTATAAAACATTGCAATTAAATAAAGTGTTGAGTGATACTTACATCTTCGTTGGTTGTGAGGTTGGAGGCCACAAGATAAGTATGAAAACCTGACAGACCGAGAATGGACCAGATGGAGAAGAAGCAAATGACCAACTCGACGATAGTGCAGGAAGGGTTAAGGATGCAAATCTGCTGTAAATGTGTGTTAATGTCAAAAATATACATGAAGACAACAGTACAGCTTTATAAGTACAATGAAGCAAAATCCACCCCATGAGCTTGAACATTCTTCCCAAACTCCTGAACCACGAGTAAGCCAGCAAGGTTGATTAACTCACAGGTTGTGGCGGAAAACTGTTACCTCAAGCCATGAACTTCAAAAAGGGGGCTAGACACCAGCAATAGCAGTGTTTAAGAGCAACTGCTGCCATCCTCAAAGGAAAGCAGGGCGTGGTGGAATCCTTGAGCCGATTAAGGATGAATGGGATTAGGGAAAAGACGGAACCAGCAGCAATGTGCCTGTAAACAAATAGTGAACTTGGTCAGCCTTGCTATTGTGTGTTTCTGGTTAAAGCTGTAGTGCAGCATGCCTATCGATGGAAACGGGTGGAAAGACGGGGAAAAAAGGATATCTGGCCGGGTTCTCCTGTATTGCATTGATGATACCATTCCCATTTTGTGAGCCTGTTGATGAGAGTAAATGGTCAGAGAACAAACCTGCTTTGAACCTTGCATGTGAAAAAATTAACTACAAACCTCTCTAAAGCGCCGTCCAAAGGTTTGGTGTACATTTATTTGATCAAAACCCATTAAAATAAACAATATTTGATGTTCACGAAGCATTTCTAATACAATTCATAATTTAATTGAATCAGTTAATATTATTGCTAGTTATTATTATATTATTACTGCATACAATTTTGCAGAAACCATGATGATTTGATTAGAAATTTCAATGCCATTGTGACATTATTAAACACTTCACTGTCAGTTGTGATTAGTTGTGCTTCCTCCTTTGTCGAATAAAACTATTAATTTTTTTTAATAAATAATTATAGTAAAATCCTAACAACCCCAAGCTTCTGAACATGTCCGTGTAGGAAGTATTTAAATATTTCTTGGTTCTGAATAATAACCATTTCAACATTGACAACTATAATTCACAATTACTAACAAGTAAGATTTTGTGTGAGACTGTGGTGCAGAAGGTGTTGTGCAACTTACTTAAAGTGAGGTGAGTGACCACACAGCCAAAGATAAAGGAGGTCAGAAAGGATAGAGACACTATAAATGTGTAAAAAAAGCGATAGTTTCGCTTCCCAACACAGTTCCCCACCCAAGGACAATGATGGTCGAAACGCTCTACAAAGGGAACAGAGACAGGACATTCTCAGACACGACGACACTTACACATAATCTCTGTGCATTCTCATGAAATGATTTTAAGGAAGTGATTTGTAATAGCAGGTTAAACTATTACACATCCATTAACAAGGCAACATGTTTTGTAGCTTTGTGTCATCATTTACTCAACCTCACGTGGTTTCAAACCAATATGACTTCCTTTTCTGGAATTACACTAAATGTCTTTTTTTTATGGTTAAAAAAACATAAAAATATTTAGAATAAATAAAATGTTGTGCACTACATTCCAAGTCATCTAAAGCCAAATGCGATGTGAATGTGAATGCTAAAATGATTTTTATGCAATCCATTTATTTTGAAAATGCAAAATGTTTCATTTACAGAGTTGAACAAACTCTTGACATCTACCCTAATTGTGCATTCCATTATGGTAAATTACTGAAGTTACACTGAAAAACACATGCTTTCTAAATTAACTAATTGATCCGGGTCTGAATGGTTAACTCATGAATCAGACTGATCCAGTTTGTGAGTTCAACTGGTTCTAGAGGGGGAAAAAGCTCACTAAAGGAAACAACAACAAGTGAACAATGAGTGAAACTTCAGAAGACTGGAATATTGCTCTCAAGTTGGACTGTTTCTATGGTTCCTGTTGAAGTTATAAATAATTAGTTCATCCAAAAGTACCTTTTCTGATTTCATTTACTTGCCCACATGTTGTTCCAAACCTGTATGACTTTCTTTCTTTTGCAAAACACCACAAATTCACCCCAAAAAACATTTTGAAAAATAATGGCCACCAACACAATTTGGCAACCACTGACTTTATTTGTACTGAGAAAGAAGCACATTACTTAAAATTTCTTCTTTTATGTTCCACAAAAGAATTAAAGCCATACAAGTTTTGGATGACATGAAAGTGAGTAAATATTTAAAATCTTTGTACAGTACAGAAATGCTGCCTTACCGACACAGTTGTCGCACAGGCTGCAGTGGGATGTCCGGGGCGGACGGAACATCTTGCATGTGAAACAGTATTTAAGCTTGACCACCTGTTCATTTATAAGGATCTCTTTAGTCCGGGGAGGTGGACGGTATGTTGAAGATCCAGAATTATCTTTAAAGAGAGACACAAATTAATATTAACAACTACAACGAAAAAAGTGAGGATGCAAAATGATAACAACACAATCAAATTCTCACCAATCTGTCTCTCAATGTCCGCAGCCTCATCCGGCAAAGCCCTGGGTAATATCCCTGGGTCTGTTAAACTGGTTTGAAGGAGGGCGAGGACAACAAATACAAATAACACCCCACCGATTATTGGAATGAAGACGGTAAGGCGCACCAGGTAGCGGCAACTATTATAAAACCAACACAAAAACAAGAGTAAACTTAGCACCCAAGACAAATATTGTATGTGTGCTTTCTGATAATAACCACGTGTAAGCAACAGTTTCAGACTGGTACAGTATGATGTCAAGAAGGGCTACATCAGCTGGTGGAGACGTCTCTATTGTGAAAACTAGAAGTAGTAGTCGTGTCTAGCAGTGTGGACACCGGTGGCTCTATGTGCATGTGTGATAGCTCTGTGTGCATGTGCAATGCATACTACTCACTCAAAAGTGAAAAATAAGCCACAGGTGATGAAAATTAGGCCGAATGTCAGCGGGAGCACACCGCATTGCCTGGCCAACATAATACGCCCATCACAGTAGAAGCGATTGTTTCCAGGGAAAACTTCCCATTTCCTCCGTACGCGCTGGGAGTTTTTCCTGCCACAGGGCACAGTGGTGGAGGTCCGGGTGTTCGATGCTCCTAGCGCTCGTGGATCTATTTGTTGATACTCACAATTTTTCATTTTCACAAAATGTGACTGATAGTATAGAGGTAACTTAAGGGAGTAAACTTATATAACACTTTAGCCACAAGCCAAGCCCTAACAAAGAGGAAGCTTGAGCAACACTACGTTACATTTCAGCCGTAAAGCCTTGCCACATATTACTATTCATAAATGTACTGACAAACACTTGGTTTTGAATTTATTTTAGCTATCTAACTAAGCTAACTGGTAAGTCCCCAAAACACCTAATACGTTGCTCGATGCATCCGTTTGCACCTAAACATCCCCTGAAGGGAATATATAGCCTAATTACTATACTACCATGCCATGTTGTCGCATTCGTTAGATTATGGGTGTCTTGGTTAAGTTAATTACGTTGGCTTGTTGACTAGCTATCAACAAGCTAACATATCTCAGCGGACGACATTGCTCCTCACGCGCTGCTCAGCCGTCATTTGAACGACTCTCGGCTCCTCGCTGTCGATATTAAGTTGTCCAACCGTAATGAATCTGTTGAGTATTGAAAACCAGATCAGATTAAGTTATGAATACTTTTTTACGCGCGAATATAACGCGTCGTTGAGTCACGGATGAGATACAACAATATTTACCTTGCAGCGATCACTTCCCTAGCCGAGGATTACCTGACGAAAAGGACCAATGACTCGCAAGGGCTGCGTCATCTCAGGAAGACCAATCAAAGATCACTTCCGAGACTCTCTGCCCTCTGTGAAGAGATCTTTTTGTTGTTGTAAACCAACATTACGAATGTAAAATATTTATGCAAACATGATACAAATCGCTATATAAAAATAAGTAACTAATATATTAATAACTAACAATATGCTATATAATACGTAAATAGGCTAACGTTAAACATTTACCTTATTAACTGACGTGTATGCTAAATTAAGTTTCTAAAACAACATTTTAAAATAATTTATATAATAAAAGCTTTCCTTTTTTAGTCAAATATGAATTCATTGTTGTTTTAGAGTAGTGCCTACAAAACTTTCGAACTGTTTTTATTAACTATTAAAATGTTGTTGTTGTTGTTTTTTTGTAATAACATTTGATAAAAAAAACTTAAACTTAATCAATTTGACACCATCTTGAGCAATAAAATGAAAGCATATTAAAAAAAAACTAATTCAAAATGTTATTAGCTATTTTAATAACACGAAATAGCGCTGGAACCATCGTAGACCGCTTATGACACTTTGGACCCACTAGATGGTGATATAACTCAATGTCAAATCACAAAGTTTGAAGTCGATAAGATTTACCAGAAGTTATTTGATGACCAAGTGTGTTTTATTTGATAAAACAATATCAGGAAAATTGTTACAATTTAAAAATACTGTTTTCTATTTTAGAATGTAATTTATTTCAGTTTTTAGTGTCACATGATCCTACCACATTTACTTGCAATAGTTGTTTTGTAACATTTAACTTTTGATCAATTTGATCTACCCTTCCTGAATAAATGTATTTTCTACTACTTTTATTATTAGGAATATTTATACTCTTTTATAAAAAAAAATAAAAAAATAAAAAATAAAACAGCTTGGTTTTATCAAGTTCCATTTGATAAGAAATAAAAATGCAGAAATAATTTTTAAATGTCCCAATAATTATATTTATTTAACACTAAATTATACAAAAAAATATACAAGAAAATAACAAATATTACATCTATATTTGCCAAACAGCATAATGTTATGCCACTGGAATGTTTCGAAAACTGAAACAAGTTATTCCTACAAATTTATTAAGTCCAGGGAAAGAAGTTACAGTGCAGAGCCAGACCTAAAAACCAATATGATATGAAATACCCCAGAATGCATCGTGTATAAATGGAGCAAGTCTGCCAGTGCATCAATAGGTAAACAACTCCATTATTTCTCCACGTGCCCACAAAACCAAAACCAGGTTTGTGATCCTTTTGCTGTGGTATTTGGGCTGATCTGAACAGCTTGTCGTCTTTCAGCAGAGGTTCATACTGAAAAAGCAGGTGGGCACTGATCCAGTAGAGAACAGGCGAGGAGGAGGCAAGGAAGCGTGTCGAAACCTGAGAGGACGTAATATAAAAAAAGCATGTTGAGCATATATAATACATATATCACATGATAATTATCAATTATAAGTCTTACCTGCACATGCATGCAGAATATTCCGAAAAGAAGCAGGACAGAACTGTGCACAATGTAAACAAACACTCTTGGGTTATAGAAACCGTGAATTTTTCTGTTATTTTCTTTTCTGTACCCCAACCCTAAATACATACAAAACACTGGGTTAGCCATCACGTACATATATGAGGCTATGAATACCAGAGTTGCAACAGGTAGTGCCAAGATAAAGTTAGGTATCTGCTTCCACTGAAAGTATCGCAGGAAGCCCACGTCCCAATAAACATCCTGTATGTAAGAGTACAAAACTGGAATTCTCCATTGACACCATCTTGGTGCTGGAGATGCTGCATCAGCCACACGGTACCCTTTATCCCGGGCCAGATTTAGCAGCACAGGAGGAATTTGAGTTGCAGTCAGATGACAAAATGTTTGGTAGCCATAAAACTGAAATAAACAAAAAGGTAGTGCCACGAGAGCTGCATAAAATGCTACTGTGAGAACAAAACGAATAAGTTCCCAGACATGGTCATGATACTGAAAGCCCCCTGCTCCTTTGCAACGGGCCCGTGCACGGGCAAGACTCCAATGCAAAGTGAGGTACAACAAAAATCCAGTATTCACAAGTCCATTGGCACGAGCACCAGTAGCACACCCCAGCAGAAGACAAGCTCCAATTGTGATTCTTTTCTCAAGTAGCCAGAGGCCTGCAAAGGTAAGTGCTGCAAAGAGAGTCTCTGAATAGCCCGCAACCATAAAAACATTAGCTGGTGTCAGACAGTACATTAAGACTGCAACAAGGGCAAGTTTTCGGTCTTGAAGCACCAAATGACTCAGTCTGTATAGTGCCACAGCACTTAGGACAAAGAGAATGCTGTTCCCTAAAGCCACGGCTACAAGTAAACGACCATGTACTGTGAGAAATCCACACAAGGGCCACAGGACAGTGGCTGTCAGGAATCGCAGGATGAGGGGAAACACTGGAAAGAACGCAAAGTTGTGTTCATACAAGTAGCCACGTTCTGCAATGAAGAGGAAATGCTCTGCATCCCAGTGACTAAGGCCACCGAATAATGCTTCCATGATAGGGTCCAGCAGGAGAGGGGTCTCTGATCGTGGAGGGCTGAAGGCATCTGCCACATGGTCAGGAATCACTGCATTCAGCACAGCCTTCAAAAGTGCAGAATCAGAACAGTATTTTGTCATATGCCTTGTTTTCAGTTTGTGCGGTAGGTGTCACTCAAATCTCATTTTTGCAAATACGGACAATACCGATTTTGTGGAGTTACATGATGTCTATGATAGTCTAAAATAACTAACGTCAACATACAAAGTGTAAATACACTAATTTTAGGCTATTTTGCTCGTTTATGCATGTCAATTGCTTAACTTACCTGTAAAACAAGGGAGACCAGTCGCGTGAACGCTGCAAACCGTACAACTGTCCACACGTCTTCGTTCATAAAAGTGTTTGACGGCGACATATTTAACAGAAACGTTCATGAAAATAGCAGTAGAAAAATTCCCTTTATATAAAAAAGCAATTATATTAATACCAATAAACTAGCAGATACAATAGGGGAGGCATCGTCAAAACAAACAGAAGCCAAAGGGGAATATACTTTCGTGAGGTTTGTAACAAATGCAAAGACCTGCGTTCACACACGAATAATAAAACATCGCATAAAGCTACAAAATATAACGACAGCGCTAACAACATGCACTTCCGGCATGCGGTCTTAAATGTCAAAATAAAAGCCCCAATAGCTTAACCGTTTTTTTCTTCATTTATTAGTTTTTTGGGTAATTACAGACCTTTAACCGCTATTTCGACATCTAAAACTACTTATACAGAATATATTACCTTCTATTATTCCTATGTACCTACATGGCCTGCATAGCCAACACCAATTAAAACGAAATCATTTCGAATTTATTAATGAATAAAATATTTCTATTTTGCTTCTGCTTCGTTGTCTTAGGAAACAAATATTTAAATTAATAATTTAATTGCTTTTTCAAATGATAACCATCTTTTAAATAGACAAATATCATTGAGCATTGGTATAAGAGAAATATTAAATGTTACAAATGGAGTTAATTTTTACAAAGCAAATTAAAATGCATTAAAGCATTCTGATTTAACCTTTCATAGTTTAAGAAACTTACGAACAGAATTCTAGGATTTTTTTAATCGTCTAAATGAAAATAATCACAAACATCTTACCAAGATTTAATGTACATTTATTCTTACCACGTGGAACATATAGTATAAAGATTTCATAGTGAATAAATGATATTCATTGAGCCAAAAAAGGGAGGGGGGAAAAAAACAAGGAATTTACATTAAGCTACATAGTCTGAAATACAAATATGCAGAATTCATATCACTGGAGAAAAAAATATCTCAACTGTGTTTCTTCATCTAGAGTTATTTTGTTGTACCAGGAGATGAAATTAAAATATTTCAGTTGTTTGCTGCACTATGGAGGAACCGTGGAGGCCAAAAGATGGTTCAGTTTATATACTTAGGCATTTTGATGCAATAAACCCAACTTGAGTGTCCGCTCTCATTCTTGATAGATAAAAAGGGATAAGCAGCAAGAGTGTGTGAAAGAGGGAGAGAAAGAGAGAAAAGGAGGAGAAAATGTACAACATCTTATATACAGTACAGCCTCTGCTGCATCTTAAGTTGAAAACCAGTCCTAGGAGGTGATTTCTTTATAGGGGTCAATTCATACAATCAAGGGTTAAGGAGAAGAGGTCAGGGTGTTGTACGTCCTTGATACTTTGGGGGGAGGTGGGGTATTCTCCTTACCAGCAAACTAATTGTTTAAAAACGAAGCTGACTGAGCCAACATTTTCCCCATGTGGAACAGTGCAGTACGCTTGCAGTATGTTTACAGTTGTGGAGTACTGTACAGAAAATGAAACTCATTTCTGCTGTACACGCATCCAGAAAGGTTGACCGTGTAGCATCAAAATCCAACCACCAAACAACGAAGAGTCCACCTGTCAATGTGAACAAGAGCTGTGTATTATTTGCACCCTTTCGGGAAGGACAAAGAAACAATTAACCCCAAAACTCACTGTAAACAAGACAGCAACTTTGGTAAATAGTTTGTTTTTTCAAGCTATTTATTTTATTCATTTATTTATTTTATTATAAAAAAAGTACTTTCCCCTCAGACAAGGACACAAAAGTTGGGGTCCCTGTCCATGTCATCTAGTTGGCATCAGTGTTACAGTTTGTGTCAGTGTGTTGAGGCTCTGGTTCATGATCCACAGCAAATTTGTGACAACCTTCCCAAAGTGAGACGCAGAGAAATGGGGGACCAGTGGGTGTAATATGAAAGGGCTTGCATAAATTAAAAAAAACAAAAAACAAAAACAAGAAACAGTCAATTTTCTCTGCTTTCAATCCCCACTCGCCGATGGGGAGGACAGGCAAGGGGGAAGTATGAAAATCAGAGAAGGTGGAGCCACAGCTCCGCACAGCTGTCATGACTGGCCTATCAAAAAGAGTACATCACAGATGACATGAGACACCAATGAGTTCATGAGCGGGGAGACAGAAAGGTCCAGTAGCCGCGATTCGTACAGCGTAAACTCAGAGTGGTTCTCCTCCACCTTAGCGAGAGCGAGCAGAGCCCGAGCAGCCCGCCGCATCATGTCCACACTTGTTGGCTCAAAGTGTGACCCCTGCATATGCAGTAGGGAACCCTGGCTCTGCTGGAACTGCGTAGCCGCTAAGCTGTCCTCCAAGAAGCCCAACAGATTCCCTACACTGGCCTTCTGTACCGCAATGGCACGGGCCGCCAAGCTGTCTCCCTGCGCAAGATTGGCCAGCAGCACCACCGCCATCTCCCGACAAACAGGCACCTTTCGCTCTCCAACTAGACGCACGAGGTTACCGAACAGCTTCTCTAATCTACTAAAAGGTGGCGTCGCCAGAATGAGGTCCACATTGTTGTCCTGAATGCTGAGCTTACAGAGGGTCTCCAGGACTAGTCTCTGGGGGGACAAGGCGCCGTTAAGCCCGAGACTAGGGAAGGGGTCTTGGGCTTCCGCTGAAGGACAAACGGCCCAATGGAGCAAGCCATCCAGCAGGGGCAGGCAGATGCTCTCAGTGTAGACAGAGAAGTCAAGCTGGCCTGAGATGTTGGCAAGAGTGACCAAGCAATTTTCCCGTAGTACCTCCAAACAGTCCCACCACCACTCGGCTTTCTTGCTACCAAGACTCTCATCCACCTCCTCTTCCTTCTCGTAGGTTAAAGGCGCCTGCTTGCGCTCTGGATGACGATGGTGGAGAAGCAACAGGCGGCCCAGCAGTAGCAACAGCCCTGGATGCTTTGACATCTCCGAGTCATTGCCAGGGATGAACGAGAGGCTGCGGACGATGTTGGAGACACAGATGCAGCGACGGGAAAGGGAGTCTTGCCAGTCTGAGAGCGTGACGAGAGGAGCTTCATCCTTGCTGTGTGGCTCATCTTCTAAAACGGCGATGGAGCGCTGACCCTGTAATGACGGGCTTGGAGGTGCTGGCCTGATGTTTTCTGAAACCGTTGTCTCAGTTTCTTGTTTCTCTTCATCTTTCTCCGTTTGTGAGGTTCCCTCAGAGGCAGTTTCTAAGCAGTCAGCAGGTCTGTCGTCCCTCAGATCTGAAATTTCATTGGTCACTTTCTCAGTGGATGACTCTGGAGAGGGTTCTTTCCCATGCTCTTCACTGGATGAGGGCAACGAGGGTGCCTGGCTGTCCTTCTGTGTTCCTCTCTTCCTGTCAGGGCCCTGCGCAGGAGGACGCTTCCGATGGTGCAACAGCTCCATCTTGCTTTCAAAGTGGGTTTGAATGTGTTCTGTTGTGTCACCTCCACCGATACTCCAGTGCAGGAGGCCGCTGTCAAACTCCTGCAACCGACCAAGCTTATTAGAGCAGTCCACCACAAATGGATCCTTTTTTCGCACAATCTTCAAGGGAAGCTTATCAAACTTGCTAGCCTGTTTGGGCTTCTCTTGGGTAACGGCCAACTCGAGACATGGTGGCTTTGAATTCTTGGGTTCTGCAGATGACTCTCCTTCAGTCCCTTGGCAATCTTCTTTCTTCACGGAGTCTTCAAGTGTCCTTGGCTTTTCTTCCTGCTTTATCTGGAGAGGTCCTTGTGCCATGTTTTGTTCCTGATGTTTAGACCTGTGCGTTTCCTCCGCTTCATCTTCCTCCTCTGTTTCTGCATCTTCCTCCATGCCCTCAACCAATGCCTCATCATCCACAGTGTTTTCATCTTTTCTGAGCACGCAGGGATCTAAAAGAGCTCTTTGTCCTGGATCCCCAACTTCATATTCCCTCAGAATCCCAAAGATCTCAATGAGGCAACGGCGGAAATACTCAACGATTAGTTCCAGGAAACCAGGGAGCTTTAAAAGAAATTATTAGAATGTTATTTAGAATTAAACTCAAGTAACGTCAATAAACATTTTTTCCATTTTCCAAAAATGACTCACCTGTATAAGGTTGAAATTTGAAATACTGTTGTCATCATACAACAATATGTTGATGGTATCTAAAGCCCATGTACTCTCTGCCAACAGTCCCGATTTAAGGGACATCATGACTCTCCATGCTTCTGGAGTGCCTGCAAAAGTAGTACATGGTTATCTCTCTGTATTTCTCAGGTTAATAAATAACCAAAATGTACTTTACTAGAATAAAAAAAAAAAAAGTACTCTTACCAATTTCTTTCATGGTAAGACGCCTACGTGACTTGAGAACTGGTGATGTTGCCTCTATGGAGCCTGGAGGGAAAGATAGATCTCTTCTCATCATTGGAGGCTGTACTGAAGAAGGTACAATGTGAGATGCAGGCACTGGAGGTCCCGCCTTCTGCATTTTGATATTGCTGGGTATGTAGGTTGATTTGCTGGGGGAAGTCCTGCTTTCCATAGGCCGAGGCATGGGCGTAGGGCTTGACACCTGTGGAATGTGGTTTTGCATGGTTTGGGGAGTCTGGTAATTTGACTGCAAGGGTCTGCTCATTGGTGGAACTGCGCCACTAGGACCATATGGAGGTTGTCGTGGCCCAGGCCACTGGCCCTCATGATTCATGCGTGGTTCAGATGGCATCATGTCTTCAGGTCTATTCATTGCATGGTAGCTAGGGCCCTGACCGGGACCAGTAGGAGGTCCCTGACGGTTGGGGTAATTGGGGTAGCCCATATCACCTCGGCCCTGCCACATGCCACCTTGAGGACCATCAGGACCAGACTGCATTGGACTGCCCATCATTTGAGGAGGCATGGAACCCTGGGAGTTCGGTCCTGTACCTGCTGGCATCCGATCTCTTCCAAAGGGGAAAGGAAACTGATTCTGGGGACCAGGTGGACGGCGATCCGAACCAGGGAAGGAACTGTTATACTGGTTATACATTTCCTGACCACTTGAGGGACCACTAGGGGGAGCCTGCGGCGGTTGCTGTGGCTGCTGAGCGTTGTATGGCCCACTGAATATCTCACCATCATGATGCCGTTTAGCTGGTGGGTAAGCACCATCACCCGGTCTTTTGTAGTTCTAAAGGCAAAAAAATTTTGCCTTAAAATGTGTGTCACGTCTTTCAGTAACATTTAGTTACCATTGTCAAATAGAAAAAAAAAAACATAAAAAAACATCATATTGTTTTATCAACCACTTTCTTACCGATTGTTGTTGCGGGTACATTCCAGGCTGCTGATTTGGAAAGGAGCCACCAGGAGGCGCACCTTGACCAGGATACTGATTACTATACGACTCGTGCCTGCACAGAGAATCATATGCAAGAGAAATGAGAACTAGGCATAGCAGATATCCAAAAACTCCTTAATAACAAACCAATTAATGGACTGACCGCTGTTGCTGTGGAGGGTAACGATTTGGGGAGTACATCCCAGATTCGGCATTTGAAGTCATCATATTTGACTGTTGCACTCCAGGACCCATGCTGCCATCTGGGCCCATCCCTGACTCAGGTCTACACAACACAAGGAAAGGTTAGAATTCATTGCATCATTTACATAACAACAATGAATTTAAAGATTTTAATTTCTTCCCAAAGTAAAGTTTCAATGTACCTCCTCTCATAGCCAGGGCCATATGGATACTGGTGCCGCTGGCCCATGGGCATGTTTCCCATAGGGCCTGGTGGTCCCCTGTTGTACTGTTCACCAAGACTGCTGTTGGGACCCTGCCCACCTGGCATGAACTGTTCTCCAACTAGTACCACAAGCATACAGCTCATTACACAATGTAGCATATCATGAACTATAATGGATTATGACAAGATGACTTAAATACAAACCTTTTCTCATACCACTGAAGTGGTCTTTACTGGGTTCAAAGGGTACCATGCGACCGGGCATCTCCGGTGTACTCATGCCTGACTGGTAGCCAGAGTTGGGCGTCAAAGTGTTTCTCCGAGAAAAGTCACTATCAGCAAATGGATCTTGCAGGTTCACACTGCTCCTAAGAAACAGGGCAGGTGAGGGGTGGTACACACTCAAATAATGCTTACAGTACTGAAAGACAAGTGAGCAAATCTCACCTGCCACTTGGCATTTGGGGCATTTGACTGTGTGGGGTGGAGGCAGGGGTAGGGGGCTTCAAGTCTCCGCTTTCTGCCATGGAGCTGCTGGTGGACTGTGGTGTCTGGGGCCCCTGGAGAGAGCCGGATCCAGCTATGCCATGCAAAAAAATAAAAATGCCTGTTACTATATTCCTTAAATTTACATCCAAGGAACTACAACATCAGTAGTACCACAAGCCAAATTCTTGGGCAGTTAAAGTGTAACGAAACAAGTTCTCATGAATAATGCAGAGAAATGCTCAGAATCTAATGATATACACACATACTCTCCAATCCTCATTCTTTACAGATCTGCAAAAATGTGTTTAAAGGTTTCATGGCCCCTTAATGGTATGTTTTGTGAGTTCTGCAACGGTTATTAGAGATAATGCAATAATACGTGTGAGACCCTGGACCACAAAACCAGTAATAAGTGTACATTTTCTGAAAGCACAATATTTTGCAGAGATACAACTATTTGAAAGTCTGGAATCGCCTCTAAAGGTGTCCAAATGAAGTTCTTAGCAATGCATATTACTAATCAAAAATGACTTATTCATATATTTATGGTAGGACATTTACAAAATATCTTTATGCAACATGATCTTTGGCATACAAAAACAAAAAATCTATAATTGAGACCCATACCATGTATTTTTGGCTATTGCTACAAATATACCCCAGCGACTTGAGACTGGTTTTGTGCTCCAGGGTCACATATGTTGAAACATTAACAATGTTATAATGTATCTTTATTCTGCCTTTTTCATATCCACTTCTAAACAAAGAACTTAAATTGCACATACAGAATGTATAATCCTATGATGGTGATGCTTCAATAACTGTAGCTTTTGTAACTCCCTCCAGTAGCTTATAAACAGACAATTATCGTACATTCCTCACTTAATTTTGAACAAGGCGTTTTGTTGCAGCAGTTTGTTAAGATTCAAGATGCCAGAACTTACCTGGGGAGGGAGGCTGAATCTTGGCCTGGTTCTTTTTGCTATCTCCAGTCATAATGTCAGGTGGTGGGTCTTCTCCACGTTCAATTTTACATTCGAAAGCATACAGACATTGAATGTACTGCTTTTTCAGAGAGCTGGCAGCACTGCTGGAGGTCCCCACATTCAGATTTGTGGCCAGCTCCCTCCATTTTTTGTTCTTATTAACCTGCAATTACAAGGACGCCAAAGGATATAAGCAAACACCCTTGAGTTGAGACCTTCAACGTTATCTTAATGCATATGTACAACTTGAATATACCTGTGTAAGACCTCCAATCTCTTTGACTGACACATAGAGGCGGAAGAGATCAAGGGGCTTGCGTCCCACAGCTGGCAGGTTACTCATGCCCATGGCTTTTTCTTCAATGAAAGCCAAGTAACGATCTACCCACATCTTTCTTTCTGGCTCTGGGCCTAGCTCATACAACCGAGTGATCTTCTCATTGGTTGTTGTGGATGAACTTGACTTCTAGGCAGAAGCAAATTATATAAAAAGGAATTACACAGGAAGTACAACAAAGGATAACCGATTTCTGATGTGAAGACATTACACTTGTATCTAAATGTTAAGCAAACCTTGGATTTTGATTCTGTCTTGGGCGTCCCTTCAACTTTGTTATTCATTTTCTGGGCTTGGTTAAGTTTCCCATCCACACCAAAGTCCGGACCAGGAGACATGCCTAAGAGGAAATCAGATACATTAACCATGATTGTGACCTGGCAAGTAAAAATAGCTTCAGCTAGGTTTTTTTTTAACGCTACTAAAAACTTTATTGTCTTACCACTAGTGTTGTTAACCATGTTGCCACCCATAGGGTAGGGCGAACCCTGGGTATTCATCATTCCAGGCATGTTGTTCATGGAAGGGCCATATGGAGGTCCTGAGCCCATCATACCGGGACCAGGAGACATATTAGGGTAACCTGGTAGCCTGTGAGGCAAAACACATTTAACTTCAAACCACCTGACTGGCTCCAGTCTGTACCAAAAAGGGTACCCAAATCAGACATTTGTTACAGAACAGTGATAATGCAGAACTTCAGTTGTATTTCAGTTTTTGTGTACCTGTTGTGTATCGAGTTGGCGGGTCCAAGCTGCATTGTTGCGGCATCCTGTGGCTTTCTGTTGAGGCCTGGAGGTGGGCACATACCGCTTCCCACTTGCGGGGGCATATTGCCCATATTAGGACCAATATTGGGACTCATGTTGGGACCCATGTTGGGACCATAGGGACGTGCACCCATCTGTCCATGAGGCATCCTTGTAGCCGGGATCCCAGCAAACATCGGCCCTCCTCCTTGTCCAGACATAGGGTTCATGGATCCACCCATGCCAGGGCCTGGGTAATTGGCATTAGGCATGCCAGTGTAACCAGGCTGCCTGGGGTAACCTAAAGAGGAAGACAGGAAGTTGTAATTTGAAATTTGAATTTTAAGTTTACACGATTACGAAAAAGTACAGTAGCATTTAAATCATGCATGTATTTTGAAATGGTATATTAATATTTTAAAAATGACAATAAAAGCAGTTAAGTTAATCGAAACAACATATTGCTTAAGCAGCATTTTTTGAATTGAGAAATAAAACAGATTTGATAAGAAATCTTTAATTTGGGAATGAAACAAAAGGTCTGAACACCAAAGCAGTATTAGCAAGTAATAATTAGCATTGGCCGAATGTGTTGGGGTATGGTTGCCTCGTTGGTGGGTCTGTTAAGAGACTTCCAGGCCCTTCAGTGTTTTAGCAGCATGTAGCACTGCTGTAACCCACAGTCACTGTAGCTGCTAAACTGACGTGAGCCATGCTACGTCAACTTCCTTTTTTTTCACTAACGCTAAAAATAACCACGCTGTGATCCACTGGTCGCACAGAGAGAAAAAGAGGGAGAGTGAGAAGGATTTGGAGGGACAGCAAGAAGAAAAAGATAAAAGCCCAATATCTGCACCTCCACTACAGTAACTTCACTCAAAAAGGAATACGTTTTTTAAATGTACATTTTTTTCTTAATTGTTTTAAATTGTAGTCAGTTGTTACTACATAGCCACTTACCCTGTGGACCATATTGACCACCTTGAGGCCCATAGTTTGCCATAGAGTTGTTCTGCTGATAAGGGACCATTCCAGCAAGCACCTGGCCTCCAGACGACTGACGAGGAGACAACGCAGAGCTAGACTGTGGAGACCCATAGGGTGCCATCTGAGGGTTTCTCTGCATATATCCTGTGCAGACAACAAGTGTTGACACAATAAATAAAAAGAGCATCAAGATAGAAAACCATTCTTGTCTTTCTCAAATTATAAAGAGTAAGTTACCTCTTTCTTGGCCCATGCCAGGTTGATTCATTGAAGGGTGCATCAACCCATCAGACTGTCCACTTGAAGGGCGGGGAGGCATCTGGTTCCCTAAAAATGAGAAATTCAAATGTGGTGAAATTAAACAGATAAAAAAAATTCGAATTAATAATTACATTCTATAACTTGAAGAACATTTTTTTGTAATATTTATAAAAAACATTCAATAGTTTAAATTAAAATGTTTCAAGTACTACCATCTTCCCTTAGTGAGGATAAACTGGTAGTCAAACCACAAACTTATTTAATATACTTGAATATTTGTAACTGTTCCAAACCATCTTCCTGATGACTGTCCCAAAAAGTGGCATGAACACATTTCAAAATGTACTAGCCCTACCTGGCATCGTGGCAGGGGACAGTGGCCCAGAACGAGATGCTGATGCGCTGGCAGGAGAGCCAACCGGAGGAGAAGTGTGAGGGGAGAAGGGTGACTGTGCTGGATTGCTCTGTTCTCCTTGACTGCTGGATACTCCAGATGTGCTGACCCCAGGGCTCAAAGCGCCCTCTGTACCAGTAGGCAGGTCATCGATTGAGCCGGATAGGTCCTAAGCAAAGAGAACCGTAGAGATAAGGTCAGAAAATTCTAAGATGGATCTCATAATGAAAAGGAAGTATTATCTTTTCCACAGATTTAAAAAAAAAAAAAAAAAAAAAAAAAAAAAAAGTATAACAGACTATGGTTCATGAGATGAATGGCAGATCTGAATGTGAGCTCCAGTTTAAAACGACTAAATGCATGGAGTCTGGCAAGTGTCACCAGTCAGAAGTCTCATTTCTCTTAAAGGTTGAGTTATGATGTTAAGAATTCAAAAAAGAAATAATTTTGAAATATTAAAATGTTGCGGTAAGACTAATAATACATTTAGAAAATGCATTTTATGTCAATTTCATGCACGCACTGTAAATATGAACACACTCGGGGAAAAACAATCTGTGTTCCCATAAAGACAAAAACACAAATAGAAGAGAGAGAGAGAGAGAGAGAAAAAAAAAAACGCTCAGCTGGTGTTTTCATTTGGTATTCCAGCATTTCTGCTAGGGATTTAAAAAACGAAGCTGTCAGCTGTCTCAAACTCTTCATGGCTTTATCTTTATTTTACTAACATTTTCCTGTCCAATCAGCAACATTAAGCTTTCACCGATATTAAAGAATACTGCTAAAAAAAATGAAACCTACATTTGGAATCGCAAGTATGTCTTGCAGCCTCTGGATATGGTTTTTGCTTAATTGTTAGGCCAAGGCAAGATATATATTCTGTACTGAAAATAAGCCCTAGGACTCACCCACAAAAATAAGTAAATAAATAAAATAAATATATAAGAAATATATATATATATATTTTGTAAAAATAATGTTCTGTTAAAAAATAAAAAGAAAGGGGGAAAAAAAAAAAACTTCACCAGCACAATAGCAAAATTTCCTTGTACCACAAAAACTTTTCTTCTTTAGAATAAATCTCCTGGTGACAGCTTCTTCCACTCGGCAACAATGAACTCTGGCACAGTTTTTTTTTTCTCTCTGGGACACACACACACACACACACGCTCAAGTGCTCTCGTACACATACAATCACACAGCCAGAGGCTGCTGGCCTTATTTATCTCATCTAGGAGGGGAAAAAAAAAAAAGTGAGATCACAGCGTCCCTGAGGTTGCCATAGCTACGGCAGTCGGCTGCACGTGTGCTGAGTCAGCACAGCTGGGCGTCTCTCCATGTGTCCTTTTCAGACACAGTCTCGCAGGTCATAACACACACTCAAATGCAATTAAATCTCGGAGACAGAGAAGCAGAATTCACATGGAGAGTACCAAAAAAGGTACGGAGAGAACCGACAGCATATATTTCCGTGACAGACCACATGAAGTTCTTAATTTAGCAACAACCCCAAAGGTCCTACATAATCACTCCAGAGATGAAGGTGCAGCTGAGGCTGAATTATGCTCACATCTTTAAGCTAATCACCTCGAACTAAAAGTCAACAGAAAATAGAGCGTCTGACTGAAACGACTTGATTGCGCATTCGTGAATCTGTCAAATTCACAATGCGTCTTTAAATGCGGTTGGACGCAGTCAACAACTTGTGTGAAATGAAAGTGCCAGACTCACTGGTAGACTGGAGGGTCTGCCCTGCATGTCCTCTGTGCTGCTCTTCGATGCCAGAGGCGGACCGGAGGGGGGAGCGCTGGACTGGGAGCTAAAAGACTCCTGGGAAATCTCCTGTAGGGGAAAAAGGCAGCCCGGGTCAGTCCAAAGTTGGTATTTAGGACAGTGGACCCATATACAGATGTTACATGTGTTTAGATCAGTTTCACTATAAGTAATGCAAGTTTCTGTTTTTGCACTTAAGAATAACCAGTTACAATACTGCTTTTATTACCATTCAAATGAGTCAAATGTGGCAGCACTGTGAATTGAAATGCATTCCAGGAATCCAATTTAGTCCAAACACACAAAGCGAATATAAAACATGCTATAAACATCCCACCTTTAAATTTGCATATGTTCAGAAATAAACATGGTAAACAGAATAAAAAAAAACACCATAACCATGTTCTTCGGCAGATACTTTAATAACACTTTACAATAAGATTAACATCTGTTAACATCTTAGTTAGTTTAAACCGAATGCATTAGCCTAACTATGAACAACCATTTCATTTTTTTAACCTAGATTAATAAATGCTGTAAGTGAAATCATAAATGTACTATTGCTCACTATTAATTCATATTCCATAATTTTATAATTATTAGATAATAAGACATTACTGTAGAGCCAGATTTTTTCTCTTTTTTTATCAAAGTCTCTTCTACTCACCAACACTGCATTTATCTAATCAAAAACTCTTGAGATCAAACAGCTGAATTTTTATCCGTATTTTTTATTACTCCAGTCTTGTAGTGTGTAGCATGATCCTTGAAAAATTATTAAATAACATTGTTAAATGATAATAAATGTAAAAGTGTTGATCGTTATTAATTACTGACACTTATGCATTAACTAAAATTCGTTGCGAAACATTACCTATACTTTCGAGGGCACAGTGGTGGCAGTTGATCTCAGTAACTCTCACTTTCATTCTCTCATTTTCATTCACCCTCAACCACCACTTTAATACGAAAGCCAAAAGCTTAAGTTACCTGAGGAGGAGGAGGAAAACGCTGATACGGCGATTGTTGCTGCTGCTGCTGCTGCTGCTGTTGTTGTTGTGGGGGATTCTGGGAGTACGATGAGGGCTGTCCCTGCGGCATCTGTCCATGTCCCGCGGGCGGCTGAGAAGCAGGTGTGGGTGTCTGCGGTGGCTGCTGTGATGTTGGCGGCGGCTGCTGCTGGGGTTGTTGCTGGGGGCCTTGGGCAGGAGGGTAACTGGGTTGGGATGCAGGAGGAACCTGGGAGCTCCCCTGCTGTGAGGGCTGGGACTGAGGCACCGGTTGCTGTGGATAGGGAGACTGGCTGGCCTGGGGTGGAGCAGAGGACTGTGAGTATGGGGACTGCGATGGGCTCGGCGAAGGGCCGGTCATCTGTCCCTGCTGTGACTGCTGGGGCATGTGGGGTTGTTGGTAAGGAGGACCAGCCTGTCCGTGCGCACCAGATGACTGGGGGCCATGAGGTTGTTGTGAATAAGGTCCCTGACCTCCTGGTTGCCCTGGGGTAGGCCCAGGATATGGCGATTGCTGTTGGCCCGAGTGAGGGCCCTGACCATGCTGGCTGTAATAGGGCTGCTGCCCCTGCTGCACATAACCCCCTGGTCCCTGCTGTCCATATGATGGCATCTGTACAAACAAGATGGCACTAAAGATCAGTACACTCATGGTATTTCCAACATTGATTTATATCATGTGGGTAAAGAGACAAAAAAAAAAAAAGAGACTCTTCAGTTCTTTTTACTGACATGCTATAGACAAGGCTCTCACTTCTTTCGACAAATGAGTTTGTGACACTGACCCATTTTTTCCTGTTCTTTTTTGAAGCAATCTGTGTTGTATTAAGCCTTATAAAAGCAGACTTCTTGAATTTCCATTACTCTTTCAGTCGTTCTTGATAAAAGGATGAGAACTCAGTTTAAAATTGCTACTTTTTAAAAATGTACAAAAATGTTATCAGTAAAATCGTCCAGAGATTTAAAACATTTCTCAAGTTTTTAGCACTCAACATTCAGAAAAAAACTGCTATTTCAACTCTAGGCACTGAAAATTACAATGTTACAATTCCATGTTATTGTTAAAGTGCCCCTATTATGCCTTTTCAAATATGATCTTTTATGCAGTGCGTCATGTAGCTATATGTGAATATAAACTATCTGCAAACTAAAGTTGAGACGCCGACAGTGCATGATAAAAAAGTTATTGTCTATCGAAAAAAAAAAAGTCGGCTCACATTCGTCTAAACGAGTCGTCAGCAATTTGAATCTTTTTCTGTTACGGATCCACGTCACTAAGTAACATATTTGCATAATGTCCGCCCACGTTCTACACCACAAACAACTTGCCCCGCCCACAAAGAGTACACTTTCCACGTGCATTACATCATGTCAAGAAGATGCTGTATCCTGCGCTGTCATTCAGTTATGGCAATGGGCGTTTCATTTCTGACACACGCTGTAGCGGTAGACCAATCATAAAGGACTGCGCCATCTGACCAATCACAGCAGTGAGGGTTCACGGGAAGGCGGGGTTTAGACAGACTGATTCTTCAAACAGCTTCACACGAGTCATTTAAGAATCATTTAGAAACGGGGTACAATTAAATCTATTTCCAGAGAAAACTAAAGTGTTTTTTGACCATACATGTAAACCTGTTTTAAGAGACTCATAAAGCAATATTAGAAACCTTTAAAATGGCATAATAGGGGCACTTTAATATGAGTTTACAAAAATAATATTTAATATTAAAATGGAGACAGAATGTTTATTGCTAAAAGAGTTGTTTATACCCTGTACACGGCCCAACAAGGATAAAATTTAGTTATTGTTCCAGAAAGTGTGACCTTGTCCAGCATCACATTTCTAATTATTTATTAAGGCTAGGAGTGGCTAAAGATCCCAAGAAAGCAGCGACACAATATATATATATATTTTTTTTTTTTACACCTTGAAAACAATGCCTGTGTATCTATACTGCTAAGCTATCTTTAAAATCTTTAAAAGCATGCTAAAGTGTACTTAATAAAACAAACCAAAAAAAAAAATATATATATATATATATCTCTCTCTTCGCCAGCACTAAAAGACCACTGGAAAACAATCATGGATTTTCCCCCCTACCTCTGATCAATGAGAAAACATTGCAATGGGTTACCAAAAAATTAGCAACACAATTTACAATTACCACAACAGCGCGGCATATTCAAATCGTAAACCCTTAAAACACTGACAAAGATCACTGACCTGCTGGCCGTACTGCATACGTCCTTGCATGCCCATAGGGTATCTTTGAGGGCCAGGGGGTCCATAGCCCTGGCCTGGGTAAGCAGGCCCCTGCTGGGGCCCTGTAGGAGGCCCTTGATGGGGCTGCTGGGAATAAGGCCCGCCTGACCCAAAAGGCTGACCACGCATTTTCCCCATTTGATCCATGGAGCCTGGAGTCTGTGGAACGTAAGGGACAAAGTGGTTTGAGCTAAGGTATCTCGCAGATAATGACAGAAAAGCATAAACTGAGTTTCACACAAAGACATCTACAAAGCTTTTTAAAAACTCAAGGACACATTTTCCAAAACCATTAAAATCAAACCATTATTCTGTACTACTGCACTCCCACACTTGAGAATTTGATTTTAAAAAGCTAGGGTGGAAATGAAAGAATAGCAAGGACAGAATAAAAATGCAAGAAACCACAAGAGAAGAAGAGAGAGAACAGCCAGAGGGGGGGAAACAATAGTGGAAAAAGGAGAAGGAAAAAGAGAGACAGCAAATAACCCTCTGCTGCCGATTCCCACGGTTATTAACCTGACCGCTACCTTGCTCAGCCTTAGTTAAGGAAGTCAACAGCGCTATATATAACTCATTTCAAATGGAGGGCAGTCTGCCGAATATTTAACACATCCCAGCTGTAGCTCTGCTTGAGCCTCGGCCAAGCCAGCTTTTCCTTTTTTCGCAAAAAGACGGCAATCTTGGCACCGAATGAATGACACAGGGCTTAATGACATGAGAGGAGAGGTTCAGCTTGACTTGCATTGAGATGAACGCTGGGACAGAAGTCCAAGATGTAGGGGGTCGCGTAAATATTGGAGTTGGAATACCAAGTCATTCTGTTGTAAACTAACAAATAACGACTGCGCAAACACTGATGGACAACAAAATACATCAAGTCTTCAGCATTCAATTTCGATATTTGCAGAACATGGCACTATAGAAATTGCATCAGCTTAAAATGGAATCTTTCGCATAGACAATCATCGCTTGCCAGCACTTTAAATACAGACCCAAGACTTTATTTTCCTTTTAGAAGCTTCCTTACCAACAAGCCATGACAATTCTAGAGTGTGTCCTTAAACATTCATTTTCACTGTGTGCATTTACATTTTTTTTTTAAATATTAATAAGTAGGCCTAAATGTAAATTAAATTAACATCCTTATAACAGCTGCGCTGCAGTTGAGTCTGCATCCCTGTTGTCCTTCAGGTTAAAAATGTATGCAATTTAAATACGTGGTGTGTTACATACGATTACAGTATATGAAATACTGTACTGCACTAGCAACATACATTTCCACAATTACTCGATGTACCAGAACAAAACTCACGCACAGAGAGAAATATAAGATGATGATATTCTATAATAATTCCCCTCTGTGCGTGTTCAAAAACAAGGCAAGAAATATTAAGCATACTTTCATGCATATTGTCCAACTTCTGTCCAGCGTTCACCTGCACAAAATATGATATCTAAAACCAATTCAAAATTTTCAGGTCAGTAAGATTTGTTTTTGAAAGAAATTAATACTTATATTCCTCAAGGATACATTAAATTCATTAAAAGTGACAGTAACACTGTAAAAGGAATGTATCATTTAAAAAAGGCATTCATAAAGATTTCTATTCATCAAATAATCCTTAAAAAGTGCAACATGGTTTCCACGACAGTTTTTAAGAAATATTTAAGCAGCATACTAGAATGATTTCTCAAGGATCATGTGACTCTGAAACTGAACCGCTGAAAATTCAGCTGTCACAGGAATACATTTTGATTATCAAAATATTACATAAAAACAGAGAGCAGTCATTTTAAATGTTTTAATGTAACAGCATTTTTTATTAATTTAACTAGGAGTGATCGTAAGTTGTTTTTTTTACTCTTACCATCCACAAATATTGAAAGTCTAAAATGAATATAATGATGACTTTAATAAGCTTTTTAATTAGCCACTTTCCTAATGAATATGCTTTCCTTTGATCCTTTTCATAAGTGCAAGTATGAGAGTTAGGAAAGATGTTTTCAAATGTGGGTTTCTGATGTTTTATATAACTTTATTCATAAAACATCATCAGAAGGCTGAAAAAGTGACATTGCCCGGATACTATCATACACTACATAACTACAAAATTTAAATATTTATTTTTAATATCATGCTGCTGATACAATTATGATGCCAAGATTCAGGTGATGAACAGTTTTAATAAAAGATGCTCAAGTTCGTTAACCAATGGATGAATCGTTGTTAGTAGGGTTGGGCGATGTCGACCAATTTGGCATTGTACGATGTCTAATGTGAAACATCGCGATGGACGATGACATCGTCATCGTAGGCGGTGGGGGTGGGGTGTTTAGTTGTAACTAAAACACCAAGCCCCGCCCCACGACGGACAAAAATAATAGTGTTCGCGTGAGCAGGTGAGAGAGGATCGAGTGCAGGAATGATCGCGGTTTGAAATGAGCTTGCGGGCCCAGTTTCTTCGTTTTCCTTTTGCGGAAATGATTTACCGCGCTCGCCAGCATCAGTGGTGCGCTCGCTTACTAATGGCATAGATTTGCCGCCATAGATTAAGTGTGTTTTTTTGCGAGCTGGTTGCTGCGGGGCGGAGCATCGCGATGCTGGCTCAGCATCGTGATGTCTATCGGCCATCGGCGATGAGCGATGGCTTCGTCTATTGAACCCAACCCTATTTTGAAGTAATTATTGTAAATTTTGTTCAGAAAACAGAAAAGCAACAACTTATAATCAAATACCATAAAGGCAGTTTGAAAGTCTAAGTATTCATATTACTTTCAAGCCTCACATTAAGGCTATATCACAAAGTCCTTCTTTTCCATCTTTGTATCTGATGACCCAGAACATAAATAAACCACCAAACAAAAAAAAAAATGATATTTTTGATTTAAAAGGTCAAATGACATTGTACAAATGATGCATTTTACGCATATGCTGGCTACCTATTCAAGTGTTACACTGACATATGAAATCCACACGTTGATAAAGTGGTTAACTGATGGAGACAAAACTAGGGACCAAACTCAAGACATTCAAATGTCTGTCAACACTTTCAAATGACCCTTTGTTAAGTCTTTTGTTAGGTCTCATTTTGTCTAGTAAATATAAGTCAGGCTGTGGAAAAATGGATGGCACAATCGTCCGTTTTTTTACAGACGGGTACTGACTCAAACATGACCAAAGCTTAAAAATGATTACTGAATGACAACAAAACAAGAAAGCGCACCTATCCTATCCTAGATTCATCTAGGATGTCTGTCTAATATCTAAGAGGCTCATTTAGAATCTGGCTCAAGTTCAAACCTTGAAAGGAGGCCTACGGCTGGAAATGCTCTAAAGTGTGAAACGACTGTGGGCAAGCTGCTCTTGACATTTTCCAGTGTCCGAATGGAAAAATAAAATAAATAAAAGCAGCACATGGCTAATCTGCATAAGATAAAGTGAGGGCTCTCTTGGCAGGAGAGGCTGCTGGACGGGCGCTGTGATTGGCCATGGGGGGATGGGGTGGACACCAGGAGACTGAAGGCAGGACAGCATTCAGACGCTGCTGCAGTAAGCATAACTCTGTCAGATTTTTAAAAAACTAATTATAAGAGAAGGTTCAAAGCTACATTAAAATTAAGCTATTAAGCTAATATAATTAATAACCAAGAACTTCTGTGCAAAATATAAAAGACCTACATTGAATAGGAGTCATTTCATCTTTTTTTTTTTTAATTAATACTATTATTTTGCAAGGCGCATTAAATTGATCAAAAGTGACAGTAAGTGCTTTTATAGGGTCACAGAGAAAAAATTTAAATGCTGCTTTTTCTAACTTTTTATTCAGATTCAGATTCCCCCTCCCAAAAAAAATTCACAATTTACACAAAAAATGCAGCCACACAACTGTTTTCGACAAAGATAAGAAGAAATGTTTCTTGAGCACCGTATCACAATACCAGAATGATTTCTGAAGGATTGTGTGATGCTGAAGTAATGACTGATGAAAATTATATGTTTATTTATATATATAAAAAAATATGTATGTATAAAAAAAATATATATATATATATATATATATATATATATATATATATACATATATATAAACAAACACACACACATATGATGGCAAAGCTGATTTTATTTTTACAGCTTGTATCAAT
>JAUCMU010000030.1:19496387-19518881 GCA_032275025.1 Enteromius treurensis | reverse complement strand
TACAGCTTGTATCAATATAAACTGATTTGTGAATATACTATTACAAATATATATATATATATATATATATATATATATATAAATTTATTCACAAATCTTACAGTTTATACTGATATTGAACAAATAAAAGTAGCATTTGTGTGGAAAATAAATAAATAAAAATGATAATAATAATTAACTGATACTCATACTCAGTACTTCAATTTGACAAGAACGTCCCTTGATGTAAAGCACTTTGAGTGCCTAGAAAAGTGCTACATAAAATGTAATAAATTATTTTAAAGACACTAAAAAAAAAAATAATAATAAATTAATAAAAGGTTGAAATTCTGGAATTAAAATTTATTTTTCACAGGTTCTCATTTCACAGTCTCATATTGTTATTAATCAAGAAAAGCAAGCATGAATAAGAATAAAATTCTAGGTCAAAACTCGCTAACAGTTTCATTTCTCTTATCAGATGAACAGTACGCACAACGACAAAACTGAAGCACATGTAGCCTCAACCTAATATGCTAAACCAAGTTAACTGTGGTAAACAGATGTTGTTCAACCTTGAAATTGCACTTAAAAGTGTTTGGACATATCCTAGACAAACAATCATGATAGGCACCACGTGACCAAGCATTTAGCATGCAGAAAACGACCAGTCAGGAAACAGTGCACAGCATCTACTGTAAACAACTGGCATGAATTAGGGAGAGTTCAAAAAGAATTTCTCGCTCAATATCCAACAGACTAGAGAAATAAGACACAGGCCATTCAAGTGTCTTCAATAACCGAAACGTCGAAAACAAACTTAAGATTCCCAGTTGATGATGAGCGACATCAAACCAGTTTCCAATCACAAATTTTGCAGTTATTGACATGCTTTAAATAAAATATGCATTTCATTCCCCTGTATAATAAAAAAGAGACTTCCACAAATCCTTTTTAAATTATATATATATATATATATATATATATATATATATATATAGTTATAGGTGTGTATACAAATAATGCATGTAAAAGGTCAACTGACAATATCCTGTTAAAAGTATCAGTGATTAAATAAATAAACTCCTATTACACCAATATGCAGAATTTATCTTAAAAGCATTGCCAGACATTCATTTCATAAACACGATACACCACTGAAAGAGTGAGGGAGGTGAGGAACATGAACTAATCAGCAAGTGTTTCAGTGTTACATCATATGCAATTATAAATGGCCAAGAGCACAGGATGCAGAGCCAATCAGATCTCAGCGAGCATGTCAACCCAAGACCAACTGTCTCCTGCCTTTGACAGGAGGATTTTACCTCCACAATTCAAATCCCACTGCAAACCAATCTGCACTTACTCAAATCACTGGGCTCGTGTTTACAAGCTGCGCGCACACAGACCGACATTCAATTGAGTCCACGCTTTTAAAAAAAACAAGCTTTTCCTCATCAAATGTGCTAGTAACGTCCTTTTAACGCGTGTTGAAATAGATTTTCGCCCAAAATGAGGATAATCAGCATATGTTTCTCTTCCGTTGAAGAGTGACACTTGCGTATCGGTTTACACAAGACGGGTTTTACCACATGAAATAACCGCTAATATTATGTTAATCATTCTCCTAATTAACATCAGAACTGACAAACAACACGCCAGCCTGCTAAATACCGCATATTCGATCAATCTACAACACTTTAAAGCATTAATAAAGCACAGAAAGGCCTATGAGGAAAAAGCTAAATGCGTTTAAGCCTCCTTGGTGGAGAAGCAGCCTGAGCTAAATACGCATTTTCAATCGGAGATCTACCTTCAACTCCAGCGATAATAGGCAACAGTTTTCATCTCACAACACGAGTCCAGCCACGAAGCTTGCGGCTTGCGGGAAGTTTCGTTGTTGTAACTAAATATAAGCAGTAAAGACGAGCTGCTGTGGAAAACCAAGCAGGCAGCCATTTTATAGAGTCTCTTGCTCAGACAATAGCTAGCACAGTGCGTTTCAACCACTCGTATGACTTGAGCAAAGCGATAGTCAGGTCGTTTTAAAGGCAATAGGGTTGTAATTTTACCTGGTTTCTTCCCAGGGGCTGCCCGGTACTTCCAGGACTCATGGGTGGCGGGTGATGGGTCCTTTGTTGCCAACCCGGATGGCCCCCACCGTACTGCCCGCCGCTGCTGCCCATATCTGCTGGTCCCTTAGCACCGTCCTGACCGCTGTAGTCGCTCGGCGGGTAACTCGGGTAACCCCGGGCACCGCTCGGTGAGGTGAGGAGCTGGTTGAGAGTCGGGGTGGATGTAGGCTGCGGGTTTCCCATGTTATATCGCTGATTGCTGTAAGATGCAGCCGTTGCTGGCTGCTGCTGCTTGGCTGACTGCCCCCCTACCGCCTGGGCTTGAGGAGCGCTGCGCGGAGAGTTCATGCCGTAGCTCTGGCCCGGGTACGGGCTTCGGTTCCCGAACGGACTGTAGCTGTTGTACTGGTGGTTCGGGAAGCCGTGGTCGTGGGAGTTGGGCTGATAGGGGTCCATCACGCTGCTCGACAGCGCGCCTGGCCCCGCTGCAGCTGCCATGCCAGGGCTTTGTTGTCCGCCATGTTGATGAAAAGGGGCCCGGCCGTAGTGCTGCGCGTAGTTATAGGAAGCGGGCTGAAACCCGGGCGCGTGATGGTGTACCATCCCGGGGTGGCTGTTCCCCTCCGGTCCGGTGGTCTCATTTTGATTATTGTTCACCCTCGACGGATTCCCGTTGCCGTTCTTCATCTCCGACTCCCCTCCTCCCCCAGCATTTCCCACATCGGCCCGGTCCTGCAGTTCCCCGCGAGCCGGAGATCCGCTCTCGAGTCCCGGCTCCTTATTTTCCTGCTGCTTCTCCCCCGGTACCGACTCCTCCTTTGGGTCTCGATCCGGTTTTTTCAGCTCGGAAGGCGGGCTGGTGTTGAGAGAGGTAGCGCTGGCGACCTGAGCGGCCATGATCCCCCCCCTCTCCCTCTCTCGGCGAGTCGGTCACAATCAAACGCGAAGCATTGAATGTAAATACAATAGTTTTACAACAATTTACCCGTGTCCCGACTCATCCCCACCCCTTACGCCGGACCGAATCCGGACTCCACCGTGGGCTCCGTTTTTTAGACTCTCTCGCACCGAGTTCCCGGGAAATGAAATTTAACCGACACGGAATTTGTGGGGGTTCTGTTGCAGAAGTAGACTACAGCCGAGGAACGGATCACACCAGCACGAGGCTCACTTAGATACAGCCATTTTACCGAGGTGCGCTGAGAGCAGTAAAACATGGCTCGGACTCTCCTCGGAGTGCGGAATGGATTCAGAGAAGGGGGGCTGGGTGGAGAGTGGGGGGTGTTAAATTGACGTTGCATAACGGCGGGGTTGAAAACTGCTCCTCGAACAGATTTTGGTGGGAAAACTGTGGCTGGAGTGAACTGAATGAAACCATATAGCCAGACATTACGATTGCATTAGTTGCATGCAGTGAAGTAAGCTTGTCTTACTGGTTTTGCTGTTGCACTGCCTATAAAATACCAAAGTCTGCACACACAAACACACACACCTACTTCACTTTCAAACCTAAAATGGGCTGATAGAAAAATAGATAGACAACATATTGTAGGCCTACATGAACATAAATTCTGTTTGTGTGTGTAGGCCTATGCCTGATTTTTGACTTGTCTGATGAAATAAACATTAATGAGTGTATCTAACATCACGTTTTAAGTCGGTACAGTGAAAAATTATTATTATTTATTTTGACTATATGCATGTGTAGAGAATAAAACTGGGATAACAAAATACTTTTTTAAATTTCTCATATATTTGAAACTTTAGGAGAAAATTTTTCTCATATCTTTTCACGCTGTGTATGTGGTACTTTGGTACAAATTCATCCGTCACTTGGTTGATGCTGGAAATAGGCACGTGCCAACATCTTCATAAAACTGTACAAGGTAAAGTGAAATATGCTACAGGCAACGTTTAATACAGATTATGTGTGACTGTGGGTGTTTAAGCGTTTTAAAATAGCTAATTTTGCCTTTTAGCTGAAGTTATGTTCGTAAATGTAATATAGTAGGGCCTATACATGCATTTCTCAATACATTTCGCTATCATTTTATAGGAAAAACAGTTTTGGCGCGGTGTTGGATCAGTCAAACCGGTTGAGAAACACTGTTTTAGGGGGTTGTGCTGATTGAAATGCGTTAGGAAAGTAAGAGAAGGGAGGGTTGGTGGTGGGTTGAGCTAGTCTGCAAGCAGGAAGTGAAAATGAAAAACGAGAGGGAGGGAGAGAGCACGAGTAAAGAAGAAAATCAGATAAACCACACAAAGTGGTTGAAAGGCAGAATACATTATCATCACAAAATAAGCCCATCTATTTATACTGTGGTTCAGTTTGGAATCTAAAAAGAGATAGAGAAAGGATCTCTGGGGAAAAATATCTTTATAGGAGAATAACACACCGTCTCTGGTTCTCTGCTCTCCCCACCCCCTCTCTCCCTGCCTGCCTCTCACTCGAGCTGAAGCTTTGCTGCTTGCAAAAGCAGCACAAGTCTGCTTTGGTATCTCAGTATGGGGGATGGGCAGAGCAGCACAGCGCACAACCTTAATGCAATGCAGAGCCGCTAGCATTGCTGGCCAACTCTGCCTGTGTCCTGTGAAGTAGAGAGATTCTCTCTGTCACTTTTTAACAGCATGTTGAATCTGGGAAATGTATTTCTCCCCACATTTACAATCGTACACCAAAGAATATGAGAGTAAAAGAAATAACTGATGGGAGCTGTTATATATCTTTGATTTGGAGGTCCAACATCTCTTTGTTAAATATTTGACGGTCAAAATGAGATGCCAGTGAGTAAGATTATCTATATCTTTATAAATAAGAGATAATTGCAAAAAAAGTTAATTATCAGAGCATTATATATAATCCAAAACTGAATCTATAATACTATATTCATAAAACAAATATTTAATGTTACATTAGCAAATGCTTTAATTAAATAGTGTTTAATGTTCATTTTATTTGTATATTTTCTGCTTTCATTGCAGTAATGTTATGTTTTCCCCTTTATTTCTTGCAGTTTTTATTCCTTTTAAATATGTCTGCATAGTTGGTATTTATTTACCATTTTAGATATATACGTTTTAGATTTAGTTAAATTAGTACTTCAGGCTAAACGTACCGTAATGAGAAATGTTACCTTGGTAACTAGCTGAGTTTTATTTTAGCGAATGTAAAAAAAAATGTAAAGTAATGAAAATGTTTCTGTTTTGGTTGTAGTTAACAATAACCCTGATTCAATGTATGCATTTGGCAGTATTAGTATTCCATGAGAATCAAACCCATGACCTTGCTGTTGCTACCAGTTAAGCTACAAGAAAGCCAATCAATGCAAAGCAAAAATCAGTCTTGAACTGTGAAATTTACTGCAAGCAGACATGTAAAAGATCCATATAGTGAATATTTGATAAATCTTAACATTTGTTTGGTTGAGACAACAATGAATTAAATTCAATAAATTGTGCTAAATAGTTAAAGTTGAATAGTTGTCGATTCGATGTTATTCTTCTCTAAAGCATGAAGAGATACCATTTTAAATACTCTGCATAATATTTCTGAGCGAGAATGAAATCTGGAAGACGTATAATGATTTTGCTGAGATTTCCAAGTGAAAAAAATGAAAGCCAAACAAGCACGGCTTTCATCTGTCCTTGTTTGTCAACAGTTTTAATGAGGCAGAGTACAAAGTATGGCACATTTTCTGTGTAAACAAAACCATGTGTATTCAAACCCTTTCATGACCCTCAGTGCGCCAATAAGCCACATGTATACACTGCTGGTAAAGGGAGGAAACTGCTCAGCAGAGCCCTTCATTCAATCAGAGTTTCATTCAATCCCTTGTTCTCAGACACACCCCCACATGGGAATCCATAAAGTAGCAAGAGCAGACACAAGGAAGTTGGTCCTCAGCCAGCAGGTTGCTGGGCAGCCGTCTCACACACAAAATTACTCTCTGAAGTGTGCTAGGGAAGGAAGTACCACTCCAGAGAGCCATAGGAAACCATAACTGGGGCATAATCGTGTGATCGGCACACACTCATGACATTCATAACAATAAATAAATTGTGTGTTCATGGTGACATCATTTGCCTGAGGAAAAACCATGGAAACCTTGGCTTGAAGTTCAAGTTTTAAAAAAGTTTTTGAAAAGAAATAAACTAAAAAAAGTTTTGTTATATATATATATATATATATATGGTGTGACAGAAGAATATACAAAAAAAAAAAAGAACAAATAACATGGACATTTTTTTTTCTCCATTTGTAGGTTTACAAATAGCATGAGGTTTATCTCCAATGTTAGAATTTCTTTTTTTTACACCATACTCCATAGGACACATTCATACTTCAACTTAACACACACACACACACACATATATATATACTGTATGCCATATGACTTATATAAACAGATTGGGGGAAACACAAGGGAACTTCCAAGGATTTTATGTGGCCTACAATGTATGTATAATTTCTATAATTTCTAAATTCAGTACTACAACTCTAATCCTAACCAGCAAACTACACATTGTATTGCACCTTTCTAAGTGCTAACATTCGTAACAATTCATGTCACTGTCAGCTTTATTGTGTATGAATTTATTTTGTCAATATAATTCAAATATAATAAAATCATAGCCCTGAATAGAAGGAAAGTGAGAAAATTACTGAATAAAGAAACATTTAACTTTTTCTTTGAGTGTAATATCCACACACCAAGCAGTTCCTGTCACACTGTAAATATCTTAACTTCTTTTATCACCCCAAATAATGCCTAGAGCAAAAATAGTGCCAAGCTTGCACATACTCAGACCCTGTAAAGCAGAAACAGATTTCACATTGCCAACTCCATTCCCTGTTTTTACCCTGCAGATTCGACTAAAATGCGGGCTGGATTCGGACCTGACATGGACATCGCTCTCTAGCGCATGAGGTTCTAATGACACATACATCGTGGATTCGTGGAATAGCGCAGTCCTCTTTGTGCACTGTTTACAATAATATTCTCATTCTTTTTCTTTTTTTTTACAAGCGTATATCGCAGCATATTTAGTTATACGTAAATATTACTAAGTCATCTCACTGTCACAAGCGTTTTTAGAGTGCAATATAATGGTCGCAATCCATTCCGCGTTTTTTCACGAGTCTCAAACCAAGTGCGCTAAGAGGCGAAGCACTTCTTTCTGGTTCCTGGAATACTTCCGTGGCTCGCACAAGTATGTGTTAAGGTGACTGTTGTGGAGATTTATCCCTGAGAGATGCTGTGGCACTTTCATACATAAGCTTTAATGACTAGATCATATTTAACTGATATTGGGAAGAAAAACATGACCAAAAAGACGAGTTCAACAAACATCGAGCACTATGTAACACAGTTGTCATGTCTCCCTTTCGTGTACAATGCATTCCTGTGTTCCTCCGCGAGTGAGAAGGCCTTTTCAAGGTCCAGACTACACATGATGGGAAAGGTGTTCCAGCTCGATAAAGGTTCTCTGCCACAAGTTAGCAAATTACGCGCCATGTATCAAGAGAGCGGGAAAGAAAACGCGTGTAAACGAAAAAAAAACGAAACCAGAATCTTTATGTACTGCTTTACAAGGGTGAATCAAATAATAAAATCCAGCAGCGTTAACTGATTCGCTTAAATTATCCACAATTTCACACATTTAAGCACGCCGATCATTTATTAGTTATTTTAACGTTTCTTTTGTCGTAAACTGTCTCTAATTTGGTCACAAAATTTAATTTCAGGCGACTGCAGTTTTTCAAGATTCAGTGATAAACGAGAAAAAGCTGGACTACTATATTGTGTGAACACGTAGCCGTTACGATGGCAACATCTAGTGGCGATACTCTCCACTGCACTCACACACACACACCAATCAATAAGTTGTTCAGAGGAAGTTAATTCATCTATTTACCCATCAAATCACTCAAGCTCAAACACTAAGCTAAATGTTTACGAAACCCAGAACAAACATTCTCAGTTTCTTCTATCAGTGCAACTCGAGCTGAAATAATGAGATTTAGTTTTACTGTGCACAAACAGTACTTTGCTTGGATACATAAGCACATTGTTTCTTAGATACAGGTAAATACGTCTTTATTACAAAATAAGAATTATAGTGTATTGTTTATCTTGTAAAGTCACATCTGATACAATTTATTTTTTGCAATGCATGTCTAAAACGTCTTGTTACTGGACTTTTCAATTTAAATACATCTACAATTTTCTGTGAATGTACAAATTTCAGTGTGTAAAAACATTTCTTATTTTGTTCATTTGTGGTTATAGCGTGCATGTAATGTGTTTGAATGTGAGAAATAAGACCTTTCCATTTTCCTATTTTTTTTTCTTTATTAAACGATATAAAAATGATCACAAATCCATAACTTCATCCTCCCCAGTTTTCCCAGTGGCCTCCATGTATTTCTCCTGTACACTGAGAGTTCTGAGTCAAATGGTTAAGGACAAACTAAATTCAACAACGTGACTGCAGAAATGAACAGAAGTGTGTTCAAAAAGAACAATAAACTAAACCGTATTATAAGGATACGTGCTGAACTGAAAGTCTGCTCCAACTGCAGCAGACATCATAGCCTGCAGGTTCCTCTCCTCCAGGTCTCCAAAGCAGTAGCCATTAGCTTTGTCCACAGTTCTCAGAACCTGAGTCATGCTTTCTTTGTCCTGTAGAGAAATGACAATGGTCAAAATCGTAGCACAAATCTGCATGCATTTCATTACAATGGCGAAAGTGAGCACTAACCTGAACATTAAGAGGTACAAAAGACACCAAGCTGTAGTCCTGGATCACTTCAGCCAACTTCACATTCAGGTGGTGAAACTTTTTGAAGAAAGGGTCTAAGGAGAGATGCTCCACCAAATAAGTCAAGTCCAGAACCTCAGTGTAGAAGTCTAGATTGAAGGCTTATAAATAAAAAGTAGGTTGGTATTCAATTAAAGTGTATCAACAAATGAGACATTTCTTCATCAGTCTGGACTGCATTATCTTACCAAGTTTGCCATACTGCTCAATGAGGTCCATTTTGGAGAGCACATTGACATGTGGCAATTCAACATGCAGCATGGTGGACAGGGACGTACAAAGCACAGAGATGAACTTGGCCGGATCAGCACAATAATGAGAATCCACCAGATGCACTGCGGTCATCTGCAAACATCAGATGAAATTAGACAGGAAATACATCTTAATAAACCATAAGAGGAGTTCAGGAAACTTTCCCACCATCTACGTACCCTGAAATTCCACTTCGACAACTGCGCAAATATATTCTTCACCGAATTATGGTGAGTGTAAAGTTCCACCTGACCTGGGCAGTCAAAGAGGATGTAGCAGTCGTGGTGGTGCTTCAGCTTGCCCTCTAACCAGTCCAAATTTGCCTCTAAGTATTCCATAGAATAGATAAGGCCACCATTGGGGCCAAGTTTTAGACCGTCCATCACATCGTCCAGAGTGATGAGCTCGGATATATCCACGCCACACGGATAGGGTAGGCCTTCATTGGCAGGATCCAGGTTCACCACGACCACCTTGCGCCCGAGGTGGCTGAGAAACTCTTGCATCCCCCGGCAGTAAGTGGTTTTACCTGAGCCAGGTGGACCAATCACAACCTGACCAAAACGCAGAGCTGGTTTTGGAGCATTTGATGATGTCATGATGAAGCAGGTTCACCACTGTGTTACTGAAGAAACTAAACTACATCTAAAAGAAAAAGGCAAATTTTTTTTCGACTTAAGCACACTTGTGCACAGAAAAACTGCACTACACGAAGGTGTGATGACAGAAATTGTGTCTTCAAGAGAGATAGAAGAATAAAAAGGAGCTTAAAATAAGTGATGGTAACAATCCATTAAATTTCCAAATATTGGTGATCGTTTTTATTTGTATAACGTTAACGTTACTTGGATGTTAATTCTAACGTTACCGAATAAAGATTAGGCACTCGTAAACAAACCCATTCAGACAGATAAGACAAAACCAAATTAAACTAGAATGATTGTGAAGCCAAATACTTCTTATACCGTAAAACAAATATACGTGAAACAAAACACATCCACACAAACCTTTTAATGTCAGTGAATTATTTCGCTCCAACATGACGCTGCAAGCGTGACGGAAACCGGATGTTAAGGATTTCAAAATAAAAGTCGCGCAAAACTGACTTTGCGGCTCCTCTTATAGAACACGAGAACTTTACAGGACTTTACTTCACGAAATGTATTATTGAAAAGACAAAATGTGAGAATTATGTCTCCGCGCACGGCATAGGCTATATTGTGATAAATACTAAGCGTAATTCCAATATTAAACATATAACACTACCTTCACAACTACTCGACAAAGGAATAATGTCTGGGTCATCGTTTTCAGATTCCCTCATATACTCTTACAGTGTGTGCAGTTAATCAAAAGGCCAACATTCACTATAATCCATCTTTATTTTACAATACAAAACATCTAAAAATCAAATATGAATGTACTGTGAGAGAACAAAAAAATTCTAGAAGAACATGCCATCTTTTGAGTCTCCATAATCATAAGGGTGATCATCTGATTGATTCAACAAGCCAGATCACAGAATGTATCTAATCACGAAAGACTACAAACTAAAAGACATGAAACAAGCACTCAAATCAAATACATCCAGTCTATTTACAGTAACCAAATCTGGACATTATATGCACTACTTCAAGAGTATCCAAAATATATGTTTTTTTCTTTTAGATTAATTATTTCTGGCATTGAGCACTTGCTTTGAAGAACAACACTGTACACAAAGTTTGATGGGATACAAAACTATCCACCTGAGAATAGAGTCGTACAGACAACTTGGGCAGGCTGAAGCGAGATTCTTTCATTGTCCTTGAGGAAATTCTGAATTAATAAATTCATGCTGGTCCTGTTCCTACCGATGAAACTCTCCAGCACAAAGCATAACTTTGGTAAACATTGACGCGAATACTATTCATCCAAGCCTTCATCCTCTTCAACCTCCTTTTCGTCAACCTCGGCTGTGTCAGAGAACTCGTGAAGGAGCACATACTCTCTGCTGCTGAAGCCAAACTTCAGCACGTCCTTCTCTTTTAGCTCGTAGTAACGCTGAGGCTCTATACGCTGATTGTTCAGGTAGGTTCCATTACCAGAAGCCAGATCAATGATGTACGGCTTCACTCTTCTGCCCATGGTGCCATCCGCCCGTGTAAACTCCACTAATCTGGAGGCGATAAAAATCAGAGACAAAAGTTTAATCATTATGAAGAAATGAACACTTGAATTCTAGTTGCTTACTAGTAGAATATTAGCCATTTATTAGTAGTAATTAAGCACATAATACCTTATTCTACATCCCTAATCCTACTCAAAACCTAAACTTAACAACTACCTTACTAACTATTAATTACAAGCAGCAAATTAGGAATATATTGAGGGAAAATCTTAGTTAATGGTGATTAAATGTTCCCTATTCTCTATTCTAAAGTATTACCTTTCTTCTGTATTGTGATCTACATTAACTTTCATATTATGAAAAGAAAAAATGCTATGGATGTTAACTGCTACTGTAAACTATCTGGTTACCAGCATATAAAAATATATTCTTTTGTGATAAGCATAAGAAAGGAATTCATATAGATGGGGAAGAATAAATAATGGAAGAAGTATCATTTTGTGGTGAATCCTTATCCTTAATTTACTTCATATCTTTTATTGTTGTTCTGACCTGTACTGAAAAACAGCATGCTGTTTGGAACATGAAGGGTGGTCGATAGGAATGTCTGCAATCTTCCTCTGTCGTCCAAGAAGATACGCACTCTGTCTGTGGATGTACATGACAGGTAGCGGTTCGTCATTCTTAAAGGGGTACAAACGCCATCTTCGTTTAGGGATTCGGGCCTCGGGAGGCTCATTATACTTGATCACCACCCCCCTGAATGTATTGGTATCTTCCACCAAGGCACCTGATAGTTCAAAGTTCGGCTTTTCCTTTTCTTCTGCAGGTGCAGAATCACCAGTGTCTTCACCGCCAAACTCATGCTCCTCATTACCACTGCCACTCTGAGCCTCCTGTCTGAGGCGATTCTCCCGGCGCCGTTCATTATGTCGTTCCCTGTCAGCCTGTTGTTGCTGTTGTAGGTAAGCTTCCCGCTCTCTTCCTCGGTTTCTGTTCTGTTCTCTGTCTCGCTCTCTTTGCCGAGGCCGCTCTCCCTCCCTTTTCATCCTGCGATCGTCTGAATCATCCCTTCTCTCCCGATGCCGATGACCTTCAGATCCTCTGTGATCATCTTGCTCCTGTGAATCAAAACAAAATCTTTTTAATCAAAACGTCCATTTATTGCATTTTTTAAATTGCTTTCAATTACAACAATAATTCATAGTAATAATACATAATTATTATTACTGAAAACAATTCTTTTAAATATACATATGTATTATAAACATAAGTATTGAAAATACTAGATATATTAAGTACGAATAACTATCTGTAAACAACAATTATTAACTTATTTTAACTACAAAGAATGTCTACATAACTAAGACTACAATAATTAATAGTTTAAGCTAAATCACATTATTTTAACGACTGTGTGTGTGTATATGTGTGTGTATAATGTAACTATACACAACATATTTGGTAAACAAAAATACATCTTGCTTATTAAATATCCTAAAATACCAACAATTTAACACGCGCACACACACACACACACAAAGAAACAATAATAATAATAATGTATAAAAAATAATAATAATAATAAATAATATTAATGTATTTCAATACCAATGAAATTCAATAATTAGTGTTATATATAGTATTATACATCCAATAATCAAATTATTTTGTGTTGCAGTTTGTTCCCCTTGAATTGCCTACTGTAAGCCCGCTGTGCTTTTTAATGCATTTAAAAACAGCTTTCTTGTCAGTTCAGGACATTGCATCACTAACTTAGGACAAGCTGAAAGGTATCAGTTTAACTCACCCGCTTTATCCTATCGTCAGTGCTGCGGTGTGGGCTCCTACTTCTCCGGGGTCGAGGTGATCTCTCCTGCTGTCTGCCCGATGAACGGTCTCTCCTCGCTGGAGACCTGTCCTTCCGTCTGACAGGGGATCTACAAACACAGTTTAGAAAGCATTTTGCAATACAACTGACTACAACACGACGACCTGTTGATCATCGCCACATGCAACACTTTTTAATAGAAAGTCCAGATTAAACACGTATGAACAATCCCTCTGTTCGGCGGAGCTGTCATGTCTCGTAAACAGGCTGAGGTACAGGTCGCTCACCTGCTGTCTCGTCGTCTCGGTGGAGGGCTGCTGCTCCCTCGGCTGGAGCCTGAACTGGATCGGCGGACCCGCAGAGGCCGCGAGGGACTCACTTTTTCTTGTTTAATTTTTGTCTTTACATCTCGGACAGGAGATTCTCTGTATCGTCTCCTGTTGTCCATTGTGAAATACGGTGGCCTATTAGCTTCGTGAGAAGTAAGAGTCGTTCATACCAAATGGAAGCATGAAAACAGATTCAAACCGCATTTACGAAACTTCCACAAGTGCTTCCGGTTTCGAAGCTTGTACGCTGAAGAAATTTGTCCGTCCTTTTTGGAAAACGCAATTTTAGTTCCGCTTTCTTCAGAGCTTCAACACACAGTGTAAACAGGTAAACGAAGCAAGAGAAAAGTTAATGATTTAGAGAGAACCACTACAAAGGTTACACAGGTTATATTATGTAAATAACGAGATAAAATGAAAAAAGGGGAATTAAAAAACAAAATGTGTTAGAGCACAATAGTTAAACAACAAACAAATAAAACAAAACCCAAAGCACGATGAGTTAAAATAACAAGTAAACAACAAAATGTGCACATTCACTTCAAAATCGTATTACATATTATCATTAAGAACTTTTTGCATTAACAGCCTGCCACCCAGTGGTGAGTTGTTTCGTGTTTTGGAACATAAACATTCGAAAAATAGAACAATACAAGATATTTGTATGTAAATTCTTTTAAAATCACATAATATTTATTAATGATACATTCTCCCGGTTAGTTTGGTTTACTTTCAAGGACTGACCTGCTGCGTGATAGGAAAGAGCGGTAGTTATAGCAACGGGAAACAACAAAACGAAACTTTCGCGGCGTTACGTGGGTACACGAAGTCATCCAAAGTTACATACTAACGAGGAATTTAAATCATTTCTGTACGTTTTCTTGACACTTCCACATTACAAGCATGATTATCCCAACGGACTCCTTGCTGAAGTATGATTCTCCGGTGTTGGTCAGCAAGAATACAGAGAGGAAATCTCCAAGGGTAAGCACAGTTCTTGGATGTAACGTTAAGGTTATACAAATAAAAACAAACCTGCAGCCACCGTAAAGTATAACGTTACCTTGTTGCTGTAATGAAGCTTGAACATTAGTTTTTATATCTTGTGTCACATTTGACAGAGTCGCCCTTTGAAAGTGAGTTCCCAGCAGATGGTAGAAAGCGGCCCAGGCCCTACTCCTCCTAACCCCAAGAGCCCCTCAGTGGATGCCAGCAAACAGCAAACCGAAGAGATCCTGAATGCCATTCTACCACCACGGTAAAATAAAACAAGCGGTTTATTAGAATATTTATTAATCATTTTCCTTAATTGAGTGTGGATCCCACCATGAGAGGATTGCATACGTTTAATAATATTTTTTTTTTACCAAATTTTTAATTTTACAGACCTCAAACGTTTAAAAGATAGTTTATAAATCTTTCAAACGGTTCTGTTACAGGGAATGGATGGAGGACAACCAGTTGTGGGTGCAGCCGGTGTCCAGCGCTCCGTGCACACGCACGGATGTTATAAATTTGCAAGAACAGCTGGACCGAAGCCTGCAGGGAAGGCAGGCCAGAGAAACGGGCATCTGCCCTGTGCGCAGGGAGCTCTACTCTCAGTGCTTCGGTAAAAATACACATATTACTAATGAAGTGTCATATTTACGGCTGTGGTGATTCACAAGGCATTCCCTCCTTCAAATGTCTCAGATGAGTTAATCAGACAGGTCACCATTAACTGTGCCGAGCGGGGCCTTCTGCTGCTGCAAGTTAGAGACGAGATTCGCATGACCATCGCTGCCTATCAAACACTGTATGAGAGCAGTGTGGCCTTTGGCATGAGGAAAGCACTTCAAGCAGAGCATGGAATGGCTGACACGAAGAAAAAGGTCATTTGTTTAAACATTAAGCATATTCTAAAATTTGTAATTTTTGGAAACATCTCCATTTGTGTTCTGCAGAAGAAAGCAAGCCTTTATCTTTAAAGTAAGACCCGACAAGCACACATTAAATGACGATTTTCTGCTTGCTGAGATAAAAACTGTTGGTAGATTTTAGAGTTGGAGAGCGAGAAGCGGGATTTGGAAAGGTTGCTGAACGAGCAGAAGGCTAAATGTGAGGCCATCGAGAGACGGGAGGCAGAACGGCGGGAAATTGAAGAAAAGAAGCATGCTGAAGAGGTTCAGTTCCTCAAACGAACTAATCAGCAACTCAAGGTAAAGGAGAGATCATCATCAATCATAAATGCTGATTATTTTTTTTCTGACTCTTATGCAACCATTTACTTTTTTAGGCACAACTGGAGGGCATAATTACCCTGAGGAATAAGGCCTAAATATTTTTATAATAATAATACTCTCACTCTCATACGATTTTAAATGAATAAAACATTTATTAAAGCATCTCTTCTGAGTATTTTTTTTATTTATTTCTCCAAACAAAAGAACATATGTAGATGCACGGGTACATAAGACACATTTCAACACTGCAGAATCAGAACACTGTCTTAAGTTAGAAGCGTTGAAAATGCACAGTACTGAAATGAATTAGCTGAGACTGTAGTTACAATGTTCAGGACAATGGCTGGTGCCACAGCATGAATAAAGTGCATTGGAACAATTGTATTTGAGATCAACCGAACCTTCACTTTTTCATACATCACTGTGATTCCATACCAGATGTTCCAACCTAGCCACCGACATGGCTTTAGAAACAGGGATTGATGTGACTTGGTACCTGGCCAGGTATTATCGCTTAGCTCGTTTGGCTTTCTTGCCATCCAAGGGCATTTTTCTGTTCTTATTCTTGTTCTTGACATTGTGCGTTTCATAATAGCGGACCCCCACTTTCTTCACTTTCTGGGCACGCTCCAGTCTTCTTTTCTGTTGAGGTGAAGAAGTTCAACAGAAAGGAGGAGATAAGTTTGGTCTCAAATTTATGTGAGATGTCTGGACTGAGAAATCAAGACATTTGAGCTGCTAGAATAGTGCATACCTCTTTAGATGTGACTTTTGGATGCTGTGCAGGCTCCTCATCTTCAGCTTTCCTCTTTTTACCCAAATTCACAGCTGGAAAATCAAAACAGGAAGAGTGTCGTTACTCACTTATTTGGAGCACCACACAACCCTTATCACTGACACAAGATTATTTGGAATATTTAGTGTATTAACCTATGTTTCAAATGATATTTTAAATATTGTTGATATTGCGGTCAACATCAATATTTAGTGTTATTGTCAATATTTAAGTACTGTGAATATACTGTTTGGGGTGAGTAAGTTTTAAATAAATGAACACTTTTATTCAGCAAAGACGCACTAAATTTGTCAGAAGTGACAGTGAAGACATTGGTTAAAAAGATTTCTATTCCACATATATGCAGGGTGTTTTTTTAAACGTTCAATTCATCATAGAATTCTTAGAATGTATCACATTTTCCACAGTAATATTGAACACCAATATTAATAGGAAATGTTTCTTGAGCACATGATACTGAATACTAGAGTAAAGATGGCTGAAAATCTATTAATGCCATCATACCAATTACATTTTAAATTGTATTCAAACAAATAACAGTTTTAAATGGCAATTATATTTCAAAGTATTACTGTTTTTAACTGTATTTCTTATTAATCAAAAGAACCCTTGGTGAGCATAAAAGATTTTGTAACATTAAAAAAATCCCCAAATATATATGCATTATCTTTGAAATTGCATATAAATACAATTTAAAAAATGTTAATTAATAAAATAACAATAATAATGGCTTATTACATTAAATACACAGCCATAACTTTTGATACACAAACATTTGGCATTCATTTGAGTTAGTAGTACCTTTTCGTTGCAGATTCTTTGCATCTTTCTGCTTTGCTGTAGTTTCAGTGAACACCTTTGTAGACAGGCCTTTAGGAATTCTATATAATTCATTAAGATAACATTATATTACCAACAGAGAAGAGCTAACCCTATATCATATCTTTACTGATTATATATTGAAGTACTTCTATGTTTGCAGTTTATATTTTGCATTGCTTTGTATATTTTAGCTCTTGCTGTATATTCTTTATAGTGTCCTGAGAAGTGCCTATAAATAAAATATGATCAATATGAGCTTAAACAAACCGTATGGCGGAGAAGTGCTTCGATTTGGCACGATCAAGAAAATGCTTTAATTTGGAAATCTTCTCATCGATCTCTTTATTCATTTCACATGTGCTCTTCTTTTCTGCTTTGGTTGTTGAGTCAGAAACAGAGTTTTCTTGCAGTTGTTCACCAGTCTGCTCTTCCACTGCTGCTTCCTGCTCCTTGTCCTCCTCATTTTCCTCGTCTTGCTCATCTTCATCCTCTGACCAGGAGGGATCCAGTATGTCAGGTATCTCAACAGGCACAAGGTCCTCCTCGCTGAACTCTGGAGCGACGTTTATTTTGCCAAAGTTCTGCTTGACGTTGCTGAAGATTTTCTGCATCTCCTCCTTATCCTGTCTAAGACGCTTTTGATCTTCCTGCTGACTAGACGAGGCCTCGTCCACAACCTGAGCTTCAAGTCTGTTTTCCGACTCTTCCTGCTTGGTTTCCATCTCAGGCATTTCCAGCATCAGTTGTGCTTTGTTCTGAGTGGAAGGATCAAGTGTCAGTTTAAGACTATAAATGTTTAACTGCCAGTATAAAGACAGTCAAAATTCACATAATTATGTTGGCCGCGGTGACTTAAGAGAATCTGTACCAAGTAATTCAATATGCATTAAGGAAATTACATTTAAACAATGTTTTCCAAGGTCTTTTAAAATAACATAAAGCTCTGATGTTAGCAAAAGATGCAACAGTGATGATCTTGGAAGACATTTTTTGAATATTCAAGTAAAATTTACAAAGACGAAGCAATTTTTTGGCTAAAAGACGCTAAAATTTGTAGGATATTAAGAACAAATGTCCATTTACCCCTTCATCCATCTCGCATCCCGGGGGCTTTACAAAAAAGGGGATGCGTCCCCTCTGCCAATCATTCAAAACCATTTTAGAAACAGTAGACAGATCTGGCTCTCCACCCTGTATAAGTGGAACAACACAAAATACCAATCATTACAGCATCAATGTGTACAGTATTTGGGCAGAGATGAGATGTAAGCTAAAAAAATATATCTAATTTTGCACTAAGTCTTAGTGGTTTTGGCATTAGAGTATTGTAAATTAGAAGTTAAAATGAAATGTTTTCCACTGGCTTAAAGTAAGTAAACTGTCACATCTCAATCGGACACTTGAGAGGAAAGAGTAAACAAATGTGCCTCGAGGACCAAGCTGACAGTTCGTTTTATCAGATTCTCCACAATCAGGCCAGACCTTGAGCAGTTTTCCGGTGCGAAAGGCGAGCTTTTCCAGGAAATCCTCGGCAGAGTTCCAGGATGGAATGCGGTATGTCTTCTGGATGTACTCTGCTTTGGCCCTCTCCAACACCGCTCCAATGTGGTCCTCTGGATTTCGGATCTTCTCCACTTGAACCTGAATGCAACAGATACAAGTGAGTGGATGAAGCCAATGGGATTGTGAACAGTGAACTTTGAGAGTCAACGTACCACTCCCTTCAGCACAATGTCACTCTCACTGTCGTCGGAGGGATAGACGACGCCAGGACAGTCTATGAGGAAAATGCGTCTCATTAGTGTGATATACTGCCAGACCTGTCAGAAAAAAAAAAGAGAGAGAGAGAGAAAGAAAACATTTGGTTATGGCATTAAGGTTGACCTTGAGCCATCTGACAAAAAGTCCATAGATTCATCCATGACATCCATTTAAGAAACCACAAGCCTGAAAACATTTCAATATAACTAACTACATTTAAATATACGCAATTTATAAGAACTTTCGACAAGTTAGCAAGCAGTTAATTAACTTTTAAGTTTATAAAACTAAAATGAAATAGATTGTATGTTTATGAATGGGACTGACTGGCCAAAGGCCTAAACAGTGATTCAGGCAAATCCAACATTTCAACATAGGAAAGGCTAGTTAATAAAGCACAACCATTTTTTAAGCTATTAAAATCAAATCAAAGCTATCTAACTCATAATTGAACTAGAAAGACTGTTGTTAAAAGAAAGGAAAATAGAAGACAGAAATGTCTACTAATTGAAGAATCACTCAAATCAGGGCACATTGGGGAAATTTCAAAATGAAACAATTTATCATTTAAAACATAAACAGAAGAGCGTGGAAGTCCAGATTTGTTTAGAAATTGATTTCAATCTGGCCTCTGTAAGTAATTTTTTTCCTTGCACTTTCACTCGCTCTCTGAAAACCATTTCTCAGTTCCATGTTTGTAAAATGAGAGGAAAAATTTGACAACATTAAAAAAAGTAATTTCACACAAAAACATGAATACACAAAAGTTGCAGCCAAAACCAAAATGGAATGCTGGAAACCTTAGCTGTCCAAAATGTTACCACATGTCAGGATCTGGCAGGTAACCTTACACATAAAAAATAAAAGCTGAATCATTTAATGTCATGTGCAAGAGGAATCACTTCATCCTCTGATGTTCATGTTTAGTGCATGATGAGCACACTCATCTGAATAGAATAGGTCTTGAAATACAGCATAATGGGTTATTATTATTAATGGTGCTTTTTTTGGCCCCGAGTTCTCATTATTTGTCAACATTCATATACACTGTATGGAAAATATCAGCATGAACATTGTGTTACACTTCTTTTGTGTCCATACGAGGAAAAAGTCGTTGCAGTATGCAAGCTAATAACAGATTTTTTAATTTTGGGGGAAACTACACCTTCAAGAAAAATGTTTAAATTAGCACCAAACAGAGATAAAGGTATGTGATTGGCAAATTACAGAATTAAAAAATAAATAAATAAATAAATAAACTGTCTTTTCCCTCAGGTAGTATGACTACACAACAAATAATTATTTTAACAAATTCCTTAATAATTTGGATAAATATTTTATTATTATTTAAAAAGAAAAATTTTATTATTGCAAGGCTATTATTGTACTGTAAAAATATAATCATTTTATATTTGATAATTAAGCACAAAATGCATCAATTTATTTTTCTCAGATTTCCCCCCCCCTCAAAATTCACATGGCTCCTAATTTTCACATAGCAAAATACAGAAATCCATGTTAAAAGTGACATCCCTGAGATCTTACCTTTGTTTCACCAGCAAGGGGTGCCACGTTACAGACTTTTTTGGAGCGTAGGGTATTGATAACAGAGCTCTTTCCAACGTTGGGGTAACCAATGAAGCCAACACTGATCTGCTTTTTATCCGAGTGGAGCTGAACAAAAATGAATATGGACATGTTAATACTAGGCAAACGTCATTGTGAAACGCAGCAATTAAATAGAAGAAATACACACATGATATCACGGTCAGTTTTATGGTATAGAGGTCAAACAAGATGATCTTGGATCACCCCTTCTCCCAATAAATTGCACACATTCCTTCTTGCGTTTCATTCTATGCTTATAAAAAGCGGTCCAAAAAAATAAAGACATGATACACAACCTACAAAGACCTCTTAAATGTCATCACACCTGTAGATTTATATCGCACACATGGTAACCGTGATATTTTTGCACCGCTGTTTTCGAACTCCTAAAAGAGTGTCCTGTCATATAAACCTCAACAAAATTTATGTTACGTAAGCCCTCTCTCCTTTTTAGTATTTCCAAGTTTTTGTTTACGGCTGTGCTTCCAAAAATAGCTACGAGGCAGATGTGAAGACAGGACAGGAGCCCAATAGCATGGGAGGGTGGGGTGCATCTGGTACCCAACCAAACAACTGCTCTCTACATCTGTTCCCATTATGGACCAAAAAAACAGACTGACCTTGTCCGAAAACTTCAGCTTGAGTAGATAAATGATGCGGACCGAAACTGCTGTGCGTTTACAACCTGTTGCCCCATGGTTTCCAAGGCTCAATAATGTGTATAAGCGTTACAAAAACATTGTAAATGTTAAAAGCCTCACCTTGCCAAACTGCCGCAGGAGCTGGATAAGGGAGCCTTTACCAAAAGAATTGGTAAGACTGGCGTGAAAGGCCAAAGTGGGGTATTCCTGAGAAAGAACTGCAACCCAGCGTTTCTACAACGTAGAATAAGCAAGAAGGACAAACATTTCACATATAGAAAAATAAGAAACGCAACCCGTAATAATTGCTAATCAACAACAGTATTCATAAGTGTTCCCATTTGTAAAACCTGCACAAAAAATACAAATAAGCAACCTCTTCATAAAACACATTTTATCATAAACTCAAGAGTAATACGGACATACAAGTGTGAAGGCGGTTTCTTTATTTGTTTTTAACAGCGGAATTCATATTTTTCAATTTTTTAATAAATAAATATACATAGTAACTGCAGTGCCGTGCTGCTCATATATATCAGGCAGAAAAATGTCCCTCTCCGCACTCCAAACTAGTCGTCTGTGGATGAGAATCTAAAACAAGGACTGGTGGGACATTGTCCTGCTCTACTTCACAGTTGCTGAGTGAAAGGAGAGTTTTATAATGACAGGACATGCATTTATACAACACTTTTCTAAACGATGAACTGTTTGTTCTGCATGTCATCTGCATAAAATTAAGCACCTAGCCATGCAGTCTACATTTACAAACATTGGGTGGAAAAAAAGGGCCATTTGGAAGAGCTCGGTGACTTCAAGTATGGCACAGTGGCACCTTTGCATTAATGCTATTGACTTCCATAGTATTGGAGTAGAACACTATGGAGGTTAATTAGGACCATGAACAGTTTATTTACCAACATTCTTCAAAATAGCTTTTGTGTTCAACAGAAGAGCAAAATTCATAGAGGTTTGGAAAAGGGATGCAACGGTTTTTGGTGGTTTATCGAACCGTTCGGTTCGCCCTGTTCGGTTCGCCCTGTTCGGTTCGGCACACCCACATGAACCGCGATATTTCAGTAGCCTATTTTAGGCATTAAACTTACATTTTAATTAAATTTGGCATTTGCTGTGTATTAAGTGCATAGACAATCAGGCGATGGTCAGAAATTCTCAAGACTAGTGATGTGTCGTTCTTGAATGATTCGTTCATTTTGAACGAATCTTTAATGTGACTCGGGAAGAACGA
>JAUCMU010000030.1:19480736-19496287 GCA_032275025.1 Enteromius treurensis | reverse complement strand
TTAACATTTCAGCAGCAAAATTATTCCAGAACTTGACGACGCGAGTAAGCGCCACCACTTAGTGATACATTTTGTTAACGTTGTTTGTTCTGATGGAGTATTTAGAAAACTTTAGCATTCTCTTGTTGCCGTCAGTATTTATTTGAATAACGTTCATGTGTATATTTCACTTTATACTGCACTTTTTATATTGTCTGTTTTTGAAAGAGGGCAAAAATAAGTGTTCTCTTTTAAAAATAAATGTGGTGTTTTGACTTAATCTGTACCTTTTTAACATTTAATATTGTCTCTGTACCTTGATAACTTGAAATAGAGAGGGCAAATGACTTCCCTCTATACTGTACAGTAATATTGATGTATCGAAACCAAACCGTGGCCAGAAAACCGTGATACAAACCGAACCGTGGGCTCACTGTAACGTTGCATCCCTAGTTTGGAACAACATGAGGGTGGACATAAAGTGTTTTTTTTCTACTTATAACGTTTTCTTAACCGATGTTGAGTTATTTAAACTACCACACAACAAATTTGTGCATATGTTTCTTTTAGTTGGCATGCATTAGACTTTTTTAAGTCAGTTTCTGTCCTTAGAAAGCCCAATTTGATCCTTTTGACGTCGGATGAAATCCCTGGAATTTAGAACCAAATCCGATTTTACGTGTGGTTTCTAAATTTCTACCGAGGTCTAACACAAGAAGTGATAGACAAAATTGTTTTTGATAAGGGAGAACAGATAAAGGCTACCCAACAAAAATCACCACAGAATGATATGCGATTCCATTTCAACAACAAAACTAATGGGTTTCCCAATCATTTGTTAGGTTTACTAAAGGCCTCAGTCATAAATCTGGAGGACGCAGGCAAATACATTTTTGGCTTGAATGAAAAGTCCTGCAGCTTATAAACAGCTGGTGAAACTCCCTAATTTTGTGTTGTTGCATTTCAGAATCACCAATAACAAGAATTATAAGTGTGATCTGTCAGGGAAGGAGCCTTTAACTGGTTAACTATTACAAGCCAAGATAAACATGCCTGTCTGACAGAGACTGTAGAACTGGACACATTGCAGACAGTGGCCTTGTTCCAGAAACACAGTGAGATGCCTTGCTGTCTACTGCCTACATAGGCGTTTCTAGAACAGCTAAAGTGGCCATTTTGGATTACTCTATAAGAACTTGCTAAACTAAAACCACAATACTCTGGTTATTTTAAATTAGACTGATTATTTCACTTGTCACAACTCCTGTAATTTTGAGGAGACAACACATGATGCTCTATTCAGAGTAATTAACCTCCTTAAGACTCAGAACTATGCATTTCATAATCATAATAGTACTTCATTATCATTCATTTTGACTACTGAATGAATAAGTATATTTATAATTACGATTTCTGACATATTTTCAGGATTTCGACAGACATTCATTTCTTACCGTAACCCATGTGGGAATGAGATCACACTTATTGAGCACAAAGATGAGATGCTTCCAAGGTTTCTCCTTCTTCAGGTAAGTCTCAATGTTCTGGGATCGAGTGCCCACAGGGTCCCGAGCATCTAGCACCTGGATAATGACGTCTGAAGAGTCGATCACCTGCACAAAGCATTGTTCATTTTAGGACGTGGTATTAAATATGGTTACTGTTGGAACTTTCTGTGAGTAAGGCATTGGGAGATGGTAATAACTACCTTATAAAGCTCGCCCCAGATCCTCTTTGACTGCCCCTTTTTGAAGATTTCCTCCCGAGCCTCGTCTCTGCAGTGATGGGAAAACGAAACGGCTTTATATCATGTCATATTATTTAACCCATGTTTGCTAGAAGAACAGATCTATAGCTTGTTTCTGTAATAAGTACAGAACTATGTATTTTCGTAAACTCTAGAAGGCACTCGCTCACTTGACTCCGCTGTCCTCAGAAACCAAATCTCTGTCTTTCTCAGCATTGTAGGTCTGAGAAGAGACCTCAGCCCGTTCAGCAAGGTCCTTCAGCTCTCCCACAGACAAAGTAGGCCTCTTTCGTTGAGCCTTTGGCCCAAATGTGGTTTCAAACGTCTCTGTGTCCAGAATGTGCACCTTGGAGTTCTAGAAGAACCAGCAGAAGATCAACTGACCAACAGATTTCATGAGAACCGTTTTATCCTCTTCACCATAACGTTCAGATCTTTTGGAATTTCTTTGATGAAGAATCGGATATTTCAGCAAGCGTTTTGACAGGTCTCTGTGCTACCCTTTCTCAGAGGAAAGAAGCCCCAGTGATTTCAGGGAGAGACAGTGTAGCGTGACCTTTAAAGATTTCAGCCTAAACATGATGCTAAGTGACATATATCACTCAATTAGGATAAATCTGTATAATTGGCCAAAGCTCAAGAAAGCACAGCACATGTTGAAACATGGAAAACTTTAAATCCGATCTGATCGTTTGGACACATTCAAAGAAAAAAAATCTGATGGTAATCTGTAGTTCTCAAACTAAATGCAGATGTGGTTTAGAATAGGTTTGTAAACACCAGCTTTTACACATTCTTGAACGTATATAGGATGTTATTCACAGTAATGCTCTAAAGCTTGTAGTCTACTAATACCTACATTAATTGAAGATGTACTAAATTGATAAAAAAACTATTATTTTAAATAAATGTTTTTTTTCTTTTATTCTATTAATCAAAGGATCACGTAACTCTAAAGACTGAAGTAATAACTGTTGACAATTCAGTTCTGTCAGCACAGGAATAAATTAAAATGATAGAAATAGAAAAAAAACTTATGTTATTTGAAATTGCGATATTATTTCATTTATTTTGTAATATTTAATTAAATTAATAGCCTTATGAGCTTAAGACATTTCTTTAAAAAATCCATAAAGAAAATGTCACTTTTGTACAATAGTATCAGTATGTATATAGAATATATGCTTTTTAATATATGTAAATTTTAGTAGCGTTAATTCAAATACAGAAAAAAAGTCACACAAGAGCCAAATAACAATATGTACGAAACGTCTGATAGTTAAAGTCTATGACTGCCAAATTGCAATCTGTAACGACCTAAAAACAAAACAAAAGTGAAGCCATACCACTGTTGCAACAGAGGATGGAATAAAACAAGCAATTTACAGATCTTGTCAAAGCCAGTAACATTTCTCGTAAGAAATTGTACTTCTGGTAAGATTGCGTTTCTTCGGAACAATTGACATGGATGATAAAAAACAACCTGATTTGAGGCTAACCACCACATCGTCACAACATGTTCAAAATATTTCTGAGAAAAAGAAAAAAACAAATGTGCGCAAACAATGGGCATTATGGCGCATGCTGGAGGAGCGGCTTGAAAGACCACAAATCAAAAAGAGAAGATGAAAATCAATAACTGACACAGTTTTGCCAGTTCCCTGCAACCAAAAAATAAAAATAAAAAACATAGCGAGTGTGTCACAGTGCGTCCAGAGACATAGAACAAAAGTAAATTGGGACGTTCGTTATGCAAAGGTTTTGCTCACACATGGAACAGTTTAGATGTTGAAGCAAATCAACAACATTTGCAAAAGGAACATGGAGAACAGAGCGCAACCTTACATTTTATTCTGAGCACATATTTTTGATTCGGTTCTTTACTACTGGCAGACAGCAGACCCTTAGGTGCCAAAGAGCAAGTTGTATCTCAGGTCAGGCAATGCCCTCACTACAGTCAGACTAAATCACTCTACCTCCATCACGGCATAACAATTCTTCTTGCTTTGTTTTTTGACGTAGTACCATATGTGTTACGGGAGATTCACAAGTTACAAAAAGCTACGGTTTTATCATTTAAATACAAATGAGCGAAGCCAGTTGTTCACAGGAATTTGCCAGAAATGAGCAACTGATCAAATCAAGTCAGAGTCCATTGGAGTCTAACGTCAGAAACATTTTTGCTTCAATGAGGCTACATTTATTCAATCAAATTACAACAAACAGTATCATATTATGACTCTTCTAATTTTTAGGAATGATCTACGTGGATCTTTTTTATTTTTGTGTACCATAAAAACAGCACATCTATAGCATCCTGTTAACGAAAAGTATTATTAATTGTGTTAATAATCCATACTCACATGTGCTTTGATGCGGTCATGCAGCAGGGACATTGGTAGCTTGCTCTGTTTCATCACTACACGGTACGGATCTTTCTTTACCGCGTTCATCTCTTCCTGGAATTTCTGTAAGGATGACTGCTTGATAACACGTGTATTAGCTGTACAGGAGACATACGGGAGAAACAAAGTAATATTCACATAATCAGACATATTTAGATCCAATATGAATTTTGAACTCAGAATAAGTGACCACAGAATAAGTTCCCGATAATAATTTTGGAAAAGATGTCTAGCTCCCTTTAATAATCAAGTATACAAAATAATAATAATTATAAAAAAAAAAAAAAGCATTGCTCTTACCAAACCACTTGATGTTGGGCTCAACTCTGGCCACAGTTCCTGGAGCAACTGTGTTTTGGTACTGCAGGGGCTTGATCACCTTACCTCGATTGTTACTGTGGGCGTATGAATAAAAAAATATAATGTTTCGTTATAAATGTAAAATGTTTTAATTTCAAATTTGGGATTTGTCTGTTTAAAATAAATAAAATATTTTGTGGATATCTGGATGTATATTATGCAAATTCTTTATTAAATTCTGTTTATATATATTTTCTACCTTCTGTTTAGTTACATACAAATGTATGTAAACACCCAGAGCTACTAGAAACAGTAAAATTATGTGTCTGGTGTCTATTTGGTGAATAAAGCTCATTCCAAATTGTTATCATTCTGTAATTTTGTAAATGACTTACCATCTCTGCTTCTGCCTGTACATATTCAAGCGTTTGATGGTGGCCCGGTCCCTCATGTTGTTCCCTCCAGCTCCCTTCACCCGGTCTGTGGGATAGAGAATGTTAAGAGATGAACATTGTTATATCATTGTCTTTTTTTTACAAAAACTGCATTTATATGATCAGAATACATTAAGATGGAAATGATGAGAACTAATATTGTGATTATTACATTTTAAAATAACTAATATATATATATATAGTTATTTTAAAAAATGTAATATATTTCTCTGATGCTAAATTGATGGTCAAGAAAAATAAAATTTTATTTATTAACAATTTTTGACACTGTAAAACACTGTAAATGTCTGTCACTGATGCATTTAATGTTTTTGCTTATGTTGTAAAGGGATATTTCCAGTACATTTCTGAAAATGTTCCAAAAAATTACAAGAACCCAAACAATCCTGGAAAGTTTCCAAAATTACTAGAATTGTACCACCTTTTGTAAGCCTTGCTGAATAAGATAAAAATTATTCTGATCCCAAACTTGAATAGTAGTGTACAATTAGTAGCATTTATCCTTAAATAACCCTTTATTACATTCAAAATATGCAAACTTTGGGTGTCGTTGTGATGCGCAAAATATTTTAATGAGAAATACTGCTTTTTATTTAATAAGTACTTCAATGGGAGCAGTGTATGAAAGGAATCAGGGTACGCATCAAAAAGGTACAAAAAGGACATTCAAAATATGACAAGTATTGTACATGACAGCAATAATTTCTCAGAGCAAATACTGTCCCTTAAAAATTATGCTTATTTCTGACATTAATTCAGAACATTCCTGAAAATAGTTTACACATTGTGGTAGATTCAAGAAAAAAATGAGCAATTCGTGAGTGTAAACGTTATGTAACGTTACTGTTTTTATTACAAGTTTCAGCAGCCTCTAACTGCAGACCTTGGGATTTGACAGCAGTCATGGTTACACAAAATCAACTAATAACCCTGTAAACATAGATGAAAGCTGCTCTAACAACAGGCAACGGTGGAAACATAACTACAGAACGTCTTATAAATTCCGTAACAAGAACTGGCTAATGCTAAGCCTGGCTAGCAGTTCATAGCCAGACCAGCGGCTTCTTTATTCTTACCGGGATTACTGCTGGAGTTTGAGGGATTTATGGAGCTTTTCCCCTTGAATTTTGGCTTGACCATTGTGATCGCTTTCTCCGGGACAGTCCAGATACTGTATATAAAGAAATATAACTGAGTTTTAGTCCACTGTTGATTTCCACGTGTTAGAATAAACTACAGAAACCCGGAAATACGTCATCATTCAAGCGACGACTTTTTTCTTCCAAGCTGAGAGCGCGTCGGTAGATCATCAGAATTAAATTTGAGTTATTAATGAGAAATTCTATTTACCCATACTTATGTCAGTATACACAAGCTAATCTGGGGATAGTTAACTTACAGGACACGTTAAACTAATTAAAAAAAAACAACATATTTTATAATTAGGTAGTTTCATGACCTTACAACAACTGAACTGGTTAATTACATTTTAAAACACAGCACAACCATTAAACTGAAATTAACAGAATAAAATTGCTATGTCCCCCCCATTGCTTCATTAATGAGATAATGAGAAAAATGTAACCTAAAATCTTAATGTTGATGATTGACATATCATGCACAATTAACTATGTTTTAATTATAGGTTAATTTTCTTTTTATTTGCTCAGTACATTTGAGCCTGAAGCTGTTAACCCTGAGCTAGGCTATTTGGGTGACTAAGCATAGGTTACAATTTGCTTTAACAATGTGTTCTTTGACCAACACAGCATCATACAGTTATCGCTCACATATTGTTTAACTAACATGGCAACTATATTTAATTTGGGAAACACTTAAGTGCGTTTTATTTCACAATTACTTGATAATGCACTCATTAAATTCATGCAGGACTCTGCATACCCAGAAGAGGGCATGCCGGGATAGTTGTTGCTTCAGCTGCATCGTCCATGTCTTTGAGCTTCGACCTGTGTCTGTTCGCTACACTCTATCAAGACTTTGTCTTATGGTTTTGGACCTATTAAAGAGAGACGGTGCATATTTGACGTTACCACAAGATGTATGACTTACCTGTTTTCTTTCAGTTCTAGGCTACTTTACAATATTGCATTTCACTCATGTTAAAGGAAATAAATTGGAAAAAGGAACTATAAAGTTTGCATATTGTCCAAATATAATTAAAGCAAACATTACACATATGCTTTTAAACAGCTTTCAGCTTGGACCAACAATAAATGCTGCGTTGCCAGTCGGTGTATCGTGTAAACTTAAAACCTGCACAGAGCCTGTGTGGAATGCGTAGATAATGGCTTCTGGGGCTGCCCACACAGTCAATGAGAACCAGGCATACCTTGTATAATACAAGTATTCTATAGACATATCACTGGAATATTGGAAAATATCAGAGATTATCTTTAATAGTTTGATGTCTATTATATTTATTTACATACATACATACATACATACATATATACACACACATATATATATATATAAACACACAAACACAAAACCCACACATTTTCTTTTATTCAAACATACTAAAATACACAATATTATAATTGTCCTATTTTTTTAGGCAAATGAAAACTCAGTGTAAGGAATATCTTCAATATTCTTTTGAGAGAAACTTAAGCTTCAATGCCCTTTGTACTTGGTGTAGAAAGAGTTTAGTCTTTTTTTCGTGTTTTTCTCCAGTTGTTCGCTTTTACTCAGTTAAAATCAAATGTGACAACATGAGAAATACTTTCAGATTGAATGTACCCCTTTAAGACCCTCATTTCTCTGACGTCCAGCTTGCTTAAACAAGAAGCTGACATCACAAAAGAAAATGAGAGGCAAATCATCATGATTTTCTGAGACATTTTCTCAGAGGACTGTCTCTGAAAGGCTATTAAATTTGAATGGAGTTGCGGTTGCATGAAATTCTATATTTTGGTTCAAATCCTTTTATGAAAGCTCCAGACCCATTGCTCTTTTCTGTGATTGCTCGGCATAAGCCACGATAAAAACAATACTCTCCAAAATTGGACTGGATTCAAACAGTACACTGTTGTCTACAAAAAAACTGTTATCAAGATTATTTGAAAATTGCTCACGCATAGTATTAATTAGAGCAATATGATTTTGCTTAAATAGTAAAGCACGAAATATTTAAAGAATAGAAGGTTAAATGACAGTTTATGTTGCATGAACTTTTCTTAGATAATAGACGATATTGAGCAATGATTTTCTAAAATAAAGGATGCAGCATGTATTATATTTTACTGAGACGTTTAACAGCAGTTGCAAACAGGTGTGCTCCAACAATGGATCCCAGAGTGAGAGGTATTTTTAAGATGACTTGCTGATAGGTCCACTTTGTTTCAGTCAGGGATGGAGAATTTCCTTGTTTGATTTTTCCGTCAAGATAAGGTAAAGTTGCAGGGTCATGATATCGCTTTAGGTATTCGCTTAATCTGTTTTCAGAGCTGCCAGTAAACTGCCCGGCATCCGCACGGGAGAAAGTAATGATGGATCGAGACCACAGCCTTTGCTGGATTTGGATGTGTCTGGCTGGTGGTGGGAAATGCTCTAAGCAGGCAATTTGTTGAGGACCTGCATCATCTTTATTATTCTGGGGTTATAAATAACTTACAGTAATAAAAAACATTCTTTGATTTTCCTATTTCCAAAAAGCAGAAAAGGAAAGCTAAAAAAACAACAACATACATTTGTACAATACTTATTTGAATTCTAAAACTGAATCAATCTGACTATATATCATTTCTAATTTATAAAATATAATTGGCTTACTTTATTTTATAATATTTAAGATTGATATTTATGTTAACAATATTTTCACAATAATTTAAAATATTAATATTAAATAATGACTTTGCACTTTGAATGTTTATATATGTATATATCATTAATAGTGTGCTTGCTTAAAAGAAGCTTTCATTGCACACATAAAAACATATTAAGACACTAGGTCAGAATAAACAAAAACAATGTTTTGGGTAATATACTGTAAGAATAAGTAAACATTTAAATGAATAGGAGTGAAATAATATTAAAGATTAATGTTTATTTTATTTATATTATTAAAAAATCCATATAGTGTATATTTATTATGTATATATGCATGCATATTATGCACAATTGCATGTGTAGATTTCGAAAATATAGGGTGATGTTCAAAGTCAGCAGAATGATAAAGATGATGCAGGTCCTGAACAAATAGCCTGCTTAGTGCCGTGTGTTAAAGACGAAAATTGAAGCAGGAATGTGTCACATAATCATCTGTAATGCAGACATGGACCTCCAGCTCTAGAGTTACCTTTCAACAATCAGTCATCATGGCCTACGGCCTCATCACCCCTTCTGCACTGAGCAAATTATAGCTGAGTCACTGGTAAATGATCCAAGATTAAAGCTTAAAAAAAAAGAATTGAAAGCAGACAGTTTGTCCTTTTAAAACACCAAATGCTATCAATTATTCTCATCAGCAAAGGGAAGTACAGATAAAGCTATACTTAAACCAGGATTTAGGCTAAACAGGTCATTTGACCATCAAGTTAAATACCCTATTGGCAACACTTGACTACTGGCAAAACAGGGAGGAAAAACACTAACAGACTAAAGACAAAAACAGTTGCACTTTTATGCGAAATCAAAAGGATAAAAACGTAGACTAGAATCAACATCATTTGATGTGACATTGCAACACATTTAGGTTTTATTCATTTATTTCAAGAACGTGGGAATGGAATGTTTGTGCATTACTACAGGAAGTCTATCCACAGCTCTCACACAACTGAAGTCATTACAAAAGCCAAAATCTTTGTTTATAAAATCATTCTTTTTTTGACATTCAAAGACATTCGGCGGTTTGATTGAAACAGATTGAAGCCAGAGGCTGATTTTTTTTTATATCAGAGTGGTGAATGTTATTGGCAAACATGTGGAAATGCAATATGACCATCATCTGTATCTCAACAAGTGACCTCACAATTAATTCCTGACAATCACGGAAGCTTTATAGAGACTTCTAATAACATTGTTTAATAACGGTAAACCTTTTGCAGGACAGTAGTTATTAACACCTTTCTGAGAAATAAAAATGTGGTAAAAAAAAGTCACATTAGGTAAACTGATAATCACGTTTCTGAATGTAAAAAAACATGACACAGATAGAAGCATAAATGGTGATGCCAGACAGAACCGGAAGTGCGTTTTTTCAAATTTATAAATGTAAACACAGAAATATTTCATGTTTTTGCAAGCTTAGCATTGTTTTAACCAAAATAAGGGCTTCTGGTTAAACAAAAAGTATCCCAAATTCACAGTGATCTTTTCTAAACAGTGCAATTAGGCTGTTTCCCCCTCAACTTTATTTGGTCAGACTGTAATATGCTGCGGTAGAAATCATAAAAAATTTTTTTTTTTTTTGCAGAAGATGCTACAGGCTAAAAAGGTACATGCGTCTTCCGAATCGAAACCTTGCTGTGGGATAATCAAAACATGCATGACAGAAATTCCATTACACTGCACAGTCACGTTGAGTTGAATTGCTGTGTCTTATGATTTCATATGTGCATCTCTGGATAATATTTCAGCAAGACACATTAGTCATCTTTATCGGACAGCAATGTATAGCTAGCATGAAACACTGCAGGCTTTAAATGAAATAAAAAACAAATTATGTTGTCAGTGCAGTCTTATTTCTTAAAATAGGTACATAGGCTACTTTTTTCATGCATGTAGTCTATAACCTTTACCACATTTCTACAATAAAAAAAATAAAGGTGTTTGTTTCAGAATAAAAAGAAGTCCAGAAAAAAACTGGGTTCAGATTTTGTAGGAATGCTAAAAACTATTAAAAAATTTTCATTTTAGTAATAGTTTCATTTTAGCCTACTAAGTAATGTTCAAATCTATTAACATAGACCTGTTTGCTGACATATCGTCTTTATTTGGAGTAGTCTACTTGTACACAATGTAGCCTACATTTCTTCTTATTAAGCCTAATTATTGTCATGTCATTATTGATGAGGATTGTATGATCTTTGAATACAGTCTTTGAATGTAAGATGTTTAATTAGGCCTCCTTGTGAGAGTTCGACTTCAGCACAGCTATAACTTATTTTTATTAAGTATCCTACATAAAAATGCCCCTATTATTGAATATTTGAAAATTACCTTTCATGCAGTTTGTAACACAGTTCTAAGTAAATGAAAACATCCTGAAAAGTTTGAAATCTGCTATGCACCGTGAATAAAGTTATTGTCTCTCAAAAGAAAGAACATTGAAACGAGTCTTTTTAAAACGAATCCCAAGCTGTTTCATGTTGACGTCAAGATGAAACATTTTGCATAATGCCTGCCCCACTTTTCTTGTTGTTTATTTCTTGTTGGTTTCTTGCATTTCTTAAAAGATTTAAAATTCCTTTGAAACCGAGAGAACATGCTGTTATCTTTTATTCCAAGTAAATTATTGGAATCATTATTGCATTACTCTGTCTGCAAATTACATTACTGACCAACAGACATTGACTTGTGATATTATATTAATTGGTGATATTAATATTAAATATAAATGCAGTAATATAATAATATATTAGAAATGTGTTAAAGAAGAATTAGGAAATTAGGAAAATGTTGAGTGGAAGAAAATTAGGCCAATAACAAATACATTTTACATAATATCTTTCATAGATTTCATAATTTTTAATAAAGTAAAAGAGGTACCTTTTAAAATATTACACAGAATTCACCCTGTGAACGAAATATTTGAACAATTCAAACTGGATATGAAAAACAACATCAAATTTTTGTGGTGTAGTTAAAGAATCTGCAACTTTCAGTCTGTATATTCAAGATTATTTTGGGTAGATATTTATAATTTCTAGGATGTTTGTTACTCACAAATAGGAATATATGATGTCATTATTATTATTATTATTGTCATTATAAAAGTACGACTTCTTTTCTAACACAACTAAATATTTGACTTATAATATATCACATTCATGTAAAAAAGTAATTCTTTTGTTTAGTTATTTATTTTACAAAATGCACCTAACATTATCAATGAAAAAGAAAAAGAAAACAAACAGCTTCTAGTTAACATTGAAATAATTTACTTGTAATGACAGTATAAAGGCCAAAAATGTATCAAATTAAAAGTAAATATTTAATTTACAATAGGCATCATCATACCTGGGAGTTCTGAGCATCAAAAATTAATAATCGTTACAGACAGGCGCATCTGAGATCGACTGCGGTTTGTGTGTGGTGCTACATTCCTCGATTGTGTTTATCCTCTGTTAAGTTACTCCTTGAAGCTTCCACTTGTTTAGCTCTCTGCTCCCTGCAGCCTCAGTTTTCACACCACATAAATCACAGTGCAGCATTATCTGCTGGCAGCCGTTAATGGAGATACCGCCAGAAGCACGCTCCTCAAACCAGCAGTGTTTATGAGGACCCCTCTGCCACATGTAATTCACCGTTTAGCTGAAGAAGGAAATAACATGCTTAATTTTTTTATTCTTGAACTGGAATAGGGTTTGATTGAACCCATTGAACTCTGCTGTACTCCTTTTTGGTCCTTTCGGTGGGCCTCTTCATAGTGTGTCAGCACTGTGTCTGTTTTGAGAAGATCAGCCAGAAGCTCTTCTACTTGTTTCATAGCAATAGACAGGAAAACATCTATCTATAAACCTGCTAGCCAGGAGCTTGAGAGCAATCTGAAAAGTGTGTGGGGGGCGGTGGGAACACACATTGTAAACTTCGCTTTAGTTAAACCCAATAATAAGCTTAGCAGGAATTTAGCTTTGCTCAATGTGAAGTTACTTTCACATGCCTAAACATGTATACATGTAACACAAAAAGAAATACACACAAAAAAAAAACGTGATTTTAACGGTAAAAACTGTGAAAAAGCTACGGTAAAATCCTGGTCAATGGTTAATGGTAAATTTCTGTAAAATTAACAGGGAAACAACGTAAACTGACATTTCCAGCATTCCCTGCAATGCATTTTAAATTTAGTTTGAATTTGACATAAAAAAATAATAATAATTACGTTTCTTCTTTTTTTCCTTATGAGTAATGTTGTTCAATGAATGTTTATGGCATATTTAAGTTTAATGCAGGGACGGAGTGGGGCACTAATATTCTCCGGAAAAATTCTGTCCATATTTGTCCATCCCCTTTTAATAAGCTCCTCTCCTACACATCTCTCTCCATGACGGTAATAATTACACTTTTTTTTATAACAGATAATAGCAAATAAACCAAACTAACTTGAACATAAACACACATAACATCATTAATACAAAAACCCAACTGTCTTGCTTAAATGACACAAAAATAAGTAAACTCTTTATATAAAATATATAACTTCTTATATAAACTCTCTACATTCTATATAGTCTGAATATGGGTAGTATGAATGGAATTCGGACATACTACATCCGGCATATTGTTGTTGTCATGTGTCATGCGTCGTCACAACAGAGCGAAAATGTAAACTTTCAATAAGTCATCCGTTTATTTAGATTGTGTTCAACAAGTGTAATTTAATCACAATAAACATCGTTTTTTTCCTGAGGTGCTTACACTTAAAATGAGCCGCGTCTCCAATTTGCGCAATGTTTTGAATATGATCACCTACTGAATTTCGAATACTATGAATTCAGACATATTACTCTCCTCGCATGCTGTTTTTCATGTACTTTATAGTAGGAAAGTAAGCAATTTCGGATGCAGCATGGGTTTATTTTTATTTTTTTATAACACTGCCCAAAAGTTTACGCGAATAAAGAAGGCAGAGCTATTATTCTTGCTGTAGTTTAGTTGTAATTGTTCTACCGCTGCAAGGACAGTATGGCGCTTCTGACTCACAACTGACTTTAAATAAGTTACGTTTTCTTATTAAAAGAACCTGCTACTTACTATTCAAACATGAGTTTTGAGCAGTGGAGGGGAGTGCTTGTTGTTTTCCATTGACTCCGATCACTAACTAACTTTAATGCAACGCAATGCATAAAAACACAGCATAAGTCATTATAATAAGTTATTATGTCTACAAAAAGGTGGGTCTTAGAGGAGAAACAAAAATGTAAATTCATCTTAAACTGCATAAACAAAATGCTTTTCACCAAATACACAAAATAATGTTCTTTTTAGCAACATCATATGACCCCTTTAAAGGAATACAGTAGTCAATATTCGAAGTAGATCAAAACCTTTCATTAAAGTTGTCCTAAAATCAAAAACAATAACTATTCTTGTCTTAGGAAAACTTTAATGAAAGGTTTTGATCCACGTCGAATATTGACTACTGTAGTTCACTCAAAAAAGAAAAACCCCAAAATGACTCGACATATGATGTAAGCTGCATTCATAGTGTAAGCTCACCAGAGAGTAGATGAACTGGGATGGAGCAATACTAAATGCCGAAACATGAAACTCTACTTATTATTACTGTAGTTATTATTTTGTCCAGGAAAGAAGTAGAAGTTCTGTGATGAGTCCAACATCAGAAATACATCAAAAACACTAGCAGCTTCAGTATATTAACAGCATTCTGTTTAGAATATTGTGTTCCACAGATAAACGAACGTCATGGTTTGCACTAACCTGGTAATAATTTTCTTATTATTCTTTTTAATAATGTTCCTTGTGACAAACACAATGTATAGTAATATTTCCTTTTAAAATGATAAATGTACCAGCAAATACAGTAGATCTAGACATTGCACCACAAACTGCTGTAAGTTATTAACTTGCATATGTTTTAATATTTATACTACGGGGCTGTTGGCTACGCTGCGCGATTGGCTGACGAACGTTCTAAGCTATTTCATAAAATTTTATTCATAAAAGGCATAAATTTGTTTTTCAGTTCATCACATAAGGCAGCCAAATATATTACAGAGAGAATACAATCTAGTGTATATATAGTGTATAGTGTATTCAGTATAGTGTGTCTGTTTGTAAGCTTCTGGGTTCGGTGCAGCAGGACGAAGGAGAGCAGAGAGCAGCAGAGGAACAGGAAACTCTGAGAGGAGCTCTTAACACCTTTAGCACTCTGGGTGGTGCTCAGAGCTCTGTCAGCACTCAGGGTATTGCTCTTAACACCATTACACAGGTTCCCCTCACAGCATGAAACATCAACACCAGGAATGGAGACTGGCGCAACGCAAATAGATTTGGCATTAGTCTGGCAAAATTTGAATAAGAGTCAAGGTGGCTACTTATATATGCGATCTGTATCAAATATGTAAATATAACAGAGAGTAAGATTATTCTTTCTTTTTCAGGTTCTCATGTGTGGCTGTCTTCGCTTCCAGAACAGTTTAATGTAAGCAGCCTTGACATAGTAGACATCTTTTTTGTATCCAGTAACATTAAAAAAACTATTTGTTTTTTTAATTTTAGAAAAAACAGAAGAGAACTGAAGAACATGTATTTTGATCAAGATGGGTTTTAGAGGCTTTGCATGTGAACTCTTCAAATGCTTTAAATGTAGTGTTTTTCTCATGCCTGCAATAGCAAAGTCTTATTCTTTGTTTAGAAAAGAAGTTCTGCGTTGGGTACGACTTTTCAATTCAATTCAATTCAAATTTATTTGTATAGCGCTTTTCATGATACATATCATTGCAAAGCAGCTTTACA
>JAUCMU010000030.1:19469423-19480636 GCA_032275025.1 Enteromius treurensis | reverse complement strand
GATCTGGACTTTCCCTCTGTCTCTCCCCAAGGACTCTGTTTACCGGTATTGTGACCCATTGCTTTGTTTTTCGACCCCGCCTCTGTTTGTGTCTCCCATAATGTTGTCTGCCGGCGATCTACCACTGTTATCCTGACTTTTATCCTTTATTAAACACTGTTTGCACTTGAACTCACACGCCTCGCGTACTCATTGTAACAGTAGTCCATTTAACTGTCTGTCTAAAAATTGTGATTTTGCAGTCCTTAGTTGGCTCAGTTAATGACCATATGGTGAGAAATAGCTCCTGCGTTAATCTGAATTGTAATGCAAAAATGGCTTTCCACCCACAATCTGAGTTTCACAAACCTCTAGTGCTGCCAGACCAAGTCTGTTTTAAGTCTAGCCAAAACAAACAAGCTCTTCCATCTTGAAAAAGTCAGACAAGCTGTCATGAACTTCTAGTCTCTCTTTGCATCACGTTAGTGCATCTGGTTTGCCGATGGTCCCAGGTATTTGAAGGGAGGTTGGGTGTACTTTGGATGGTCAGGCATTACATTTTGAATTGTTGTGATCTTTAACAAAGCTAATTCAATAAGGCTACTCTAGCCAAAAGAAATCATGAAGATTTTCTATCTATTATTCATCACAATTCAGCAACATTTTGATTGAATGAAAAATTAACAGCTGTAGAAAAGTCTTATTTACTTATAAAAAGTTCACATCACAGGGCAACCCGGGAGCCTCTGGGTCCAGTGGTTATCTTTTGCCCTTTAACAAAGATAGGGATAACAGTGCAGGCCATTTAGCTCTCAGTCGTGTTCTTTCTGACTTCAGGCTTCTGTTCTTTGTTCGCTACCTGGACTGTAAAGTGTGACGCAGGCCCATCTCTCCAGAGGAAGTTACTCAGTAAAGATGAAAAGAAGGCAAAGTACTATTATCCATTTTATCTGCTTGTAGATATTCAGTTTCCACCCTTTCACTTAGTGGTTTGAGGGAAAAAAAATCAGTTCACATAAGAACTTAGCTGGATGTTGATTGAGTGCATAATGTTCAAAATGTCTGAACTCTGTGAATTATAAACCGATGCTTTAAAGATTTTCAAAAGAACACATCTGTGGTCAGTTCAGATCACTGGCTCTGCCTGTCTGGCCGAAGAAAAGCAGGTTGAAAAGAACCTCTAAATCTTAGAAAAGCTATATAATCTTATTCAATTGTAAGAAGTAAATGCTAGCTGTGTAATTGTGTTACAGAAGCACCATAGACTATAAGTAAGTTTTCAAATTAAATTGGTCATGGAAGAATTGTTGGCTATGCTATGGAAATATTTTGAAGAATTGAGATTTCTTACAATGAAACTACTAAAATCATTCAGTTTAATTTACAACATTATTCCAAGAGGCCAAAAGATCTCTATCGTGTTGTTTGGACGTTAAAAAAGCTTTTTACTGTTCTTTCGCATCTGACTGAACTAAACAGAGAATTGGATTATTTGGCCTGTGTATTTGTCACATTTTACCTAATTGGTGTACATTCAATCTCTACATCAAAATAGGCGAACATCTTCATGTATTTTGTCAAAGACTGCACCTTGTCAAAGATTTTGGTGCTTTCTCTTTCTCCCTCCGCACATGTACACAAATACAAACGAGTGTATTGATACAGGCCAAAAAGCATGTTATTTAAATATTGACGTTGAGTGTCGGCAAATAGTTTTTTTTATAGGACAACAGGGAAAATTGTACAAAAAAAAGTTATTTCTTAGAATTTCAGAGCAGTCAGCCAACTCTCCTCAGATTCCTCGCCGCCTTTGACTGTGAAATCAAATGAGTTTTCCCATTTCTCTTCTACTCTTTACTCAGGCCCATGTCTGTTTGACATCAAACTGACCAGAGATGATAAGTGTTTGGGTCTGATGATGTTTATTCAGAAAATGGCCTTGACTTTTCAGCAGCTGTTTCCAAGAGAATCATATGTGGTTTGAGTAAATATGGGTCTATAACTCGTCGTATGTCAGTCTCAATCCTACCTTTAAATTCATTTATGGCTGAAAGAACAATAGTGGAATTGTTTTTTAAACCAGTCAGCGTTTGCAAGGTGAATCACTACATACTCCTGTTTCATTGTTACAGGGTGGGCATGGTGTTTGTGTGAGCCCTTCAAACTCAATGAAGTATTTGCCAAATGTAATCAGACTTCTTTGATCCTTGGCTTCAGCTGATGCATCTAGAATACACGGTTCATTGATCCATCACACTTGATGTTCTCCTGGGATGTAAATTTACATGAGTTATGGATGCACTTTAGATACAGTGTGTTGATACCCAAGTTTACTGAGGGCATGGGCCCTTCGTAACCACAATCAAGCAATATAACAGAGCATCTCCAAGGTGCTTCTGCTGCCTTCTAAGGTTACACACTCACTTTCTCTTGTGTGTTTTCACACTTCCTTTCCTAACCTGCATCAACCACAGTCAAAGCAAGGCGCCAGAGATTTGTTTTAACATCCAACACACATGACATGTTTACCCGGCACAGTCCAACAAAACAACGATCTGTACGGCTGCTCTCAATTCATTTAATGGTATCGGCGTCTGGTTATAAAAAATTGAACTGGCTTATCATGTAAATCTGACAATATTTCTAATTCATTTGACATCTGAATGTTGTTTAAAATTTTGCTAAATGTTGAAACTTTCTGTTTATCCTCAGGAAATAAATTAGATTGTAAAATTTTCAGTGTGGATCTGTGTTTAGTTTTTTTTCCCTTTTACCAACAATGATGACTAATCTTTCTTGACCAGCACTTATGTTCAGAATTAAACAGAAATTAAACACTGATGTTTATTTTGTGTTAAATAAAGGTGCTAGAAAATTAACTCAAGGTTTATTTACTTTAATCAGATAAAGCATAATAAAATTAGTGAGAATTTTGTTTTCAGAATATCAAAAGTGGTTTCCTAAAATATATATTTTTTATCTATTAAAAAATAAATATATTTTTTTTTGTTGCATGTCCTTTATTTCTTTATTTATTATTTTAATTTAATAAAAGTGACTGTGGTTCGAAGGTATCACCAGCAGTGGTCCCATGATCTTCATCAGACGGCTTTCTTCCTATTCTTTAGCTTCTCCTACATTTCACAGAATCCTTTGCATGACTGCTTTATGGCATGATTACCTCCACCTTTATTTTGCATATTCAAAATGGTACCTCAAAACGTATTTGTGATTTATAATTTTCTTTTTTTTAAACAATTGTGCCTGTTCCTCACAAAATATATTTTATGTTCCACAGAAAAATCAAGTCGTAAAAGTATGTGACATGAGGGTAAATAAATGACAGGATTGACTGTTTTGGGGGGGTGAATTATCCCTTTAAACTTTCAGATGGGTCAAGATGACCTGCAATATTAATGGAGAGTTAACTGATACTCAGCAGTATGAGAAAATGTTCTTAATTCGCAGCCAGCTCTCAGCGGAGATGACGTTTTCAGCCAAATATAACATTCAATCCGATGCATGCTCCAGGACCTGTAAATTAGAGTAAGGTCTCCCATGTTCCTTTGATGAATGAGCCTTGCCAGATAATGGTGTTCTCTAGCCGGGCAGGCATCTGCACAGGCACTTGCACTGCCAAAACTGTCTTACTAGACTTCCTTCCATAAATTTAGCTTCTCATTTAGTTGAAACCGAGGTCACACATTTGTGTCTGCCCAGGCTTTGTGTCAAGCGAAAAGAAAATAATCATTTTAATGCAAATGCAAAGTTACATCACCGTGGAAAAAATAATCCCTGAATAATAGACTTGTGTCCTTGTTCTTTATTTCAGCACTTTCGCAAACTTCCAATGAAGTGATATGAAAGTTAACTGCTGAGTTCTGACAGAAAGTCATGTCTTGCACCTCATTACTGAGTCCATGCTCTTTTGTGTGTTGAGTGAATGGGGCTTTTACCAGCACATCACCAACAGCCTGAGGAGATCATTTGGAACACAGCTCCAAATGTTCTCTGGTACAAATTAGTTTTGTATGTACTTGACTTTATTCAGAATGCATGCCAATATTTGTACCAAAAAATTGCCTTAGTAGACTGTGGTCAATTGCTTGTGGTAAATAAAATGGGTTTAATTTTTATCTACAAATCTCCACAATATTTTTGAGATATTGACATCATATGACATATGACATCAACATAGTGATCTGCCCACAATAAAGCAACATCTTCATTACATTTTTCCTTATTCGCATTCCAACTAAATGTTTTCCTTCCTTTTCAGCTCTGCACTTCTAAAAATCCATTCAGAGGAAAGCAAAATGAATCAGCCCTTGGAGGAGGCCCAGCACTCATGACTTTAAAGTACCTGTTAATATCATTCGAATAGTGTGGCGTTTGAGCAAACAATCCTCAGATCACCCTTTTCAGTGTGGCCTGAAGTATGATAAATGTCCAGTGTCTTACTTTGAAAAATAATGTCAGTTTCTTGCCCATTTCTGAAAATTATTTTAATATTACTTTTCAATTTACAATTAAATTTCTGAGTTACTTTTTCAAAAACGTAATGCAAGTTACCTTGTTTTCTTATGTAGTTCTCAAGAGTGCTGAGCTATTTTTCATGCAAAAGAAAGAAAATGATCAAGGAGTCAATTTGCATTTCCTTCAGTCTGAGTCTTATTCATTTCACTTTTTGTGTAAAAACGTGTTTTCATTTGCCAAAATAAGAATTTAAATTTTTTTTTTAATAAAAAGTAGAAAATAGAGCTATTAGTTACTTTTTAGGGAGTAGGCCTACCACAATATTGTAATGCATACTTTTTAAAATAAATTGCCCAACACTGCTTATTTATGAACCTCCGATATTTAATATATATATATATATATATATATAATTATCATTCATACTGAATGAAAGCAGAACATGCTTCATTGTTTGGCTGCACAGCTTATTAAAGTGGTCTTAAGATGTTGCTAAAAAAAACATTATTTTGTGTATTTGGTGTAATGCAGTGTGTCAATTGAGGAGAGGCTTCACTATGCTGAATTTAGAGGAAACTGCTCATCATCGGCTAATCTTCAAAATGTTTTACACGTATTTTTTTTATTTTTTAACAATTTAACTTTCTATTTGTAATTTTTAATATTTTACACCTAAAATAAAATTATTTCATAAGATAAGTCAATTACTTTTTGCTTACTTTTTTTTAGACTCATCTTTCAGGATTCAGCTTATGACACTTTTTATTCTTTCCTATGGTGTCCATAAAGGTGACTTGGAGTCATACAACTCAAGGCTGTAATTGGTTATTAAGGCACATGTGATTCAAACTGACAATTACATTTTGTCCAATAGTAAGTAATACAGACCGTCACAATACTACAGCAAGAAGTTACGTCTTCCTTCTTTGCGTCTACATTTGGGCAGTGTTATACTTATATTTTCGCATGCAATAATGACTTGTTGAGATGTGTCTAAATAAGGAGTTTTCGTAGTGTCTGGATGAGTCTGACCTTTTAGAAAGAATAGAGTTTAAGTTTCAGACTTTATTCTTTAATCAACTTTACGGAGATTATATGGACTAACAGCTTGTAACACTCCAAAGACAAAGGAAACCATGAAATAGCATCCTATAATTACTTTTCTAAACAAGCGATTTTGACAGTTTTGCCACATCTCGCTGCTTTTTTGCAGCTTAAGTGCAGAAGAACCCGAAATAGAACCTTCATTGCGCATCTCTCATTTATATATAGTTTTAAAAGAACGCAGCGGAACAGAAAAAGCATTCTGTGTACACTGTCATCAGCTTAGAATATACTTGCATTTTTGTTTCCAATCTCAGTCCAGAGAAAATAGCGACCACCTGCATTCTTCAACACATATTATTTTGTTCATCTACCAAGTGAAAAAATGCTTTGGAATGATGCGAGGGTGAGCAAACGATGACAGAGTGTTCATTTTATGGTGAACTATCCCTTCAAGGATGAAGGGAATTTTGAGGTTAGTCCATGTTTCTGTCTCTCAGGGTGGAGCTGAACGAAATAAGAGGTGTCTCCTGCCATAACTTCATGAGTTTGTTATTCAGTACCTGTGTTGAATATCACGTCCAACTGTTTGGCTTCTGCCGTAGTTGGAAGGGCAGAGCCTGTCTGGCGCAGCAATATTATAACATCTTCATAACGTGTGTTTGTCATATGATAAATACTAGGCATGTACTGTACTGTGCGCTCACACACAGACGGGCCGGTGAGTAATGAGGACATAAGAGTGCAATTTACTGCCACCTCACTTAGCCTGTGGCTCGCACATCTGGAATGGATCAGGTGAGAAGGTTGAAGAAAAATTAAGAAGCACTGCAAAATATTTAAATTGAGCCGGCTGATAGGATGTGTGAACTATGCACGCTCCTGCTGCAGGAATGCATCTGATTTCAAGCAGACATAGGCCATGAGAGATGCAAAAAGTAAAGCCAGCAGTCATTCAGCCTACATATATATATATATAATGAAGCTTTTCCAGCTAGAGACCCTTTCATCATATGGAGTGTTTTTCATTTTGTGTTCATTTTGTCCATTTAGACACACTGGCAGCCAGCAGCTGTAGGGCATTTGCGTGTAAGCGGAAAGCACAAGGGCTTCAGTGTGTTTTAGTGGAACAATTAGGAGAACAGAAACATACAGTTCAGTTAGTTTATAGGTTCACAAGAGAAGTGTATTTGATGTGATAATGAGACAGCAGGTCCATATGGGTGCCTGCAAACTTCACCTTGTCACTTCATCACACTGCGTGAAAATGGAAAACATCAGAAATTCCTCGAGGCATTCAAGATGTATGGCTTGTGTGTGGAAATTTTCCAATTAAAAAATCTAACACATTAGGACATGTATGGAACAGACATTTTCTGGTTTATAGTACATATCTGTTGAATCCCATAGTGTACTGTTATAGTTAAGAAAGGATTTGTGACAGTAACCTTTGAAATGTGATTAAGTAACTCAAGTTTCCATATTAATGGCACCAATCAAAGCCATTGTGACAACATTACAATATGTTTAAGTCAAGAATATGACATAATTTGTGTTAAAAAAGGATTACAGTGAGCCAATCAGAGTTGAACTTAGTTTGAGAGCTACTTGCCAAGAGATGAGCTCATCTGTACTCCCAGAGATTACAGTAATGTGAATGTAAGCGTGAGCCTGTATATCTTCTCTGATAAATTTATTGGCTTTATTTCAAGTGAATAAAACCACCTTTAAAACAATCTTAAAACAATAAAAAATGACTTCAGACAAGGAAATTTAGCAAGAATTAGGATGGAAAAATACACTGCAAGCATGTTATGTCAGAGCTAAGTCGAAGATTAATGTGTCATAGCAAACGTGTTCCCTAAATAATGACCTTAAATTACTATGTCTTCATAAAAAGTCATATTTCTTGGCTGGGTTTTCTGAAAATAATAATAAAACTTAAATAACATCATTCATTATTTTATGATATAGTGTAGCTGTTGCAATTATTATCTCAGCATCCATTTGATCAAGTTAATACTGTCTGTGCATAAGTGTATAGCGTGACTGTATTTAATATGATTGCAGACAGTATGGATAATTATAAGGGCATTTGCTTTCCTCAAGTGCTCATTTGTCTGGAAACCTAACAGATATACACGAAACGACAGGCCTGGAGAAGTGAACTATATATGGCCTATTATATATCTTGATAAAAAGAGACACTGTACATTCATAGATCATCTCATTTGAGGACTGTGTATTTGTAACCGCTGTTATGCAATGTTACAGCCATGCTACTGGAACAGATTTGAACAGATTTTTCAAAGAGGAAGATGATGAGGAGGAAAAGAGCATCAAGACTCTTGCTTTTTATGAACTTTTGTTTGTGCTCTTTAGATATGATGCTCTTGTTGGTTTTTGATTCATGGTGTTATTTATTTGTATTTTGTTAGGCTTGAACTTCACAATCTGTATCAGGTCCTCCAATGCTACTTACTAAAAGGGGATAGTTCACCCAAAAAGGAAAATGTGATGTTTATCTGACTACCCCCAGGGCATCCAAGATAGGTGACTTTGTTTCTTCATGAGAACACAAACAGATTTTTAACTCAAACCATTGCAGTCTGTCAGTCATATAATGCATATAACAGTCATATAATAGCAACCAAGCATTCCAAAGCTCTAAGAGTCAAATAAACATACACAGACAAAACCAAATTAAACCCTCTGGCTCGTGTAGATACACTGAGGTGTTAAGACACAAAACGATTGGTCTTTGCAAAAAAACGGACAGTATTTATATAATGTTTTACCTCTTATACACCACGATCTCCTTCTCTCCTGATTTCATTCACAACATCTAATTTGCAAGTGACGTAGGCACATAGATATCTATACATAGATATGGACATAGGTATCGCGGCCCAGAAAAACAGTCACTAATGAGGCATCTATTTGTATGTGGCCGCGTCATGCATCGGATGTTGTGAATGGACCAGAAGATCAAGAAGATTGTGGTGTATAAGAGGTAAAAAAATCATATAAATACTTTTCATATCATTAAACAATCATTTCGTGTCTTAACACCTCAATGTATCGTCACAAGCCGTACGGTTTAGTTTGGTTTCGTCTGTGTATGTGTTTTTTGAGTCTCCGAGCTTTGGAACGGTACACGAACTTAGACTGCAACGGTTTAAGTTAAAAATCTTTGTTTGTGTTCTGCTGAAGAAACAAAGTCACCTACATATTGGATGCCCTGGGAGTAAGCAGATAAACATCAAATATTAATTTTTGGGTGAACTATCCCTTTAACAAGTCTGAGGTAACACAGATACTTTGGGTTTTGGGTGACACCCCTCCTCATGTAAATGTGATATTTAACTCCATATTAATTCACAATTGCACACTTCTGATATCAATTGCTGTATACATTTATGGCTGTTGCTAAATGCTTAATTGATCACAATTTTTTAATGGTAAAGACCTGCATTTTGGTTGTGGTCACTGTATTTGACTAAAAGCAGCCCTGGTTGAGCATAATTCCACAAGCATTTTAAACATTAGGCCGTGGAAAATCAATAATGGTGCATTTGATGCGGTTCTGATATTGCATCATCATTTTAACGGATGTGTTCCCAGTTTTTGGAATTGTTCAAAGAGCTGGATTTTGTTGAACTTCACACAAATGAGCTTTGGAAACAGCAAGAATTCTGTTTGACTTAATTGACCCTTGTGACCCGAATCTTACAATTTTGTTTTGTTTTTTCCCATTTGGCAAAAACAAATGAACCCATGGAAATGTTTATTTGAAAGTGCTGAAAGTGTTTGTTTGAAAAGCGTGAAAGTGTTTATTTGAACGTTTGAGAAAGTTTATTTGAACAGTGAGACAGTGTTGAATTTGCCCTTTCCATTTGAAATTGTTTTATTGGTTGCATTTTATTTGTCCTGTTTCTTTGCTAATGCATTTATTAAACTTCGGGGGATTACTGTCTTTACTGACTGTACCCTTTTTGATTGATGCTACCCACTAGTAAATTATCATTCTATTTCAGATAAAACTACTCCACTTGTAGTTTATTGATTCCATCTGTATGGTACTTGGTATGTAGAATATATTCTGTGTGGCAGCAATAGCAATATGCTGATATATGATCGTGTCAGTAAATCCCTGTAGTCTTCAATTGCTTTGGATAAAAAGCAAGAGCTAAACAGACAATGTTCCCCCACACTGAAGGAATATGAGCTAACTTTGTATACATTAAAAAGTGTTTTGCGAGCACTTGCAAAATGTCAGTTTTTAAATCTGGTGCCATGACCCAGAGGGCTTGGATTAGAACACATTTAATTCTGTCAAATTAAACTTAATTAACGCAATCATTCAGATGGTCTTGTCTATACATACTTTAAAGCTAGTAAGAAACAATTTATATTTATTTATACAACAAACAAACAAAAACTGGTATAATAAGACTGTCAGGTGCAGCACTTGCTCCCCATCTGCCCCAGTGAAACCAGGAGACAAGGCTGACAAACATGTCGCTTCTTCTCCTTCTTATTGCTTTTTTCCCCCTGATCTCACACTAAACATGTTGAAAGGTATATTTATGGAGCAAGATTGTAAGAGTTGTTTCAGATGGTTTCAGTTCATCAGCTGGATCATACATCTGTTCCTGCTTCAGGCAGTAAAAAAAATGCTTAACTTACAAAAAATGTTTATTTTGGATTATGTTTGCAACAGCCTCTCCAGTCCTAACAAGTTGTTAGATATGTCCAATAACCAGATGTATTTGCAGATGCTGTAATCTTCAGTGTGAGCAAAAGGCTTTGTCTGCCATTGACTGGCATCAAGCACATTGATCAATCTTTTGCCTTCTTTTTATTGTTCATTATATTCATTGTTTAAATTGTTCAAACATTAAAATGACAAGATTTCAAGAGTTATTGTGACAAATAACCTTTAAAATCCTTCTTTATTAAATAATGGCTTAACATCAGTTAATCAGGCAGATATTATTCAGCTACACTCTCAGAAATAAAGGGACAAAAGCTGTCACTGGGGCAGTACCTTTTCAAAAAGTACATGTTTGTACCTAAAAGGTACATTTTGGTACCATAAAGATACATGTTAATACTTAAAGTGTACATGTTTGAATCTAATAAGTACAAAAGTGTACCTTTTGAAAAGGACAGCTTTTGTACCTTTATTTCTAAAACGACAGATAACCTGAAGTAACACTTTTTAAGACGATAATGCAAAAAGTCAAATAAAGACATATCTACCAGTACTATCTATCTACAGGTTTTTCTATCAGTATTTGTTCAGCATTTCTGGCACACAATGAAACGTTGTCTGACTTATTCCTTCTGTATCAGCAGTGTGATCTTTTAACTGAATATTTTTTACACACCAAGAGTTCCAAAAAAACAACAACCAGAGCCTTCTAAAACATCTCAAAAACGACAGCAGATGAAAGACTCTTAGTTGCCAGTCAAAGGTCATGATGTTAATGAAATTTGGAAGTTAAAATCTATTGTTTTTACATTTTCTATTGACTTTGTAAGTTTACAGTGCTGAATTTTAAACTCAAAGTAAAGGAAAAAACAGCTGAGGTGCAAAAAGTCATGCAACCAAATGCTCAGAGAGCTAGAGCAGAATGTTACCCTTTCAGTCGAATCACTTCGACGTTACATATGGGAACTCGCCAGAGAGACCGATTTGCCTTTGAGCT
>JAUCMU010000030.1:19446874-19464151 GCA_032275025.1 Enteromius treurensis | reverse complement strand
TACAAAGCATCATTACTCCAGTCTTCAGTGTCACATGATCCTTTCAGAAATCATTCTAATATGCTGATTTATTACTATAATTGCCAGGTTTGGAAACAGTTGTGCAGCCAAATATATTTTTTGGAACCTGTGATTTTTTTTCCTCCTTAGGATTCTTTGATGAATAACAAGTAAAAAAACAACATAATTTTTTACCAAATATAAACCATTTCAAAAATGTAAATCTATGCTGTGACTTTTTTGTTCATTTAATAGATACTTTGTTAAAAGTATTCATTTCTTTCAAAGAAGAAAGAATAAAAATGTACTCATCCAAAACTTTTGAACAGTAGTGAAACAGTAAACTACTGTAACAGTAGTTTTGAACATTATTATCCATTTTAATATTTTAATGATCATATATATCATATATATATATATGATTTTTTAAAATTAATATATATGTGTGTATATATATATATATATATATATATATATATATAAAATTTGAAAATGATATTTTGAAATTGAATTGAACATCAAGCATAAATAATAAACCTAAATAGTATTGCTTGCCAGAACAAACACAAAAAACAAAGACATTTCAAAGTGGCTGCTATGAAAAAGAGATTTTATCTATGTCCCAAGCATTACTAAGCAGTTCCCACACTTCAGCATTAGATGATGGCCATGTTCCTTTTGGGAGGGGATTAACATTTCTGCAAATGCTGCAGACCCCCAGTGAGCAACTAACCCGATGGCAGACAATGTATTAGCTGTGGAGGGATTAGGGTGTCTGCATCACACCCTGTTTATACCACCATGCCTTTCAGACTAAGTGTGCAGAAATGTTGTATCAGTCAAGATGGAATGTTGCCCAGCCATAAGAGAGCTGTAGGATCGGGTCAAACTCCTGGTGCCAGGCTGTATCACGTTCTGCAGCCTTAAAAGGCCACTTTGGTTTGATTTCAGAGCCGATTTGATTTGACTTTCAGACGGCACATCTCTCTCATACACTTCATGCTGTTTTCAGTGCTACTATTGCTATGCAGCAAGAAAGTCGATCAACGCGAAATATACATATAAACCAGATTTCTTGTTAAATGTAAACGGATAAATGTATGAAAATGGAGTTCAGGAATTCCTAAGTTTATTGCATTTTTTTCATCAGCAGAGTGGTTTGTTTGCTCTGATGTATTGCAGTGATGAAAAGATCTCATATGGAGATGACGAGAAAGAGAAAACCAAACAAATTAATGCCTGCTTATAATATAAATGATTGTGTCTTTCATCAGTAACACATGTACAAAGAGTGTGTGTCAATGACTACCATATGAAGAAAACTATACAGGCACAACTTCAGAAAGCACATTGCGAATGCGCTGAGAAGCCCAAGAACAGAAATGTCACTTCACAATTTGGGAGTTCTGCAGTAAAACATACTGTAAGAGACGGATGAAATGAGCTTTTACGAGAGCAAAAGAAGTGTTTAGTGGGGAAGACAGAAGGCAATCATGCACAGCACTGAATATCCTTGTGAAAAGACAAAAAGGATGGAACCATTTTGACATTATTAATATCAAATCGAAGATTTATCAGTCCTTCACAAAAATTGACAGTATCTAAAATGTAAAAATGTTTAACTATTACAACACAAATACACACACATTATATGGGAATGTATTTCAAATAAATGCTGGTTTCCTCAAAAACAATATGCAGATTAATTGTTTTAAGATTAGTAATGAAATGCAACACTAAATCAGCATATAGGAATGATTTCTGATAGATGCTGAGAATTCAGCTTTGGGAAAACTAATTATTATAAATCACATGTTAAAATTGATTTTAGGACTAGGTCTATTGTATTTAATGATTTTATTTAAGCAGCTTGTGTACACAAGAGACAATAGCTAAAATATTATATTATATTGACCTTTTTATTAAAATTTTTAATTCTTTTCAACAGTAAGTCAAGCATGAGAAGTCATATAAAACAGAATAAAACTTGTTAAATAAATATGATTTATAATTTTAAATGAATCTCTCTCCTTAAATGCAATAAAATCAACCTAATAATTCCACAAATGTAATGTTCTATAAGCATTTCTTAGTAGTTCATGTAAAATGTACTAAATTTCTGATGTCTTTTGAAATCAACTACCTATTGTGAAAAGACGAAAAAAATAAAAACAGGAAGCAGTACGATACATACTAAATCATGTATGATTTGAATTACAGAGTCACGGGTTTGTAACACACAGGCGGTCTGTCTTTCTCTATGGACCCTGTTACAACATTTCACACGGTTCTTTCTCTCCCTGGACCAACCAGAAATGTTTAATCCATTAACCAGCGGCAACACGGCATTGTACTTCATTTTATTTCTTACTCTGGTCTATTATTCATTTCGCTCTTTTAGCCAAAGGATTATGATGATGTTTTTTGTTTTCCATTTTTTAAGCCATGACAGATTTGAAGAACATTCATATGTTTTATTTTGACGTTCACATCCTGCTGCTCCAAACGGTAAGATGCTAAAGTCATAAACCTATCATTAAACATCATTAATCCCCAGGTCCCTCGTTAAACTGGCCATTCTGCAGTCTACCCTGGAGGTATTACAACAACCTTAACTACCATTGGCTGATAGACTTCAGCAAAAATTATTACCTTAATAAAGACTATTTTATAATATTTGCACGCACAAGCATCTTCTATCTGACACTGCAAAGGCTGTCTGGCTCATTTTAAGTGCTCCCTTGGGGAAGGTTTTTGGCAGGCTAAGTGATGTGTGGCACTCCCATTTGGAGAGGGACCGCAGTGATGCTGTTTGAGTAAATATGGGCTTTTAAACTCTGTTCCAAGTCATCTCATTGCATTTTAGGTTAAAGTCCATGTCATTGCCTTCTCTATCCTTGCCTTCACCACCACACTCACTCTGCTCTTTTAGCTGGAAATATGAAAATAATACTGCAACGCCGTCTCATGCTGCAGACTTCCAAAGACCAAATACAGCTGGAGGCATCTGCAATCACCAAATTTAAGAAGCGTGTTGTAAATTTAATTAACGATCACAGCAAAGCTAGTAAAATTCAATGTCCAAAAACACTGTTTATGGGTATTTAACTTTAACATTTAATAGCAATGATGATGGGAGCTGGGAATGCTTTTTGATTTGGCTTGGAAAGTGTAAAGAATCCTGCTGATACTTGCACCACAGGTTAACAACACAATTTCAGTTCACACCAAAAAAAAGTGAAAAGATGACTTTTGCAACAGTTGGTTTTGGTGAATAACATTTCTAAAGGGAATGATATAGGGGATGTTATATTAACAGGACAATCCCTTTAATTTACTTTCATTTTGTTCTAATTGTTCTGAATATGTTTAGTTTTTTTAACCTAAACGGTTGGATTTTCATATGGATGTCAATGGGACACTCTTTAAAATAATTTATAGAAAGTAAATACATACAGGAATGACATGAGGGAGAGTAAATGATGACAGAATTCTCATTTTTGGTTAGACTACTTCTTCAGGCATAAGTCACTGGTGAAAAAAAAAAGCAACTAAAATCCATCTGAAGAAAATGGCAAGTGCAAATTACATCAGATCATAAAACTTCCATCTTAAAGATCAAGGCTCTGCACGAGACAACCGCACAGTCAATCCTAAATCATTCCATGCGAGAACGACAAATTGTACAAGACACATGATAGTTGCTTTAACCATTATAGAGATTCGCTTTCTGTTCCCTGCTAAGAAAGAGGGGTGTCTGAAGGGATAGCAAGCAGATGCTTAGCCATAAACTTCACAAGTCCTTCCCAAGTGAAAACCAAAGGTCATAAATCTCATTTCAGTAAATGCTGTATGTGCCTTTTTAAATTGCTCATCAAAATATTATAAGATTTAAATGACATCCAAGAATGGAACGCAATAGTTAGGGGGCAACGGGTCGAGTCATAGTTTAGTCACTGTTAAAGAATTTTATTTTTTTCACAGCAGTGACATAAAATTCATTTTGGGTTTCCAAAAGAACCTTTTTTTCTCACTTTGAAGAACATTTTCATAATCTGAAGAACCCGTTCATGAATGCTAAAGATTCATGGAAGCATAGAACGAATGACATAAATTTATAACATTTAAAATATTTAGTGTATAGTTTTACTTAACCTTTTTATGTTTTACTGAGATAACATATCTTGTCCCATCTTCCTCATGTGACAACTAACCCCAACCTTCCTTATGTGGAATTGTATCTGATATAAAGCTCTCAGACAGGATTTATTCCCTTGAATGAACCCCCTTTTTCAGAAAACCCTTTTCCCACCATTTCTTTAGCACTAATGCTTTCTTTAACGTCTTGCATCCACTGTGAATTCTTCACCCTTCTTGAAGACACTTATTATACTCTTCTATATGAGCGAGACCACCACTGCTTTCCTTTCGCCTCTGTGTTCATGGGGAGTGCTGGATTAAAATCCCAGGGGGCGGATTACGGCAATAATCATTTATTAATTTCTGCAGGCTCAAAGGTACTGTATGATCTGTGAGAAAAAGAACAGGACAATAGAACTCCTTCATCTCCTGGTGTCTGCAAGAGTCATTGCCGTGTGTTACTTTACAAAGCGCAAGTGAAAAGAAACAGATGCTGTGTATTTGATACTTTTAAAAACAGTGTAAATCATCGCTACCACCGAGTACATTTTTAAGATGATTAATGGTACCTATAGTTCAAGTTCCCCTGAGAACAAAGGCTTAAAGATCAGGTTTAAAGATAAAACTTCATAAGCGATTCGGAGCAGAAGAATTACAACGCTTTCAGAAACTTGAAGATTAATCAAGCAGCGATTCTGCCCATATCTGGACAAAACGTTAACAATAAAATAAGGACTGCTATACATTGAATGTGGAATTATTTACAGTAAGACAACCTATTGCCAGTGTTAACTTTTGTTGTCCAGGAAAAATCATTAAACACACACACACTTAAAGTTAAGAAGATAGCACAGATGGAGATAAGAGTCCATATCAAAGCTTTTTAAACATATTAAAGATAAAAGCATATTAATACCTCAAATAATGCAAGTTGTTTAGAGTACTTTTCCTACATATAGACATACTTAAATGTTTGGGCTAAGTATTTTTTATTTTTAAGAAATTTATCTTTTAATTAAGCAGCGATGCATTCAATTATCTTGTTCATTCAAATAAACGCTTTTTTATTTTAATAAATGCAAACTGTGTTACTTTTTCTTGACAATATTTTAGCAATAATAATGTGTTTATGGAATCAGAACAAGCTGAATTTGTCAAGCCTGAATCATCAAAATTTGTAATTTACCTACTTATACCGCTTTTGTTTTGATGGCATGCATGCATAAGCTTCCTGGCAGATAACATTACAAGTCTCACTTTCATAACAACCCACTTTCGCACATCAGTAACATGCACATCTAATGAAAACTCCCATATTCCTGTTAGAAGCGCTTTGTTTTGGGTCAAAGGTTAGTAACAATTTCGGTCTCACTTTTGAAACCACTTACTTGGCCATTGACACCATGGAAGATGGTTGAGATTGGTGAGCTGTTATTACAGCTTCTTAGGAGGTTGTCACAGTCCTGGCAGCATCATGATGTTGGTATCTTTCTTTGCAGCAGGCCCTGTAATGAATATGGACAAATTTATAGAAATTGGTTTTCACTTCAACAGCACTAAACGAACTGAAATTTCCTAATACAATAAATTGCGATCACCATCTTGATGGTTTTCCCCGAGAAACATATGATCAGAGGCACGCAGACACACACACACAAACCAAAACATGTTTTTATACCTTGCTCCACATTTAAAGAATTTGCTAGAATGTAACAGATCAAGGCAACCCAAAATACTTGACGCTAAACCTACCTGTTAGCAGATTTTAGACTGTCAGCAAAAAACTGTAGGTCAATCTTTTCCTGGTATCTGGTTAGACTAGAGCAATCGCCAGGAACTGATGTTTATGGCCCCCTGTTGGATTGTGAGGAAATGGAAAGTGCTTTATGATTTATGTCAGCTTCATATGCAGTCAGGTCAGGTCAACTCTTAGCTGCTGTGTATGGACCATAAAATACAGAATACTGATTTCAGAATTGCACACCACTCACTTCTTTCGAGTCTCAATGAACATTAGATTAAAATATTTAAACTAAAATCAACCAATTTTAAAATGATAGTCTGACTATCCTAAACCTCCCAGTTACAGATGCAGAGGGATACAGACATCCAGAAAAGCTCATTTTAAATTCTTTCCTTTACATACCGATTCCCCTCGGTAACAATAAACAGACAAGAAATGGCTCTCAATTACCTAAATGAAAATGGCAACACCTAATCCTCGTTTAAACTCACAGACTATTGGAGAAAGGAAACTTGTTTTTCAGTGGAAACTTTTGATAAAACGTTTATCCTTGAACTAGGAAAAACTTTTAGTATGATTCCATGTCATGCAAGATTGGTTTATATGAGGCCAGATCTGGTGTAAACAATACATATTTTCTTTTATATTGGTAGCTCAGCCAAAACTCATAAGAAAACTCTCCTGCTCTCTATTAGACTATGGCACGCACTCTAAACTTTGTTCTGACAAGCAATCCAAAGATTGGTCAAGCAGAAGCCAAGCTAAAACAATTGAGGAAATCTAGATGACTTAGATATCATCATGATATGTAAGCTGGTGGTTCAAAAAAAAGAAAAAAAAGAAAAGAAAACCTAACTTGCTAACACAAACATTGCAGGCTCAGCCCCAAACCAGAGTGGGCCAGGACAACACACTCTTCTGGTAATTTGTTGTTATTTTACAAACTATAAAACCTAATTCATACATTCCTATACAATCGGCTTAGGTCAGATTTAAGATTTAAACACTACATTTTAATAAGTGTTTAAAAAGAGCTTGAAAACTATGCAATTGATTCTTAGTTTTACATTTCGTTTTTTAATTGTTTCATTAAAATCTGAACCTACACATGTGTGTGGGCTATATTGCCAAGGGTGAATAATATTTCAGTAGCATACAGTGCTTTTCATCAAGCTTAACCACAGTAAAAACTTTGGAAAAAGTGTAACTGACAAGAGAGCTATGAATTAACTTACCTACCTACCTCAACATTTCCATCACAGGTTGAGTATGAGTGCAATGGTGGTAACTTAAGAAAAAAAAATAGTTTTAACACAGTTGCCAATATCTAGCATAACCATCCTAATAATCTGCCCGTTTTACACAAATCTAGGCTACCTGAGGCTTTAAGAAGCTCTCCACGCCTTTAGTCAAGGGCGACAGACACTGAACTGCACAGAAGAAATGCTCGTGCTGGTGAGTAACTAACTGAAATTCACTCATTTAATAAATTTTTTTAGCTGTGCTAGTATTTCAGCAGGTTACCGACGAGTTGGTTTTATTAACAAACAGCAACGAAACTCAACATCGCTATTTTAATACAAGTTTTTATTTATTTATTTATTTATTGAACAAATCTTGAAGTTACTAGGCCAAATAAGTCGGTCGGTCATCCCAAATGGTTCTCCCTCTCTCTAATATTTAATGTTGAAAAAATGTATTAATTCTAAATATGTATTTTGGTTCCTCCGATTCATTCGTGAACCTTAACAGGTGTCGTGCCGAATTTTGACCCCCTGCCAGATTATGACTCCCCTAGTATTGGTAGGTTTAGTGTTAGTTGCGAGGGAGGGGTTAGATTAGGGGTGGGGCTTAGTGATGGGAAGTTCGGATCATTTTACTGACTCGGACCTTTGAGTCTCGTTCAGCAAAATGATAGAATCTTTTTTCGAGTCATTTCGTTTATTTTAGCAAAATGTGATTAAAACGTTACTGGTTTCCTCCCTAACACGTCTACTGATTACACAAATGTTAATCACACTACAAACAAGACAGAACTATAATGCTTTATGAAACAGAAAAGATTAATTCATTGTTTACTTGAGTCTTTAATCTATGATTCCCTCACCTTGCCTCTTTAATGACAAGTTTTCTGGTTTTCGTCGTAATTGTGATGAACGAAGCTTAACGAAGCCATAAGCTTAACATACGCAGCCTGAGCCGGAAACAGAATTGATTAGTTCATCTCCCGAGTCTTCGGGTTTTTCGAGTCGTTCTTATGTTATGTGATGTGACACAACACAGGATATAGAAATTAGTTACTAATTAACACCATTCCTTACAAACGGGTACATAGTTTATTATTGTTGTTGTTTATCAATTATTATTGTTGTTATCTATTTTTTAAATTTAGTTTATAAATGTGTGTATTTCTGTCATGATGGTTCTGTTCCATAACACTGAATGTACTAAAAGGTAATTAAGAGTTGGTAATTGATTTGGCCCATATGATGCGGAAATAACTATTATTTTTTAGGTGGATCCTAATGTTCATAAACGTGATGAAGGAACGACTCAAAAAAACTCGAAGAATCGAGAGATGAACTAATCTATTCTTTTTCCGGCTCAGGCTCCCTAGGTTAAGCTTATGGGGCTGTCACGTGATGAACGAACGAATCGTTCAAGAACGACCCATCACTAGTGGGGCTAAGATTACTATTTATTTCACCGAGGGGAGTCAAAATTCGGCACAACACCTGTTGAAACGTGGACTGATTCATTGTAGTGAGTCGCTTCTCTCGGATTGTTCACATAACAGATACAAACCTGAATAAATCGTGATGGTTTACTATGTTTGCGACATAATTTAACTTATATTTTCGTTACGTTTTTCTATAGTAACTGTAATTTTCAAAACAGCAACTTTAAATTATGATTTTCCTTGTTTAGGTTAGTTATCTTGGCAAGCTGCAGTTTCAAAGTAGCTTTCTCATCCATGAAACGCAGTGGGTTTTCCTCATTGGCCCTAGATGTGACGTAAATTCAAGTATTCATTTGATTACTGGCAAACCCCCTCTTCACTACTTTGTGTGATTTCTTGCTTATAGACTATAGCTTATCCACAATAAGGTGTTGTGAAAAAATGATTTTGCAGTGCATCTGTTATTTCTGAAAGAGTAAAGAATTAGCTATTAAGCTATGTTTGTTGATATCAAATGATAGCGTGACTTCCCAGCAGTAAGCATATGCAGGCTAATAGCTCACTGGCAGGTATAAAGTTCCTTTATTTGCTAAATGATTTGACAGAGTTTATAATGTCAGCCTTGTAACATGCTGATTATGCTGTTTAATGTGTTGCTCTGGATGCTGTCCATGTGTTCTGGGCATAGAACCATTCAGGTGCCACCCAGAAATAAAAGCTAGAATGCGACCATATAATGGTTACATCAATGCTGAACAATTTGTTTACGTTATAAACAGTGTGCCTTTGGGGACAAAAGATCAATATATTTATACTGCAATAAGCAAATAACTTTGAAAGGAATTTAAATGAAGAGGTTGTTTAATGCATATTCGGTGCAATACATAAGTGGAGGATGATAAATGACACCCAGTAAAACAATATGCTAAAACTCTCCATATGCAGGTACAGTTTAGAATAAATGTTAAGCAATAAAATAAGTCATGAAATAATTTCTTAATAATCAAGTAAACATTCAGCTCAACATTTCTGCATTTGTTTTATCTGTTTCAATCAGAGGTTACTACTTAATGAACTGCAGTCCAGATCCAGATTTTTGTTAAAGTCATTATTATTTTTTTAAATCAACCATTCATAAACAGGCGACATAAAGGCTGCATCTGAATACAAATACACAATAGGTATTTTCAAAATGTGCCTTTTTTAAATGCCACATTGAAGAAGCAAATGTGTTTACACAGCAAATCAAGAAAACATTCAGCTCGCAGTCTGTGGTTTATAGATTCTCATGCACAACAGAAAGTAAACAAGAACTTGGACAAAGTTAATCTTTTCTTCTTCTTCTTCATCGTTTTTGTAAAGAATAAAATATATATAATCATATTCCTCAAATAACAGGGTACTTTGCTACTAAAAGTTTAGAAAATTCCTTGCTTTAAACAGCATAGACTATTACGAAGTATTTAAACGTATAAAGCATGAAGATGGTCTTTGAAGGTCTCCACAGAAGTTTTGATTTTAATTTAGAAAATAACAGATAGACAGATGGGTGATTGTCATTAAGGTGAACATCTAAAAAAACAACATTTCGCCTCAATTCCATCACAGGTTTTTTGTCTCTCAGTGTGTGTTTTTGAGGGGAGGGGCCAGCTCAACCTCCAGCACTCCGAAACGGCTCTAGATGGAGTTGGATGCAAACTTCGTGAGGTAGAAGCTCTCCGCAATGACTTGGATGCTGTCCGGAGTTTAAAAGTGGATTTATGTGGGACTTGCTTCAGAATTACGACAGAGAACCGCAAAATAAACCAGACCTCTGTCGTCTCCATTATAAGAGCAGTTCAGTGGAATTAGGGGATTTATCCTTGGGATTTTCTATTTAAAGTATTTTTTTTTGTTTCTTTTCCTTTCTCCCATGCCCACCATTGCTCAGATTACGCACTGGGACACTGATGTAAACTGTCATGACATTTTAACCGAAGTCAAAGCAAGTCTGTCCCATAATAATCCCAGTAGGCAGTCTGTTGCTCAGCCGCTGGTGTCTGCTAGCAGCGCGAGGAGAAGCCCATAATACAGACACATTTAGAGCCTCGCGCTCAGTGGATCAATATGAGGCTCGCGATACATAGTAGGTAGGTTATACGATCGGCTTACTTCATTATTTCTAGTGCATTAAAACATTGATTTACCTCTGAGAGATCGCCATGGAATACATTTACTTTTACATCTTAAAAGCCAATTTCATTGGACCATGATTCTAAATGCAAAACTTTTCATCGTTAAAATATAAAACGTTTTTATTATCTGACCTACATAATATTTTTATTATTGGATTATCTGTCGAAATGTATAGGCTACCGCGAAAAGTCTGTGCTTGATAAGCTACTTCAGTTTTATTGTTATCATTTTGTGATGAGAGATTATTTAGGCTAAACTTATTTCCCGTTCCTGAAATAACAGATTAAATATTAGTAATATAATGAAATATTATAATTAATAATAATAATTATAGTTATTATTATCAATAATTATTAAAAACCGTAACATTCATTTGTTATTTTTTATGTTGTATTTTAAAATGTTGATTATTAATAAGAAAAAACTTATTGAGAAATATTATTATTGCAAATACTAAATATTAAACATATTTAACAACAATAATTATAGTCATTTTTATTTTTGTTAGCAGTGTTATTGTTATTTCTATTTTATTATAATTTGTGAAATATTCATGGTAAAAATAATAATAAGAATAAGAAGAAAAGAAAATACATATTTTTAGTATAGATTATTTGAAATAATTATTACTAATCATTAATTCAGATTTTTCATGCTCCGGTGTTTATCTTTGATTTGTTATTAAGGGCCAAATATTATTATATTCAGAGACGTTGAACCTTTAAAGATGGAGAGATATTCAAGTGTTGGACTGCCCGTTCCTGAAATCCATATCGTATGGGTTTTAAACATCCGTTGTTCTGTGTCTGGCCCAGTGTTAGGTAATCTGGCACCAGCTTTATGCAGTAAAACCAGTAAGTGTTGTTGAGAGGACCAGTCCAGAGGGAGAAATGACGGAATAGATATGAAGACAGGTGCAGTTTGACAGCTGCATGAATGCTGCCAGTACGCAGATTTACCCGCATCACTTACTGTCACAAAGAGACATATCAATGACGGTGCTGTGGACCTGAGTCATGGGTGCTGGCGTAGATTCCCTTCAGATCGAGAGTGTGATGTCGAGGGCAAAGAGTGGTCACCCTTAAGTGTGCTGAATCACATGAATTACCGTGCTGACTGAAGACGTCAGATTTATTGTTCACTTTAGTTATAGTTGTTGCGTGATCATTGGCTAGTTTCGTAGTTTTATACGTTTGGCTGCCATGTACTCTGAAACAATATTCCAAAAAGTTCCTAATGTGCCAAACACACAGTCATTCAACCATTTTAAACACCATCACTAATTCTTTGTCTGTGCATCAACATTTCTGATGTTGAGTCTTGTCCATAAGCTTTTATAGCAAGCCGTTTGGGAGGGATGTTGAACATTTAACTGTCTTTCCTCATTTCTCTGGGTTTCCTGGAGCTGAGGATTTCCAGGGGGTCTGAGCCATGGTTCTAGAGCAGGCCAGACAGACATCCACTCTTCATTTGCTCTGCTTTATTACAGACTCTGTTTATGGCCTGTTTACTGCTCTGACCTTTTTCATGGTTCCGCCTGAACTTGCTGCATAATGCAACGGCTCGAACATATGTTCTGTGGAATAAGCTGGGCTGTTGGCCTTTGTCATGCAAGATGGAAAAAGGCAGAGTGAAGAAACAAAGAAAAACAGTTGTGGATATACCGAAAAAGACTAGCGCTGAGACCACCGGTGGGATTCCAGGTGGCCTGCGAGTTGGAAGGCTAAATATTAATTTCAGATATTTTATTTGGTAATAGAGCTTTAATTTATATTCATTTATGCAATTTAAATATATTTAGCTGCTTTCATTTTAGCTCAGTCTAATTTGATGTTCATTTTGGAAGTAAACAATTTGCAGCCTAACAAATTCATAGAGAAGTTGCAGACAGAAGTTCAATTCAAAACTGGTCTCCAGTCTGAGAAAGTTTGTTCTTCACTAATCTTCATCATTGTGATGTGAAGATGCGTGTTCTTGAGTTAATTGTTGCACTTTGATGCATTGAGAGAACTTACACAATAGACAATTGAATCTACTTCCCATGAAATGGGACCGAGTTTTGGTTTGTTGTGTATCTGCTGTCGGTTAATGGATGAGAGAACGGAGACTTCACACATTAAAAAAAGTTGTCACAGTGCCCTAAGACAATCTCAGGCGATAATCAATCAGATGTTGGGGATGCCCCCTGGATCACACTCAGAAGTTTCTTTGGGACACAAGAGTATAATTTATTAAAGATTTGCTTGGATTAAACTTAATTGTAGATGCACAATATTGGTAAAAAAGGAAGGTTTTATACATTGTTGTTGTTTTTAGATTTCTCCTCATGATTGCCGTTTTGCCTTTTAGGTTTTATATCTCCAGAAATGTTCCCTTTTTTGACTTCACCTGAGCATTTTTTCCTTTCAAAGAACATCATCTTTTATTTTCTGGATAAATCCCCTTTCTGGTTCCAGGGCGATGGCATATCTGTGCGTCAGACTTGACATATCTCTCCTAATTAATATTGCTGACGAGTGCTACGAACAGCAGGCAACAGGAGGTTTTGGCTCTGTCTGATAAATACGGAGAAGGTGTCGAAGATATCGGAGTATTATTCATGGTCTAAGATAAATAAACTTAGCGGAGAGAAGATGTCCGTAAGTTTTGGTGGAAAGAGAGGAGCTTATAAGAAGATTCCTTCTTATTCCTTCCAGACTGGAGAGAGATCATCGTTTTAATGCCTGATGTGCAAGATAAATATTATTTCCTTATTTTTCCTTCATTTAAACCACATCCGCTACCACATCTGTGTATGTGGTTTATTAATCTTTGCTTTCGCTTAGTTTTACCACATCACTGTAACCAAAATATCCTGTTAACAGCCATTTATCAAAGAGAAAGCTTTTTTATTGTTGTTGTTTGTGATATTTGTCATGCTACAATTAAACACTATTATACTTTCTCTTGATAATGTTTTACTGTTGCATGACATATTTGCACAGGGTGTGTGTACTTTCACCCGTTTGAAGTCAAATTCAAACCAAACCGAGTTTGTCTTGCATGCTGGTTCGTAAATTACAATTTAAAGTGTCCGCTTCTCATTTCTGAGGAGTGCTGAATTGCTAAAATGAAATGTAGACATCTGTAGAGTTTTTGTTGGCATTTAAAAGCAGTTTTTGGTATGCTAAGAATTAACAAATAAGATGATACAAGACCAGAGGACCTGTGGCCAAATATGGCCCTGCTTTCCCGATACTTCCAGGCATGATGTCTCTCTTGCGTAAAACCAGAACGCTCATCCATTTCTGCTGGAATGTGATTAAGAACCGTTCTATAAACATATCTATCTGTCATAGTGAGAGGCGTAAATGTGAACGCTTTCGCTGCTTGAGAGACATTTTTCAGTCTATTGTTTTCTGACAGATGGGGTAAACATGTTTTCCTTTTTTCCCCCATTCCTTACTTTTGGATGTGCATCGACCGAAGGTTATTGTGGTATTTGTTTTCCGGTGCCCTGTTTCTGGTCGAATCAACTTTAGCTTTAGTGGCCGGACACTTAATGGGAAATTACATTTAAAACGAAACATTTTGTTTGCTTTCCCGGCTCATGAATCTATCTGGCCGAGGAAAAAATAAGCATGGCAGGAATGTGTGGTTTAAATGGACAAAATACCAGTTTCGGGTTATGTTACTCATACTATTGTGTCCGCATTTATAGTTCCAAACCAGACTTCCATAAATCAATTTAACAAATTTAGAGGGCAGAAATGCTGAACTTCGTTGAGAAAGAGCAGTGATAGAGATGAAAGAGTGCAGTTATGTAAGCCCTGCATAAGGCTATTTTCTTTCCGTCGTCTTTTCCTTGATTCCAAAAAGTATTTTATGACAGTTTACAGAAAATGTAAAAGCTGTTTTTAAAGTATTCACTTTTCAAAGTATAAAATTGAAAAACCCGCGTCTCTTCCCATGGGCAAGATATTTGGACTTTCTTTTGACGTGCTGACTTTACAAAGTACCGTTTTATATACATGTCTCATTGTGCTTTTTTTCTCCCCCCATTCACCCACTCCTCTCCTCATCCAACTCCCTCCTTCCCTTCCTCGCCCCTTTTTGTCTGTCTCTCCGCAGCAGATCTTGGCACTGACGGATGCGTTGTCACACGTAGGAGTCCAGAACCTCTCTCCATCTCTCTCATTTTTTTCGGCACTCCCCCTCCTCCTCCCAGCATCCCTAATAAGACACATGCTCCTGGGCTGGGTTGCTCACTCACGTTAGGATCTCCTGCCTGCGACTGCCACAAGCTTCTCTCTCCACTCGGTTTGGCCCCCGGCTTCATGGGTTGAAGGGCAGTTTGCGTTGTCCACAAGATCTCATCTCTCATCTCACCTGGCTCTGTGCACCCAGAGCTTCACCGTTCTCATCTTCTCAAGTGCTATGGTTTGTTCTTCGAACATGTACGGACTTGAAGCGGCAGAGGCCTCCAGCCAAGGGCGTCGCGACCGGCTGTAGTCTACTTCGTTCCACCTGCCACAGCGTGAAAGGGGCCCCCTCAGCTGTGATCTGTCTGCCTGCAGGCGGGACCCAGCCTGACTGGGCAGCAGGGACTATGCATTTGGGACTGGTGGCACTGGCAGTTGTCTTCCTCGGCTCCATGGGTCACGGCGATAACCTCAAGGCCTCCAAAGCAAGACGACAGAGACGAAGTGAGTGCTGAAGTCTCGTTCTTAAGGTTACTTCATGAGATATCTTAACTGTCCCTTAAGACACAATACAACATTTTATTTGTGGCTCATTAGAGCACAAATGGGTTTTTTCCAGAACGTTTTGTGGGGTATTACTTGTGTAGAACCTTTTCTGTTGCTTTAAATAGCAACTTTGCTTTTTAAGGGTAAATAGTAAATGTTATAGAGCATGTTATGTTCCTAAGCCTGGCCAAATTTCACTCATTAGACTATTTTTATTTTATTTTATTTTTTTTGCATAAATACATTAATATAGTCCCTAACACATTTCATTTTTTTAATTTGACAGACTCCAAAGCAGCGCTTACCTTTTTATGACTTTTCGCATTTTTTCTTTTGGAAACTTTAGTTTTGAAACCAACACATGCTGCAGAACTCACTCTGAAATACTGCACAAGTTATGCGTGAGAGAGCACTGAGATAGAATAAGTGTTTCTTATTTTAAAGAACACATTTATGTTTATTGAAAGTGGCTTATCTTATTTTTTTGTTTAGTATACTGCTATCAGATATTCTTGAAGTAAATACTTCAAGGCTTTAGAATAATAATGGGAAATCAACTCCAAAGGTATTATATACGTGTACACATCTAATAGTAGGAGCGCTGATGTAGGTTTAGTATTGCATACACATTTTTGGTCTTATTTTTGTGTACTGCTATCAAATACTCAATAATGCATTGGAGTAATGTTATAAAATCAACCTGATGATCAAATCGATTCCCCAGCCCCCACCTAATCTGACTTTAAAGGTTAAGATTGTCATCACTCAGTGTAAATTGTACATTGACCACTGCTGGCAGTGTTGGGAGTGTACAGCCTCCTCTACAGTCTGTGTACAGTCTGTAAAACGACACTGTCTGTGGACTAATCTGCATCACATTTGCCACTGGTTAGACTGCTCTTATTAAACTTTGTTATTAAGAGACAATGGTATTTTTTTCATTTATACACCTGCCAGAAACCGTAAGCAACAAAACAAGCGTAATATTGTGTTGTGAGAGAGGTAGCTGGAAGCTGAAACTAGAAATCATGTAACACAAGGAAGTCTAGAAGTGCAAATCAAAACACAATGCCAGAATGTAAAGCTATCTGAGGAGAAATAAACAGTGAGTTACTTGGAGAAATAAATCTGCTGGTGCTTCACAATCTGTTAAGACTTCTTGACCTCAGTGTAAGCTCGTCTCACCACTGCTTCTTGATAGCAGAGTTTTCTATTTTATCAACAAAATGAAAGCAAACACCTCTGACAGCTGTTTTCATACAAGTGACTGATCAGCAGTCACACTGCTTTTTTCCCTCCCGCTAAAATAACCAAAGCATACCAGCAAAACATCTAATATTTCATTTTATCTAAGTGTTTATTTTTGCTCGTTATAAACTATTTTAAATTATGATACCACTCTGTACATTCATTTTATGGCACGGTGCCTGTCGTGTCAAAAAGCCATTCAGCTATTCTGCTAATTCTTGTACACTGCAAAGATATTTTTTAATCCGTATTTTTGTCCTATTTTTTCTCTTAAATGTCTAAACATCCTTAAGACAACATATATGTCTTTAAAATTGTGTAAGCAATAAGATCTGTTTGCAGGGAATATATTTTGATTTACGTTTATTTCCCTTACCCCATTAGCAAAATGTATTTCTTGCTTTAAGCATAAACCTTTCTAAATTATTCTAGGCTAATGTTTTAAACGAGACAAAATGCATTTGCTAGTAGATAAGAAAATGTTATCAATTAAGTAAGGGATAATGTACAGGCAGCCGGTAGTTATCGCAGAAATAAGCCCCGACAGTGTGATCAGGACCCGA
>JAUCMU010000030.1:19422464-19438062 GCA_032275025.1 Enteromius treurensis | reverse complement strand
TTGCTCTGACATGCATTGTGAGCTGTAAGGTCTTAAATAGACAGGTGTGTGGCTTTCCTAATCAAGTCCAATCAGTAAAATCAAACACAGCTGGACTCCAACGAAGGTGTACAACCATCTCAAGGATGATCAGAAGAAATGGACAGCACCTGAGTTAAATATATCAGTGTCAGAGCACTGAATACTTAGGACCATGTGATAAAATGTCAACAATTCTGTGTTTTTCTGTCAATATGGGGTGCTGTGTTTACATTAATGAGAAAATAAAATGAACTTGATTGATTTTGCCTAATTTAGAAGGAATAATTTGCTCAAAATAAAAACCTTTGTGCTGCTTTAAACCTGAATTATATTTTTATCCATGAAAACAAGGATGAGAAGATGATTGTAACTGTCAAGCTTAAAAAGCACATAAAAGTATGAGAAACCGTAATTATAGTTGATATGCTATATTCCTGAAGTTAGTCACTTTGTGTGAAGACTGAAGATTATTGCGCTCCCTACATTCAAACCTAGCATGCAAGAAAGAAAAAACCTCTAACCTTACTGGATCTTGTGTTTGTTGTCAACGTGATAGCTTTGAATGTCAGCCGTGGAAACATAAGGCTTTTTAAAAATAAAAAAGCTAATTTGCTCAGACTGTTTTTATGAACGGTTTATGAAAGTTACAACTGAATAGTTTACAGCAGACCTTGCAGTGTCAATGCCAATTCAGAAATCAATCCAGGCTAATAAAAAGTGTTTGTGTGATTGTAATTGCTTTCAGTCTATTTTAGTATTTTCTCTTTTATGTCTTCCAATATATATCTCCCAAACCAAAGGTCTCTTTTAATTTAATCATGTATTTAAGTTATTCATATCAATTTAGGAAATTGCATGATGTATGACTCGGTCTAAGCTAATCGTGGCATCCCGCTTTAAGTGGTTCTTAAAATAAACACCCGAACATACCTTCTAGGGGGCTCAGTCGTCTCCACACTGTTAAGAAATGACGTTCCTGGAAATGACGTCTTATTCTGTGCGAACAGCCTCACAAGATCAAGAGCTCGCTGTTCTTCCGTCGGGAGAAGTAGGCTCCATGCTTTCCTGGACTAGGTGTGACAGCGCCATTTGAGAAATGAGAGGCAAATTTACTCTGCATGACGCCTGTATTTGTGGAAAGAATTTCCACCCAGGGTCCATAAGAATAATTAACAGTGAAATATTATAAACTGCCCCATAAAAGTGCTATGTCGCCTGCCAAATTTCTAAACTTAGAGAGTCCACTTGTCGGAAAAGCTTTTGGAGAGAGAGAGCGCTATAGTGAACTAATAGGCCTGGACAGATGTATAGTCATTTGTTTGTAGTTCAATCTCATAATATCATGCTTTCCCCAACTGTGTTAAGATAGGATCAGTTATGTGCTGGCTAGAGTCAAAACATGTTTTTCACCAGAAAAGCACAGCAACACCACCCATTTCTTAGGGGCCAAAAGAATTAATGCAGCTCAGGTGTCAAAGAACTCATACTGTAGGTTATGGGTTGCATGACCCGATTGGCCGCTTTTTTTTCTTGGTGCGTAAATGCGCACCTCGTGCTAAATTAGCAAGGCTTTGAATACATCTGCAGGAATTGGCTGACAGGGCTGCTGTAAAAATCACAGGGGGCAGTGCTTGTATAACACCGGTGATTTACTGGTCTGCAGATCTCATGCTTTGTGTTGATTTTGCCAAGCCCCCATCCCCCACCCCCTTTCTCTTCCCCTTCCTGTAGCTTAATAAATGTCTTTGCAGGAAAACCGAATACGCTAAACGCGTGATTGCCTTTGTCAGGCAATGGTGTTTAGGTTGGATTGAGCAGCGCTGTAATTACTGCTGTCATAAATGAATTGATCCTCCCCAAGTGTTCGTACCGCTTTATCAAAGCTAACAAGTCTCCTCCATGTGGATCCAAAGTTTAAAGCTCCATTTCCTTCCATGTTTTTTCGTTTCACATCGGTTTTATAATCGTGATGAACTGACACTCAAGGCCTTTGAATTCTTCACACGGGATTGCTGTTCTCAAAGCAATGAATACTAAACATTAGAATTGTGTTAGACTTGTTTTGTTTGCAGAAAACTTCAGTAATCATCTCACTGATAAGACCGTGCTATGCTTTGATACAATACATACACTAGTTGTCTCTGCTCCTCTAATCTGACTGGAAGAATCTGGAAAGTTAACAGCAAGTGATTTTATAAGTGAGTCAGTGAATCATTCATTAAAATGATTTGTTCAAAATGCACTGAATTATTCGCACTTGATGTCATTTTGTTGAGCCAGTAAAAAGAGGCTCCATGGGATAATTAAACTTGGAAACATGGAGGCAAAGTCTGAAGAGCCCTTTGAGGTGGCCAGATTTATGCACTTTGGCCCTCCAATATGGCGACCATGATTGTTCTCACTCCGAATTGGCCTTCATAAATGGATTAAGTCATTGAGTGAGTTGTTGAATCATTCAGTTTGCTGATTTGTTCAAAACATACTGATGTAAGGGGCCAGTTTATCAACTCGTTGGTTGAAAACAGTGCTTGTTCGCAATGTTTTATGCGATATTCCAGTTTTGCGCACAAGTTAAATTTGCAACTTTGGATGGAAACCCAGCTATTGACTTCAAAAACATAATTAACGAAAACAGCATTGCTCTGAAATATGCAGCAGCTCTATTTATGCTTTGTTTGAAATGTTGCTAGTCGAGCAAAACCTACTAATTATTGGGCCATATTGCAATGCTAACCTCCTGTTTTTTGATCTGTTATATAAAAGCAATAGCATCCCCAAAAAGGTTCTGAATAGTACTTGCGATTTCCTGCAGAGGAAAAACAGTACGGCAGACTTTCACACTTTTTATTCAGTTGCTGATGCTTCAATAATGTAACAGGCATCAACATTGTGTCTTTGATATAGGCTTTATATATATATATAGCAATAAGAACTGCTGTTTGTGCTTTACAGACCTTGGCAGTTCCGTTACACAAACTGAGGAGATGCTAATTATTGCTTGTTTTATTGGTAGAATCAAGTCCATTAAACTCTTTAATGCTTGCCAGAGAAAGCTGTCTTTTATGTGTTTACGATGATGCCATTTTAGGGATGCTCATATTGACCCTTTAACAGGGGACAACAACCCTTAATGTTATCAGGGAGAAGATGTGATGCACGGCGATCTAAAGAGATAACTCCGAGAATCAGCTCAATGATAGTTAAAGACATTATGCCCAACAGTGTCGTCTGTGGTCAAGGTTTCGAGAGTTGCTGAGCTATACTGAGCCTAATTACGATATCCCATCAAGACCTATATTACCCATAGAACTAAAGCCTGCTTTGAGGAGAGGGAAAAATCACTTAAAACACAACTCAAAGTTTGTGGCCCTTACGACTGACTGTTGGACGGCACTTACAATGATAAGCTATATAACATGTGCTGCTACATAAGTGAATTCAGCTGTCCTACTAACACAGAGTATGACAAGCAGACACACAGCTAAGAACCTCGCAGCTAAACTAGTTGATGCGGTGGAGACCTGGGGTCTAAATTGGAAAGTGTCTGCATGTGTTCATGACAATGCACGCAACATCGTGGCTGCAAACTCTACAGGACGGGTGAATTGGGACTCTGGTTCTCTGTTTTGCTCTTACACTGCAGCGCGCTGTAAACGATGGATTAAATGTGTTTGTGCATCGTGTTATTATTGCAGCTGGGCGGCTTGTCAGCCACTTCAACCACAGCACACCTGCTTGCAAGGCACTGGAAGCTAAACAAGAACAATTGAAGCTTCCGAAACACCAGCTCGTTCAATCGTGTAAAACACTATTAAACTCTGTTCAAGAAGTCTCCTGAACATCTCACACACAAAGATGGGCTGTTACAGCTGTTCTGTCTGACAGAACGGTAACAAAGCTGCAAGATGCCAGTACCCTCGAGATGCGAGACAAATACTGGCAGATAATGGATGAGATTGCACCAGTGCTAAAAACTAAAAAATGTGCAACCACCGTAATGTCAACAGAGCGTGTCAATTGCCAACATTTCCCTTCAGCCTTCTGAACACGCACCTGTTGAGAGCCGAGGAGGAAAGCCACAGAGTTCAAGGCGAAGGTTCGGCAGTCCTTAAGTGATCGCATGGAGGTAGATGATGACAATTTTTTTATTGATTAACTAATTATGAGGATATTGCTTGCCATAGGTTGACTCGGATGAGTTGATGGCCAAACAAGCGCTGGTTGCCCAGCCAAAACCCAGCCAGAGCAATGCCATGATGTTGCTCCTGGGAGATGACTACACCACTCCTCAACAAGCCACTGATTATGGAGCAGAGGTGAACATTTATATGAGAGACAATCCGCCCCCTTTGGATTTTAATCCTCTTGACTGGTGGAAAGCAAATGAACGGCTCTTCCCGAAACTGGCCTGATCAGTTAACGATTAATGTTCGGATGACGAACGGCGGTTGTCGGTTGGGAAAATTAATTAAGAGCATCCCTATCCCATTTCAAGTAAAACAAAATCTGTAAAAGTGAAAATGCTTTTTATATAACTTATTAATAATCAAAAGTTTAATTAAACAAATGTTTGTTTGCATCATTTCCGTTCTATTTTTAATAATGCGTTAAAAATATGTAGAAACAAATGCAACAGTTTGTAGGTACAACATCAGGGCCTCGAGATGAGCAGAGAGCCAATTTCAGGAGTCGCAGAGTGGCTGTGTTTGTGGCTCATGTTATCAAGTGCAGAGTGAATGCTCTCCAGCACCAAATGAGTGTTGACTTTGGTTTCCAGGGAACACTGAGACTCACAACACTAACTTCATAACAAATATCAGTCAGTCTGGAGGCCCTGACTCCCCCTTGTAGTATAGTGCAAGTGGGGAAATGAACCAGCCTGTGTTTTTCATTGCTGTTTTTGGACAGTATTACAGTTCAGCATGACGTTATCCATGTATATGTATATATATATATATATATATATATAACTATTTATGTGAAACGTTTATGCATTTTTGCATTTTGGATCTACACTTAAATGTGCAGCACAGATTTAGAAAAAACTATTTTTTATTAATCGTTTACATTAAGTTAGTAAATGAAATGTTTTTCTTTTAAAAATATACATCGAATAGAAATAGTCAAAAAAACTCAAAGCAGGGATCAGATATATCTTAAAGTGCCCCTATTATAGGTAATGAAAGGTAATATTTTGGTTTTGGGAATCCCCAGTAAAAGGCTGATATGCATGCTAGGTCAAAAACACTATATATATTATATAATAATATGCATTTATGTTTACCTTATTTGCTCAATGACTCTCAAACAATTCACTCAATGATTTCTTTTTCTAAAGCCCTCCTTTGTGTAACGCTAATCTTCAGTGATTAGTCTCATTTTCATTTGATCATGCCTGTAATGCCTGATAAAGCAGCATTTGTGAGTGCAGTGCTGCTTCGTGTACAGCGTTACTGGGGAAAATGATATTTTTGTTTCAAAAGCGGAACCTAGTGGCAAGGAATGAATTTGCATTTTTTTATTCAGACCAACTCAAAAAGACCAAGATGTGAGCGGTCAATAAGCTAACTCTGAGCTGTGTTACACACTGCACGAAAGGTCATTTTCAAAAATCTGTAAACGATGCACTTATATTACAGTTTTGATAAGTACATTTATATTGTTTTAAATACTTAAAAATGTCACAAATACATCTTCTAATTGCAAATTTCTTTTATTCAGGAGAAACTAAGAAAAATCCGCAAAACCGTGGAGAAAAAAACGGCAAGAACCGCGGACGAGACTCCAAAGAAAGTGGCAAAGGGGGCAACAAGAAAAAAAAGACCCTGAACCGGTCCACCACTGTCCCCACCATTACAACGAGCATGGTGACCTAAACTGTGTTGGGTGGGCCAAAGAAAGGAGAATGACTGGCCCATCTTTGTTTGCTGAAGTTTTTGATTGCGACAATATCGAAGTTATGCAAAAAAGAAAAAAAAAAAGGAATAACGCTGCTACACGTTAAACATGCTCAATGAGAACTGGAGGATTGCTGTACTGAATAATGAACTGTGTGAATTGAGTGAAGTTTGAAGGGGAACCAAGGAGCTAGGTTGATTAGTCTCATGCTATTTGGAAGGATCCAGAAAGATGGGTCATCTTTTTGTAAGCCTTCCCACAGGAAAAAAAAACATTGTTTGTGGTTGGCGAAATGTTCCATATGTTCCTCTTTAGACCTATTGGAAAGGCTTCTGAACCATAGACATCACTGTAAATGAGGCCAGCCGTCCTAACGTTGCTTAAAGAACATCTAAAATACATTAGATTCTCTTGTGGTTCACCTAATCCAGCTGTAATCACATTCTTTTTCTCCAGTGCTGGATCTCCTTATGTTCGTGACAGGTAGCAAACAGTCTGGAGTCTGTCTGCGAGTCTGTTTCAGAGTGAAAAGTGATTTTTTTTAAAGTGCTTTTTATGTCTGTTTTTTTTCCCTGTTGTTTATGACAAAAGAAGGCACTGGAACTGATATTGTGGTTTACAGAGAGAATGTGGAGAAAGAAGAACTTTAATGATGAAGAAACTATCCAAAAATGATGTAAAAAGTGTTATTATATATCTAGAGACAAAGCACTTATAACTTACAACCGATGGAGTGGTTTTACTTGTTTAGTGGTATATGTATGTAGTATGTAAGATGTATGGAAGTATGTATATGAAAGATTGTCTGTGTGATTGTGTGTGTGCTTGTTTTTAAATCTGTGTTCTTGTGTGCACCTTTATGTTGTGAACCGAGAGGAAAGAGAGAGGTCAGCAGAAGTCTACAGTACACTTTGTGTGACCAAGCCATTGAGGAACTAAACCAGCATAATGCTTAAATTGCATTGATTATATGTTTTATAGGTTTTCATTGCTCAGTTATCATGGTTCAAATAGAGACAATATATCACATCATTCATAACGCTTTGCAACATACAGTGTCCGTATCTGAGGAAGTAATGCTGTACATCATACATGTAGCATCCAGTCACACTTTTCTTAGTCTGTTTGCTTTCAATAGCCCACTGACCAGGGCTGCAGTTTCCAAAAGCAGAAGTGGATTGTAGAGACCACTGGTGCTAATGGTTTTTATGATCTAGAGGCTTATGATGCTTTTGGGAAATGCAGCGCCGGATCAGTGGGTGTTCACCATATACAACCCTAATGAGAATTATGACACTGAAAATGTCAGCGTCCGTTTATCTCGATGCAATATACTTATTGTTATTGTATATCTATTTCTATAAAAGTTTTGAGGGTAAATAAACATCTAAATAAACATTGGTTGCAGATCCTTAAATGTTTTTTGTCTGTGCAGCATATTTGTATGGAAGACCAGGGCTAGCTGTCGGATCATCTTAAAGCGCTGTTTTAATCTTTGGTGTTTTATGAATTATTAGGCATTTTGTAAGTGGTCAAATTTGCCTGAAAGGCTGTTTAGTGGCAGGTGCCATTGTGACAACTTACACATTATAAAAATGAGTTAAATTAAACATTGAAATATTTTTTTCCTGATTGATAATGTTGAAAATGTACAGATTTTAGTGGCCATAGGATGTGCTAATACAAATAGAAATTCAAAAATGAACCTACTCTGAGAACTATTCGTGGTATAGCCTAAGCCTACATCTCATTGAAAGAAGACAATTTGCATTTATTTTTGGGATATTTACATGTTTTAGCCTATTAGTTATAAATAAATGGTTTTATGAAGCATTTAAAATGTGCACATATCTTTATGAACCAATATGGACATAAATTGTCATTACCCTATAAATCAAAGTCAATCTTTTTGCATACCAAAAAGGCCAATTAGATTAAAAAGTGTGCTTCATTTGCGAATTGTGGCATGGAAAATTTATTCTAAGAAGGGATGACAACACACGTGGGGAAAATGATCATTATACTTAGAATATTTAACTGTGGCAGAGCACAGCAGTGTTTCACTGGGGTGGTCTGTGTCAGGACAGGAGAGGAAGGTGTTTGTGTGTGTACATGCATGATTCGTGTTCAAACAGAATAGCGATTGTGGTTCAGTGTGTACGGCAGTAGCTGGTGCCCGGGCAAGGGCCGTAAAACTTGGGACAGAAATAAAAACTAATGATGTGTCATCGCCAGGGGGTGGAGCTTAAACGGGCTCTCATCCTCCAACCGCAACAGCCGTTTCTCATTACAGAGGGGAGGGCAGAAAAACGGTAGAGAGTGGACCGTAAATTACACTTTCATCCCCCTTTCTGATCATAAATTCTTGCGCCGGCTCCATGGAACGGAGCTCTCCCTCTCGTTCACCCTCTCTCGCTCCTCTCCCATCCTTTCTCTCCCTCAATTCATCTCTCGCACCCCCAGGCCTCCCCTTCGGTCCCCCTCTCTAGATTTATTCGACCACGGTTCCATTTTATCAGCTCCTGATTTCTCATTAACACGAAGCCCCTGAGGGAACATAGTGATGAAAAATCTGAGAAGGACTGAAAAATTATATATATATTTATATTGCGTTCTCGCAGAAACATGTCGATGTCCCCAGAAAACACTCTGCGTTCTATGTTAGTCTATTGAATTACTTTTTCCCCCTTTCCTAAGATTATTTCTATCACAAAAGTTTTGAATGCAATTTTCCCGGGGGGTGGACACAGTTTTAGGTTGAGCGAACGCAAGATTTCTCTGTCAGGGAACGCAAAATCATTCAAATGTATTTTTTCCAGCGAACTCTGCACTCGTGAAACCTTGTGCATTTGCAAAAATATTGTTTCGAAATATAAAGATTTTCTCCGGGGTTTTGTGAGAGGATGCTGGATTGGAATAGGCCACAGCCTAATATTTCGTCCCATCAATTTATTCCTCTTTACATTTAGGGGCTACGTTGATGAGCCTGTATAATAGCAGCAATGCAGCTACAATATGAAAAACATCATCATACTCGTCTGAATATTTCACCTCGTGAGTGCCAAGCATTTTTGCTTAGTCACAGAACTCAAGATCCTCCCTCTGAGGTCACAGACTCCACCGGGGTAAATGAGGCCACTAGTCTCCCGCATGTCATATAGGCCTATTCTCTGTGTATAAGCCATGTGCTCTCCCACTGTTATTACCAATTACCCAATTTCTGTCTTTCCTTCAAATCATAACCGGATCCAGCTCTCCTCACATGAATCCAGGGATTCCCCATAGAGAAAACCACTCTACGTTTTCATCTCTCCTGCTCTGAAGCACAACAGCCTCTCTCGTATGGATCGAGATCTGAGGCAAAGGGAAATGGGGGCCAAAAAGGGATGTTTCTAAAGGGGTGCCTCTGGAACAGAGCGTGATGGAGTGTGTGGGTGGTGGGATTTATAAGCTGGCACCGTGTTTGTGGTGTCTACCAGCGAGGCGCCCTGCCTGTGCAGGAGATACTGGAACCCCAGGGGTTTTATGAGACTCAAACATGCAAGCTATATATAACCGAATCAATACTGCACAATATTCCAAATGGAAGCATAGAAACATTAGAACTGTGAAACCTTCCTTTATAATATCTGTCTGGTGAGATGATGGGCATCCATGCTAACAGAAACAGCCCTCGGTCAGCAGGTGCAGACAGGGTATAAAACTCCTGTGCGTGTCAGGATGAGAACGCTGGAGCCAAGAACTGTGCCTGACTTGCCTGGGAACTCCAAAAACATCTGCTTCCAACCATTGGAGAGAAACGTTTGATTCACAGTTTCGGCTCTTTCTTATTTGCTCGTATTAGCTGATGCATTATTCTTGTAGGGTTTTCTAAATCAACTTTATTGAGACCGATAAAGCATAGACTGCAGGGTCAGCTTTTGATAGTAAAATTATTCTTCTATCCTTATTTTAGGCACATTGAAACGACAGTGACACAAATAATACCAGAGTAAAAAATAGTTTGCTTGTCAGAAGAGGTCATATGAACAAGATTAAATCATTTATTCGGGTCATCATTTAATTCGTTTTTCATTGTTTAAAATGTTTGAAAGCCACTTAACCAAGAAGTCAAATTTGAAGCCCAGCTGTAAAGACATTTCATCTGGCGATTTTATTACTTTCTGGCATTATACTGAACAAGGCAGCGCTAAAAAAGAAGAAAAAAATAACGCAACATGCCTTTTTAATTGTGACTCTATGAAGTGTCTTGAGTTTTGGAAATAGTAGGAAAGTGCTGCCACCTAGTGAGCGTTGTACTCCAGCACTAGTGGTCTTTGTTGTCCACGACAATCATTTAATTTTTTGCGGTTAATTTTTCAGATTTTTTTTGTATACTTTAGCTATCGTATATACATTGTAAAGTATATTATTTAAAAATAATAATAAAATAATATTTTTGCTATTATCAACAAGATTAACACGATTTCTAAATAAATAGGTAAATTATTCGGAAATAAGACAAATACGCTTATTAGATATATACTTAATGTAATTAACTATTTTTGTAAACTTGAGAGGAACTAAATAAATTAAATTAAATACCACTTTGCATGGAACCATGGTTTATAATATTTGACCAACAGAGGACACTGCTAGTTATAGGAGCTTTAGCCTTTTTTATTCGCCTTTCTTAACTAAACAGCCTTAGTTTTAAACTGAACCAGGGTGAGCGATTGTAAGGACATTATTGTAAATCATTGCGTCATCATTATCATTTTCGAAGTAAGCCACATACATAAACTACAAGGTTTCAGAGTGTCTGCATTTTTCTTGTTTCCATCCCAGAAAATAGAGTAGCTACCTTATTTAACCAGTTGAACAGTTCAGCCAAAAATAAGTTAGGCCTACTAGACTAACATCCGTGAGCATTAAACTAGATTTATAAATATGAGCTTGTTTATGTCCTGTAACGCTTATGATAGCATGAATAATATTAACTATGAATGTGCAATGCAAAAAAATTTTAATCTTTAATCAACATGAATGTCCATACTTGAATATTCATGAACTTCCAAAATGTGCATTTTCTTGATCTAATTATTATGAAGTTTTATCAGTAGGTTGTTCAAACTTGAGGGCTGGTGTTGTTTGTCTTAGTTTATCTGCTGCTGTTTAAGTCAGTTTAACTGACAGTTTTGATATTATTTTCATATTAATTTTATCAGTGAAGATGTCAAGTATCTGAATTATTATTTGTCCGTTAGAGGGCGGCGCATCCCAATAAATTAACTTCTGATGGAGAAATTCACTTTGTACTCATTCAATTAATTTTAGTTGCACCATCCTCTTTGAACTCTTAAATGCTTAATTTAATGCAGTAATTCCTGAAACTGGAATTGTTTTGATTGTTTTGATAAAAAATTCTGATCAAAAAATGTTTGTATTACTTTTACAAATAGTCAACTATATTTTTAATACAAATCTAAATGGACATATTTCAAATAATGTTTTCGCTGAGATGGCCAATCAATTTGAGAAAACATTAATTATTTTGCACACTTCATAAAGATGTAGTTTTGAGTTGCGTTTACGCAATGACGTCATTACGCAAAGTAATATGTTAATAAGAACCTATTTATTGTGCATCTGGATGTAATGTTTTAATATAATATAATACACGGCGCCTCAGAGAGTAGAGACATGACGGGCTTACGCTTGTCAGATACTACGTGATGACTTCACTGATATGCAAATGAGTGCATGACGTAATCTGGCAACATTTATCTGCTTTTCGGGCAGGCTTTAACAACGTTTCATTGGAAATAGTTGGCAACACTGCGTGACCTGATTTACAGGTGCATAAGCCAAAGTGACCTGAAAATACAGCTAAAATATAAATAGAACTGAGCAGCTTAAAGAAACATTTAGCACTTTTCTTCTATCTTAAAAAAGCTTCTTTTCAGATGTTTTGAACTGCCAACATTGTCACTGAAGTCATCTGGCTTTATGAAAAAATTCAGAACTAAGCAAAGATGGTAAGCAAACAGCATACTTCTAACACAAGATAAATAGGAAGGCTAATGGATAAGCTAGTTACTGGCAGGTATTACAGACCCACTTGTTTTTCAACTCTGACTGAGTTCCTTAGTCTAGAAGTAATCTGAGAGCATTAATTGTAGGGTGTTTGTAATTGTCACCTTCACCTCATCTCACATTTGCTGTTCAATCTTTTCACACAAGGACACAATCGTGTGTCTAGCCTTTTTGTTGTTGCTTAACTAGGAAATCTTTTTTTTTTTTTATAAATCTATACTTACCCCAAATGTTAAATACTAGTTTATTCGTAGTCTGTTTTCAGTGTTTATTGTGCACCTATTGTCCTCAGATCAGGAACTGAGGACTGGAGCAATGGCTGATACAAACTTTGCTTTGCCATCCCAGGAATAAAGTATATTAAAAAAAAAAAAAAAAAAAAAAGTTATTTTAGATTGTAATAATGTTTAACGAATTAACTTAAAAAAATAAAACTAATATACTTGATTGATTAGCCTATATTGAATTTAAATAACAGCAATTTATTGTTTACAGCCATGAAAATAATCAGCTGTTTATAGACATTGGCCAGAATTTCAATATCTGTGCATCCAACTTAATGAAGAAAACAGCTGATCATGCAAATAAATGTTTTGTTTCAGCCACCGCAACTTGACAGAATTCAGCTCCTTATACACATCCAAGTACATGCTGCACTGCCAAGTGGAGTTTTGGTCATATACCAACACAAATGTAATAGCTGAGGCTGTGTTGTCTTGCTTTAAGCCTGACACATTGTTATATTTAGACAACGCAGCCCTTTTTCACCCACAGAAATGGCTGCTTGAAGAATGAAGTGCCTATCAACCACTCAAACCATCACAGTCCATCCGCAGGAAAGAGATGTCTTGACCTCAGAGGGAGAGAGAAAGATAAAGACACAGAGAAGGGAGAAAGAATATATTTTGGGGGAAAAGCCAAACCACAGACGCAGCTTCCAGACCTTTACCATTAAACATCGAGCCGGAGGGTGTCACTTAAAGACTTAGACAGATGACTTTGTGTTTTGCCATTGAGCTACAAATTCGCTCATCTCTCATTTCGGCCTGTTGTGATGACAGCAATCGAGAGTGATGAGGTTTTTGAAAAATGTCTACAGCAAAAATACATCTTGCTCTGTTTGCCGAAACAGACCTCAGTGATGTTGTCCCTGATAGAAATATCAAATACATTGACTGTACTTTTGAACTGGATTAATACTGATGGAGAAACATCCCCTGAGACCAGTTTTAATTCCCCTCAGGAGTAGATTGCGACCAAAATCATCTTTCTTTATGCATCAGTAATGTTTGTCTATTATTTTATGTTGCAAGACTCTGCTTAATTTGCATATACAAGCATCTGTGTCTCAAGTGTTGACTGCACAGACATGTCTGTGGCTAAAGCAACACCGAGCACTGCATCAAGTGAACACCCGCACTAAACCATCCGCTGACGAAGACCAGTGGCGAGCTTCTCCGGGATTGTGAATAAACCCTTGGAACGGACTGCCTGGTTTTACACGGCTCCTCCGTTGCACATGTCTAGTGCCACGTCTCACAGCAGAAACAGTGAAAGGTCACCTCTTTTTTCCCTTTCAAGATTTTTTTTCCTCCTCCTCTTCTTGCTCCGTTTCTCTCACTAGTTTATACACACCAACCTCTCAATTACGATGTTGCCTATTTTCTCAACTGTCCAGATGTGATGTTTATATACATGAATGAGAAGTAAAGAATCAATTCAGTAGTGAATTCTACTGACTCTACGTGAAATTTTTCACGTTCTAGACTGGAGGGATCACTCTCTCTGTGTTGTAACACACTGTGATGACTTGTTGCAGATGATGTGTTGAGACTTATTGTGTCTAGACGACAAGTAGTCAGAATTATAGCACTCTACAATAGATGCCATCTTTTTGTTAGTAATGAGAACAGGCTCTGAGGGATGCAAATGTGTTAGTTCATGTCTCTTTCCCTATACAGCTGAAAAGTGTCTAATACCTCTATAAAGACCAGTTTTGTTTTGAAATCACTTCAACTTTAATTATAACTTATACGTACATTATTTTAATATAGAAATTCTATGTGCTCATGTGAAAAAAGTAAAAATACTAGTGGTTTATTTATGTATTTTTTGACAATTAACTATAAATGTATTTTATACAAAACCAGCCCATTATGTATTTAGATAAGCTGACATTTCAGCCATTTATAAAGGGATAGTTACCCAAAAATGAACATTATCCTGTCTTTAACTCACCTTGAAGCATCCTAGGTGTATGTCCAATTGGAGTTAAAATAAAAATTGTCCAGGCCCCCCAAGCCTTTAAATGGGTTATTACCACTCGGAAAACGTATTCTTTAAAAACGTCCCTTACACGGCTTTGGGGGTGAATAAAGTCCTCCTGTAGCGAATCCATGCGGTTTGTACGACAAATATTGTTTCCTTACTTTAGCAAGTAAAACCATTCTCCTCTTGGCTTATATCGAAATCCTCCTACATGTTTCTTTACAAATTCTCGGTTTGTGCTTCTAATTCATGACTGCCGTTTTGTTTCGTTCTCCCTCAGCGCTCATCACTTCTCACGTAACACAATGTGTCTTACATCATTCGCAGAGACTGCTCCCGGTTTCCACAGACAGCAGACATGAGAGAAAAGTGCTTATTATGTTTGAAATATGGATATTTTTTGTACAAAAACTCATGGATTTGCTACAGGATTCATTTTAAGGGACGTCTTAATACGAATTCGCGCACGTTATTCCAAAGTTTAAGGGCTATTAAGTTACCCATTTAAACCAATTCACTCAATATTTATTATAACTCAGATTAGATTCGTCTAAAAAGAAGAAAGTCACATACACCTAGGATGCTTCAAAGGTGAGTAAAAGTTTAATTAAATACTTTGGGTGACTTTTCGGGATACTTTATAATCCAAAATTTCAATTATTTTGCCAAATTAGCCTGCTTGGCTCAAAACACTTCTTTTACAGGTACAGTATTGCAAGATTTGTAAATTGACTATTTAGGTGTATGTAGGTGGCAGTAAGTCAGTCACTGTCTTAGTCACTGAATCATCCATTAAAATTATTCAGTTAAACAGTTGATTCGTTTAGTAATGAAGCGATTGACTCTCTTTTTAAATGAGTCATTGAATCGTTGACTCGCTAGACTTGTTCAAAAGAAAAGATTCATTCATAAATGATTCAGTTAAACAGTTGATTCGTTTAGTAATCAAGCGATTAAGCGATTGACTCTCTTTTTTAAATGAGTCATTGGATCGTTTACTTGCTCTCATCGCAATCTCAAAAACTTTAAACATTTTAATGAATACAGTTCTATACACCATACACTCAGTCTATTAGTTACATCATCTCTATACTTTGTTTGTTACCATAAATGACAAACACTGCAGTCTGCTTTGCAGATCTGTCCTGTGAGGAGCATGATGTGCAGCATATATCTCACACAGAAAAAACCTATATAAACATATATATTTTAATATAGGTTTTGATATGGGTTTTTAATATATGTGACTTAAATAAAATTGGTCGTTTTCCTATATTATATGCACATATATGTTCACCAATATGTTTACCTATTTATTATTAAAATATGCGTACAT
>JAUCMU010000030.1:19405326-19422364 GCA_032275025.1 Enteromius treurensis | reverse complement strand
ATATTATCATATATGTGCATATATACTGCATATAGGTTTCATATATGCGCATATATCTTCATATAGATTCTTTCCATGTGGGATCTATTGACTGTCTGCATGTTTTATGACAAAAGGTTTTATTATTGTACTTCTTTTGTAAGTACTTCTTCCACGGCTTCTTAAACTCAAACAGCTGTGACCGTAAAGTGCCAAGAATTGTCTCATCCCAGACTTGTAAAATCAGCAAGTGTTCATGTCAGCTAGAACCACGTGACATACTTTGTCATCTTGTCCTTAAACGATATCAAAAAACAGTCCAGTAATTGATTTTTAAAAGGACATTTAGAAATACTCACACAGTGTAACCAACCAAGCTGACTAATTCTGAAAGCTTGTCTAGACGTCTACCTTTGGGAATCTGTCACCCTGTAAACTGCAGCTGTTTTGTGAGTGATACGATATCAGCTCTGACATCATTTATGACCGTAACAGCTACATTTCTCTCCCTCATTGTTAAGACACATGGAAGAATTGAGCTGAAATGTATAATCGATGTGAGTCATAAAGATTCTCTTTTGCTTACTGACTGTGAATCTTCTCTGCTTACACAACTGCTTAGGCTTTTGACCTTGTTTAACCATTGTATACCTTATTTTAAGGTTTCTGCTGTGTTCACCAGAATCTGACCAGAAGAACAAACACTACTTTACCTGCAAATAGGTCCTTAATTTCTCAGGTCATCCACAGATTTCATCAAGGCCATTCAGGTAAACTAGATTAAATGCACTTCTTGGAAATTTATTTCAACGACATGCTGACTTCAATCTAAGTTGTTCAATTTGTCTTTCTGAAGCAAAAGCTTTCAAAGGAAAAATGAAGCATTTGAAGAATAAAGTTTAAATTGTGGTCAAGTGTTTGTCATGCGGTATGACCTACGTGCCAGTGCATAACATGGATACTATCTGCTAAATAGCCTGCTCTGTGCTTTATAGAGCAAGTTTCTGTTGAGCTGGAGTCCTGGTTTTAATGAGCATTTAAGTTCCATTAACCTCCCACTAATTTTATAGGCAAATTTAGCATGATGTCTTTACTGGTTAAATAATCACTGTCTGGCATGTGTTAGAAAATCCGTCTTGATAATAACAAGCAGACACGTGAACCAGTATTGCATTTCTTGTTAAGCTTAGGCTATCTGTTAAAAATACGTTATGAGATTTAAGGAAAAGAAGAACCGCAATCACAAATGCTTTATCGAGACACATAACGCCAAATAAAAGTGCACACAAAACAAGCTATTGTTTCCCACAGTGTTTCATTACCCTACACTTAGTGTCATCATGGGAACTAGCAGTGTGTACAATAAATCATCTGGTATTTTCACAGAGCGTTTGGCTTCACCGGACAGGCTAATTGTCAAGGACATTTCAGCACTTAATATACAAAGCTTTTAGATGTCACTTGAGGATAAAGTGAGATGACATCACACACTTTCTCATGGCTGGACTTCTCTTCTGATTCTCTGGGCATGAGTTGGATAAATAAGAATTGAAGCAAAATCCAAGGAATGCAGCTTAATTCTGTTTGCACAAATTACATCAGTGATATTATTTTGGTTTAAAACGAACTTCTACAGCCTCCAAACATCAGTGACATCTTGTTTGAAGAAAATTGACTTTAGATTAAATCAGATGTTCTTATTTCTGCTGTTCCTACTTTTATGGTAACGCTGGGTTTAAAAGTTTAAAAGTTGTTACTTACAAATATACACTTTTAACTTGTAAAGGTATAGACAAAATGTGTGTATATGTATACATTTGTGTGAGTGTGCGACTTATTGGACATATCCAAAAACTTAATAATCATTATATGATTCACTAACCACTAACTCTCAAACAAGTTTTTTAAATCACTTTAACTGACTCATTAAAAAGAACCAGTTCATAAGAGCCATTTTCATCACGTGTTGTGAAGTAGGACTGCCCTAAACTGCATATTTTCTACTGTCAATAGCAACTACCAATAGAGCACAATTACCACCAACTGTTTTGGTGGGTTAAGTTTGAGAAGTAGTATTTTCCATTCATTTTCTCCATAGGCATTTTAATTACTAACTAGCTGTAAGATTATTCAAACAAACCTTACAGCTCCTAATAGATTTAAAATAGTTTCTAAATGATTTGCTAGAAATCAGGTTATGGATAGAATAGGAAAATCCAAGGATTGCATTACTTCTGGAACCATACTCTTGTGATATTGACATTTCTAATGCTTAAAATATAATAGTATTCCTTCTATGTCCTTTTTTTTTTTTTTAAGTTTTTTTTTTAAGTTTTTGTACTTTTAGTTTCACACTTCATCTCTCTTATATTGCTAAACTTTCTTTAATCTAGTACATTACCTAGAGAACAACATCCCTCACTCATCCTCTACCTGTTTTGAGAGGTATATCAATACTGGTGTTGTCACTCCAATCCTGAAGGAATGTTGTCTAGATCCGGCAGATTTATATAATTACATGTGCATCTTGCATCTCCCAGGAAAATGTGTTAGAGAGAGTTTTCCTGTCAGCTTCAGTTGCACCAGGTTTCAAATAAGCCTTTCGAGTCTGGATTTCATTTCATTTAGCACTGAGACAGATCCTCACAGGTTGTTAATGACCTGCTCCTTTCGGTTGTCTCAATATTCTCTATTTAAACTGTCAACCATGAACGGCTTTGCATGCAATGCTGTCTGCAGTAAAATACTTAGCAATTGGCATCACTGAAACAGTTTACTTATGGTTCACTACTTACCCTGATGAAAGCTGTAGTAGTTTTATTTTTCAATAACACAATCCCTCCAGCCCTTTTAACAAGAGGTGTTGCCCAGGGATCTGTTCTTGGTTCTGTTCTTTTTTTTTGTAAACTGGAAAAACATCTACTGTACAATAATCAAATGTTGTCAGTTTGCAAACAGTACATATCTTGCTTGCAATTAAATGTATTTTGACAAAATACATTGCATTACTACTTTTGAATAGTTGTAGTGTAGGACCAATATCTACCAGCAGGTGTCATGTTAACCAGCATGACATGAACCTGTTGGTCTTGACCCACAATACTTGTTGATCTGCTGATCTACTCCCATACTGTACCTTGAGTATCAGCCACAGTCAGTTTTACTAATTTATACTGAAGTGAAATTCATTTAAATGAGTTTATAGTTTAAGTCAAAGGTCTTTTTTATGGTTGGTTCAATTATTTAATACAGACATGATCATGTCATAATAGAAGAGGATCATTCATCTAAGTACTTTTCAGCAGTTCAGTAGTTCTTCATCACTCATTTCAGGTTTGGCAGCCTCGTCACTTGATGATTAATTAAATACAGGAGCCACTTAAGTCGGTGAAGCTTTGGATCACTTCAACTACACAGTGTCCAGTTTTCCCACTGGCCTTCCCTCGTAATGATTCACCCACCACTCATGTGATCCTCCTAACCCTCCTCCATTGCCTCACTGGCCCTCTCTTTTTTTCCCATAAACCTCTTGACTGTGTGTATGTAACTGAACCCCAGTGGAAGTGCCATGGACTAGCTCCAAAAGCTTCAATCTCCCCTCCCTCTCTCCTCTGTCGTCCTCTCATTTTCATTTTCGGCTGTTCTCTCCCACATGCTCTCCCAACGTCCACCAGAACGCCTCCCTCCCCCACCACCATGTCCCGTTCTCCCTTTCCATTTCCTTCTTTGGTGAAAATGCTGAAAAAGAGAAGGGGAGGAAGACCATCACCAATGTTGAGAGGGAGCATATTTGGCCACGTGTTTGTTTTAAGTTCTTATGCCTCATCAAGGCAAAGAAATAGCACACTCAGCAAGTTTGCACATAAACACACCCATCTAGAGGCACAAGGTAACCCTGAATGAGATTGAAAACTGTGGACGATACTACTTAGCTCTTGAGTCCTTGGCCTAAAAAAAAGAGTAAATTTTTTGGTGCATTTAAATAATGTAGTGTGTGAAAAAAATGACAATACAATTGTTTTAATTTATAAAATATTTATCCACAATTAATTAAATTCTTTTTTTTTTCTTCTTTTTTTTAAATATATATATTTTTTTTACCACACCTCAAACTTACAAAGCTTGAATCACTTTCATTAACGAATGCACATAAGCCAGCTCTTTCTCTCCTGCATTAAAGCTCAAAGTGAATATATACGTGTACATTTAGAAATACTCAGAAGGCAAAACTATTAAAATTGGCATCAATAAAATAACAATTCAAAATTTCTGAATTAAAAAAAAAAACGTTTGACAACATGCATACTATCACTTTTGACATACTGACACAAATATTGTAATTAATTTCATTCACTCTTAACACAGAGGAGACATGTTTATAAAGACTTAAGAAATTATGACTTGAAGAGGTCATAATGAATTATCAAACAATTAAAAAACAGGAAGTGAACAGGAAATAGTATGTAGTTAGTGTATATACAGTGTAATGCGTGCTGGATCTCAAAGTTCCTGTGCTTTTATAGATATTTCAAGCAAAAGTAGTGCAAATGCAAGTCTGTCCTCCACCTGAATACAAAATGCATTTCAAACTTCATTTTCCCACACATCTCTGGACTGCAGAAACATTTCAGCTGTTATTTTTATTCTGACATTGCTATGCATTTTGGAAGACTCCCACTGAATTGAATGCATATGCAATGAATCAGATGTTGTTTGATGCTGAAGTTCTGCTATACAAAAGGTTTTAGTGAAGTTTCAGACAAAGCAGTCACACATATTTATGTGACATATATGGTGTGTAAATGCTTAGATGTTTAGCTTTGGATGGCTGCTTCTCAAAGTGTAACTTTACTGTACACAAAACTCAGTCGTGCTTTCATTCATGTAGCCTACACTTAGCTTGGCACTTAAGTGTTTGGAACAGTTCTAAATGGGCGTTCAGTCACTTTAACAGAACACCAAACCTTTGACCTTTGAGTGTTTATGAAGGAATCTGTTTAAGTTCTTTTACAGGCTGCAAACACAGACTACATCCACCCATTAATGACCATTACCAGCATAATAACAGTTCTGGCTCGCCAGGAAAAATAAAGATGGGAATAACTAGTAGGCAGATCAGATATTTTTGTCTGTGCATAGAGACCTACAGGTTTATGGAGTGTTGATTCTGGATTGTGCAACGGAGAGACTTTAGTTGGAACTCAGCATTGCGTGGCTTTCACAACTCAACGGCAATCTTTGGTGCATCTTTTAAAAGTCTTGTTTATCCAGTCGTAACAGCAAGCCTATTCTTTGGAGTATTTTGGTGAAGCATTTGCGTGTGGGGGCAGATTGCTGGTTTGCTGTGATCTCAAACAGCAGTATTTGCATGGGCATACTGTAACTTGAGAGGTGGAGTTCTCATTTCAGGGCACAGCAGTGTAAAATAGACGTGTAAATGTATATGTATGTGTGCATAAGGTGTTTGGATAGGGGTTGGGTTCTATAAGTTGCCATTGCAGTTGCGACAGAGGATCTCATCTTGCTCAGGGAAGAAACCTGCGCCCACCAGCGACACGGAGCAACGAGAACAGGTGAAGCACGGCTGGTGCCATTGCCGTTCCTCGAACGAAATGTACTTTCCTCCACCAAAACCTGAAATGAAATAAAAATCAGGTAAAATCTAATTTCAGATTAGATCATCACATGATGTCAAAACTAAGGCCCCGTTTACACTAGTGTGTTATCGTTTAAAACAGCGCTTTACAATAAAAAGTGATCCTTGTTATTAGTGTTTCCGAGGTAGCAGTGTTTTGAAAAGTCTCCATTTTTGTCCGGAGAAGTGTAATCAATAGACTTAACCAGGGGCGCCATAAGGGGGGATTTAGGACGATTCTAAGGGCCTGATGATGGAGAGGGCTCCCCAGAGGGGCAAATGCAATTTCTACCAGAGATGTTTTTTACAGCGCCGGAACACGAGCACTGAAGCGGCGCCCCTGGGCGTAACCATAGCAAAAGTTATGCATTTAAAAACGAAAATGCACTAGTGTAAATGGGGCCAAAGACATCTGTATTCCCTGACACAAAACTTGTTCCGTATCTATTTTCACACCCGAAGTGACGTCAATGTGTGTTACCTGTAATAGGTTTTTTGCAGGCTTCACACTTCTTGGCGTACAGATTGCCAAAACATTTGAGGCAGTATGGGCTGTCATCGCGGGAAGTGAAGTGTTGGCCAGCTAGTTGGACTTTACAGCTTGTGCACACAAAGCACTCCTTATGCCATGGCTCATCCCTATAGGTCACACCACCTTTAGCCAAGGCCTGAGGAAGAGAGAATTCATCAGAGACACGAAAAGGAACCTGTCCGCATAAGCTTCCGTATACTTGATCTAAACCATGCTATGTGGAAAAAGGTATGCCATTTAAAATGCATGCATAAAACTTTACGTCATGAGTGTACATTCAAAAAATATTCAAGAATTATAATAAGGATGGGTCACTGTGGTTGTATAGTTTACAAGTTTGGATAGTTTCAACTAGATCAAACACTGAGTCTGAAGTAATGGATGCTGAAAATCTTAACAATTATACATATTTGATAATATACATGTGTGTGTGCGCGTGTGTGTATATAGTTTAATTAACTAATTCATTAATTTATTTTTATATTTCAAAGAATTGTATGCCAAACAGATGGTACTTTGACAGGACAGGATGTGAAACTGACAGCCAGAGTTAATCAGTGACCAGCAAGACTTCTGATATGCAACAGGAAGGAGAAATGAGGTCAGAATTCTGACTTTTTGTGGAGGAATGTGTGTGCGGACTGATGAGGAACATATGGTTACATATTTTTAGGCAGAGAAGCTAGTTAAACTCCTTCACTGACCTGTTTACATCGAGTACAACGCGGTGCGAACTTGTTCTCATAGCAGGGTACACAATAGTGGTCATCTTTATCTGGAATAAAGGACTTGGAGCCTATTGGCTGTTGACAGCTGTTGCAGATGAAACAGCCCTCATGCCATGTGGAGCCGGCATACTCAAGCTTCCTGGTTCCTGTGAGAGAAAGAAAAAGGAAGGAAGCCTTTAAAATAAACAATTTCCTTGTTTTTGACAGCTGTGTATACCATGTTGCCATAAAATTACCTTAAGTAGTATGGGTATATTTGTAGCAATATCCAAAAATAAATTTTGTAAATTTCCTACCATAAATATATGAAAACTTAATTTTTCATTAATAATATTCATTGCTATGGACTTTATTTAGACAGCTTTAAAGGTGATTTACTCAATATTTATTTTTTGCACCCCCAGATTCCAGATTTTCAAATCATCATAATTTTCATCATAACAAACCATTCAAACTCTTTTATAAATCTCAATTTTAAACAATGTCTTAACCCTTATGATTGGATTTTTTTTTTGGTCAAGAGACACAATATATTTGGATCAAATTAATAACATGAAAATAATTAAATAATCTTTTAAAATTTTCTTTAAAAATTAAATAAATCATCAAGTATATAATAAAAAATATAATAACATATACTGTATATTGCAAATAATTCTGACCTTTATTAAAGCTAAATTGTGAAAGGACACTGAATTAAAATACTATACATTAAAATATTTTCTCAAAAATAAAAAGAAAGACTTAAAAACAAAGACCATGATTCATAATGTTTATTTGGCGACAGGTCTCTAAATACACATGGTCAATTATGCCATTGTTTGGTCCTTAAGTCGGGATTCTCAGCGAAGTCAGAACTCCCAGTTAACTGATGCTGCCATTTTGGTGGAAAAGAGTTATTATACATCTTATTCTTAAGTATTTTTTCCACTGTGGGGCCTGCTGATAAGCAGCACTTTGCCTAGTTTAAGACTTCATGTTTCTTAAGAGATCTCATCTGACACTACTTTTTGCTGGGATTTCCCTACAAAAGATGAATTTGAGCTTTCAAAATGACAAAATGATGATCTGACAGTCGAGGCTCATCAAATGATTAGCAGGTTAAAGGTTGACATTCATAATCCACTAAGCGTTTCACACGTTACCCAGATCAAAAGCCCTGTGGAGATCCTCCTTAAAGAGGCCCCGCTGCCAAAATCACCAAAGCTTTCCACTGAGAGCAAATGATAAAGGTCATAATCCCTTGGATAACAGAAAACATTTAGAAGAAATATCAAGTTACAGTAATGCTGTCTCGCTCAAGTTCAAAACTCACCCCAAAATATGTGTCACCACATTTATCAATGCAAAGTAAGAACTATAGTCGAGAGCCCCCCATCCTTTGTCTTTCCCTTGTCATCTGCACATCACAAACAAGGCCCCTAACCACTAACAATGTGTTTCTTTTCTTATAAATGTAGCCCTCAGGTTACATGCATGAACCGGTCTGGCAATTTTTGGAGATTGTAATACTGCTTGATTTGTTCACTGGATTTACCTCAGAAAACAGCCACACATTTTTAATGGCAAAAGCAATAAGATTAACACTTACAGGAGGAAATAACTGTAGTTATATTATCAAAACAAAGGTTATAATTTTCACAGTCTAGGGTGATGGTCTACTCCTGTAAGACAATAAGATGTTATGAAGCTATGAGGAAACATTTTGTGTGCAAAGAACACAAAAGTAACACATTTTAATTTCATAATTTTTACTTCTGGGCGCCAAGGCCGAAACGAGTTCAATATGCAAATATTATATTTTGCATATACTATAAATATGCAAATATATAATACAACAACATCACTGTTGGTTACACTGTCTGTGCTGAAATTTTTAAAAATGCAAAGTTTAAATCTATAAAACGAGGGATTATATTAAATTATTAACAAAACAGCATTTCACTATCATTCAAAAGTTTGTAGCATTTTTCTTAGGTTTACCAATCAAAACTATGGCAAAGCTACATTTTCAGCAGCAATTTAATGCCAGATGAAATCATTCTAATATGCTGATTTGTGCTCAATGTTGCAAAACAGCTGTACTGCTTAATATTTTAAAGGGATTCATTTATTTTCACATACAGACTATTCAAAAGAACATGATTTATTTGAAATAGAAATCACTTGTAATCTGTTTAATGCATCCTTGATTAAATCAAATCTTACTGACCCCAAACTTGTGAACAGTAGTGTAAGTGGTTTAGGCAGAATAAGTTGCAGGAGTTTCATACTTAACCACAACTCTAACCACATTTATGGAAAATCAATGCCTTGCAGGCAATAGAAAAATACATAAAAGGACTTTTAATACAGGGCTCGCTTCGCAAGCCTTGTTAAAGAACAACATACAGTACGTAACCTTTTGGAATTGTTACCTGAATTTCAGATGGATACAGCCTTGCTGAAATAGTTTACTGGCTTATCTCCTCCTATCATCAGAGGCTTGGATGGCAGCCATGCGCAATGATTTGGCTGAGAGACAGCAAGCCAGGCCGACTGGCAATTATTTTGTCACATATAACCTGCGCAACACTACCTCACTTATCTCTCTCTCTCTCTATTTTTGTCATGCTGTTGGTACTTCAAGATTTGCTTTGGCAGAATTGCTTTGGCCGCTCCTTCATGTTTGTGAATCTAATGTTACCTGCATACCTGTGGTCGTGACATGCTGTCTGTTTCACTAGCGTGAAGACGTGCAGTCTTACACAACAGTATTGAGAACAAACCGAAGGAACAGTGCCAGAGTGTGATTGGACTAAACCTGAGACCAGTCTGAACAGGATTTGTCAGATAATGACATGAGTTATGACTGATGATGTGTGTTGATGTCATTCATACCGGGCATGACGGTTTTATCACAGGCAACACATTTGGAGGAGAACTCATTGCAGTAACAGTCATTGCACAGAAGAGCATCGTCTTGGCTGGTGAAGGGCTCGTCTGCCAGCGAGCGGTCACAGCGGAAACAGCGGAAGCAGTGCTCGTGGTAGTGACGGTCTTCGTAAAACAGTTCCTGAATCACAAGGACAGAGTTGTTATGAAGGGAAGAAAGTTGTATGACCTTCTTTTTTCAAGGAAAAAATTTGAAGAATGTGTAATTGTGAGGGTGAGTAAATCATGATAAATTGTTCATTTTTAAAGTGGAAACCAAGACGTTTTCACCAACAACAAAAAAGCACATTAACTAGCTGCAGATGGTGCACTGGGGTCTCCGTATTAGAATATAAAAAAATTGGAGTTATTGTTAAAGACAAGTTGACATACCAACAGATTAGCCATGATTATGAGGAAAAAAGTCTGAAGTGGCCACAAATTAAATCGCTTTTCCTCGATCCCAAGTACATTTCTGATTAAGATCTCAAGTAATGGCTATTCAGCCTCTCAAACGCTAGCACATGTGCATCTAGTTATGAGTGTGTGTCTGTGGAGAACATGGCGCCTGGGTCAACTCCTCATGTGAAATATGTAAACACATAGTAATAAGACAGGGAGGGTGAAATTTATGACCTGTCCTGCAAATGGCCAAGACAAACAGTGATTTGATTTAGCATCTGCTGTCCCTCATTGTCAATAAGTCATCAGATTCTTTGTCTTTAAGCGCATGGACTTGCGATTTCCTGTGGGGAGTCTACTACTGTGGTAAATGAACTGCATTGTTTGGCTTTTATTTAATTTTGAAGGGATTAGTTACTCTCAAAACGGGAAGGATTAAAACTCAATTGGATGCTAACGTTTTGCCTTAGGTTTTTAATATTGTTGGCCTGACTGAAGTTGAATGACATTTCTAATTGGACAATAAATGCCTTTCTCAAAAGAACTGCTAAATGGACCGTTTCAGCCTGAAACCACATAAAAACGCTTTCACAGTCTCAAGTTTCTCCAACCGCCATGGATATGCTCCTGTAAAATCAAAATTTTCCTGTGAATGTGAACCAGGCACTGCTTGCATGTCTTTTTTTAGGGAATTGTTTAGTCAGAAGTGCAAAGTTCGGAGGTCTAAAGGTGCAAAATATTGTGGGAGAAATATAGTGGAATTTAGATTTCATGTTCATAGTTCATGCAATTTGGTCGTGCAATGGACAACAGAAAGAAAGACTACTCATAACGGCCCCTTTTTCATTAAAATGTGAGTAAACTTTAAAGAAACTGTCCATATTTATTATCATTGCATTTAAAAGAGCAGCTTGCTTAATATCTTTTTTTTGTTTTATTTCAGAAGAAATAAACAAAGAAGTAGTGAGCAGAAAAAAAGAAGTAATACAGCTTTGGAATGACAAAAAGGTGAGTAAATTAGCATAACTATCTATTTAATAAGCAAAACTCACTCTTGAATCATGGCCAATCAACTCTTTGCACTCATCGCAGGTGTTGGCAAACAGGCTGTCATAGCAAGGGATGCAGTAAGGGTTGTCCTCTGCCTGGATGTACTTCCTGCCGTATAAGGACTCCTTGCAGTTGTCACAGTCAAAGCGTTCACTCATGTTGCTCTGATCCAAGTCAGTTCCTGTAACAACACAAGGAGGATTCACGGAGGTGAGCTTTCAATCACAGCTGCATCGCAATGAGAGAAAGACACACACGGACAAACAGATCTGTCACAAGCACTGTGCAAAACATCTATTAAGTTTTACGGCTCTGTGATGATAGCTGGGAAATGAGAAGGGAGGAAGCTGGAATTTTAGCAAGCACACAACCGTATGCTGCATGTGACGTGGCAGCTGTAGTGCCACTTCAACAGGAGGTCACTTTTAGACATTTCTAAGTTTGACCCCCTACTTTTTTTTTTTAGAGATGATCAATGTGTTTTAAGAGCTTCGCTTTGCTTGGCCACTGAGCAAAGACTAATGTTTCCCAATGTTTTTTCCCCTGTGATGACTGTGTTTTTGAGACACAAAAACAAGCAAGATAAAAGAACTTTTAAAAAAAGCAACAAGGCCTTTTTTCCCCAAATGTGGTGTCTGCATTTTATTGTTTTTGCATTGAAGTAAACGACCCCTTAAAATATCAAGCCTTTTAGCGAGTTATATAAAACTGCATAATCATAATCAAACATGAAATCAAAATTCAACATTTATGTTCACAAAAACTTGACTATCAATTATATTTATACGTTATCATTGATTTCCTCTTTGTTATAGGTTTATTAGTCCTGCATAGGAGGACCTTCAGACTGGGAATTCATGGTAGCTGTCATTAGCCAAGGCCATGAGGCAGTTTGACCAAGATGTCAAACAACCATATCACAGTTCGTTTCGTTTCAGTGTTACGTTTCGTGTCACCACAATAACAGACCGGTTTGTAAAACTCTTGGATGTATTTTGAAGATTCTTTGCCACAAACTTTAAATATTTCACATACTTTTATAAATCGGTCATTTAGTTCATCCCGGAACGTTTAAGATTGCGACACACATTTCTCCCAGAAATCCTGTATAATTATACTAGTCGAATGACTACTTTGAAACTCCTGAAGTGTTTCCACTTTTGTGAGCCACATGCATCAGGCGTTTAACCTCATGGTTAGTCGAAGACTGTGACTATACGTTAATCAAATTTTGAGAGATTGCATCCAAAGTATACTTGCATAGCATATGTGTGCAGTGCGTGAAATGCAAATTTGGAAATGGTTTTAAATTGTTGTCAAAAGTACTAGACAGACATTGGACTAAGGTGAAGCTTTCTAGTGTGCATGTGTCGACCGCCTGAGTTCACGCATATCATCAAATGGAGTACACTTTGAAAGTCTATGTGTTCGACTGTGTGTATATGCTAGTTGACATGTACATAAATGAAGTATACTTTGGGCTTAATACAGACTTTCTCGCTTAGTCATCCACGTGCTTCAAAACAGACAAACCCTCAATGCCTGACAGATAAAAGGAGGTAAGACTATATTCTTGCCTGTTGGAGGTCTGCGCATTTGCATGCTTCACCAGCAAATATTTGTGAAGTAAACACTTCTGCCTTGGATGCGCAGACCACCTAGAGAGATTGTTTCGACAACCGCAAAAGTGACAAGAACTCTTAAATTTTTTGAAAGACCAAGCACTGATCCCAAACAACACAGATGGGTTTGTGTTTTTTATTTTGTAAAGCCTCTCTTACATCAGATACACATCTTCACAGGGGAGTACAGATCAGATTTGTTCACATTCGGTGCAAAAACATACCCCACATTCACAAAGCAAGGTGTTAAAACCATTTACAGTAATCACATAAACCGACAGTGTAATAAAAACACCAGCTTGACCTTAAAGTGAGTGTACAGCTCCGCGAATGCCCGTCACGGAATAATATTGTTACAGCGTTGCGGCAACGCTATCAGGTTGCCAAAACATTACAAAGACGTTGGAGGAAAGCCTTATGATAAGTGATAGGCCTCCCTGGAAGAGACAAGCTCAGTGTATCAGTTTCCACCCAGCTAATAATAATAATCAGCCACCGCTGTAATAATGAATCTATTTGCGCTCCCTGTCTTACGCACGCCCACAGGGAGGGTGTAATCACTGGATGCAAGATGAAAGATATCAACCACCGTGTTTCATCTTTCCTCTTTCCCCTGGCTTGACAAAAGGCTCAAATGTTCGTGGGTGTGAAAGGGTAAGATAAAAAAGGGCAACGCACCTCCCAAAGCTTCATAAATAATCAGCTGACACTCTTTTACTATGATGATACCACTTACTCTCAGCTGAGAGCTGCTTTAAAAGCTTCTTTGCCCGGAATCTGCTCGTAAATTAGGGAGTGTTAATGTTAAAGGCTCCCGTGGCCTGAGGCTGCCCCTGGTTTACATCATTACAGACCTGCGTTTGAGGGAATATGAACCTTCTGTGTTCCCACCAAGGCTATTATGGTTCTGTGTTTCTCGTAGATGGGTTAATGGCATCACTTTTTTTTTTTTTTGTCATCAGTTAAGTCAAAAGTAGACTAAACATGCTAATTTTCAGTTTTTTTTTTTCAGTTCTATTTTTCCCTTTTATTTATTCAGATTCAACTTTAACAGTACATCATTATATGCCCAACAGTGTTATTTTAGCGATATCTCTATAGTTCATTTAGTACTATTAATATTTAGATTTCATTTTTTTTTTCTTAATTAGTTTTTTGTATTTTTTTGGTTTAATAAGTGGTTCCCTTCAGCTTTATTTCAATTTAATTTAATTTCATGTTCATTTTAATTCAGATTTATTTTAGTCACAATAACAACACTGCTGCCCTTTGATTACAAGTAACAGGATTTTTTTTTTAGTACCAGAGACTTTTGTGCAGGTGTGTGAACACCTGGGATCTATCCCACAACCACCATCTACTTCCTTCACCTTTCCTCAGATCTCCAGAGCTAATAATTGTAACTTCCTGGCAACGTATTATACTGCAAGAAGGAGATCTGAAACCTGGCTAAGTGCTAAATGTAGCATGTGCGTAAAAAGAAGTCACAGAGGTCTGATAAACATCTTTTAAATACAGTACATGAACAAAATGCATTGCTTATAATGAAAGTTGACAGATCTATGCATCTCTGTTCTTTGATTTGGCAGGCATATGCTAAATTTCACATTTAATTTCATTCTAAACACAGGACAGGCTGTTTGCACACGCCAGGAAGGATCACCAACAGCGCTTCGAAGGCCTCATCGTTCACCCAAGTAACGTCAACAATAGCCTGACTACAAGTGTGTTTACGGTCTCTGGGGAGACGTGAGCTTTAGTTAGAATAACTCGCCTCCTGGTAATCATTAAAGATGAGGTAGGACCGAGTCCTTCATTGTATGAGGGAAATTTTGTTCCAGCTAAGATGATATATAAATACTTATTTTGTCATGGGCGGGGGTTGTTATTACTTCCTTTCTGTGCTGAGTTTCTAAAACATCTTATGAGAGCAACAAATGAAACATGCAACATGAGAATAAATGGGCAGTTTGGACTAAGGTGGAGAGCATGATGTCATCAGTGACCCCAGGGCTAGACGTCCAGAAGTGATTCAATCCAGAAGCTGGGAAAATGAAGCAAGACCTCTCACTTTACTTACAAAATCAGAGCTGGCTTTGGTTGAAAGCTAACATGGTATTTTATACAAAACCACGAGGAACCCTCTGACACATTGCAGTTGAAAGTGTAAGCAGGAATTTCCTCTTCTTTGCACAAAGTGTTTTGTAACTGATGAACTGGGCTGAGGTAAAAATACCAAAACTGTGAGCAAAACAGTCCTTGAGGGTTGAGGATGTTCAACAAAACACCATGACCTATCAGCTCTGTTTATTTTATCTAGTCTGCAAAATGTCACTGCTTTAAGAGAAACCATCAGAATGTATCACACCATGTCATACCATGAAAACATGTTTTATGCAGTCCTCTCTCTCTCTCTCTCTCTTATTTTTTCTGTTTGTCTGAAATATAATTATTTTTCTTACAAATATTACATTTGTATAAATGGCAATTATTAATTTATCATATATTATTATTTATTTAGTATATTTTTTTAACATCAGCTTGTGATTTTGTCTGGTCTCTAGCCTTATAATTTGGACAATATTTTGCTTCTACCCGTATTGCTCTAGCACTTCCTTATTAAAGGGATAGTTCAACCAAAAACTAAAATTCATTAAGCTCAAATAAATTCATAAAAGTCATTAATCATCTTTGGAGCACAAATTTAGATATTTTTGATGGAATCCAAAGATTTTCTGACCCTGCATAAATAGTAACACAACTGGCATGTTCAAGACACAGAAAGATATGGACATCGATTAAAATAATCTATGTGATATCTGTGGTTCAACCATATTTATGAAGATATGAGAACGATTTTGTGTGCAAAGAAAATAAAAATAAGGACTTTATTCAACAATTTCAATGCTAGTCTTCAACGCATTTTCACAAAAATACCACAGCGCATATGTGTGGAGCATTAATGTCCTTACTTTCCTTCTGGGCCTTGAATATGTCAGTTGCATTGATGTCTATGCAGGATCAGAAAGCTTATTTTGCGTTACAAAGATAAACCTAGGTTTTATAAGTTTCGAAGAACATGAGTAATTAATGACATAATTTTCCTTTTTGTGTGAACTATCCCTTTAACTCACATACTAACCAACTAGCTATGTAAACAATAAAAACAAATTTATTTAACCATTCTACTGTTGCTGATTGCTTGGTGATAGTGAACATTCTGGGACAACATGCTGCTTTGTGGCTTCCAGCGTAGACAGTTGCTACAAACTCCATCGTTGGTCACTTCTAATGCTGTCAGTCTATCTTCCTGCAATACTATGAAGGAAATAATTGTTTTAGCAGCCTTAGGCCAGCTTTTCAAATATTTCAAAGCAGCTATCTTGTCGCCTTCTGGTCCTATCTGTATCTGAAGGATATGGCGGTCCTTCTCAGAACAGTCTGTGAGATTCTTGGGGAATGACAAGGCCATAATGGCATGTTTGTCTAACTTCAGAGAGGCCAGACTGAAAGGGAGCAGGGCAGTAGGGGCATGGGCAGCATGTTCACGCAGACCCCCGTCCCGCTGCAGTTTCACAGACAACAGAACTAATCCTCTGACCAAACTCCCATCACGCTCCGCTTCACTTTAAACGGGCCGCCTGTGCCTCCCGCTGGGAAACTGACCCGGGCCTTTCCTGTTCCTAGGGTCCAGCCAGATCTCGGCCTGTCAAACGTCTGCCTACGCAACAGGAGGCAATGGCTGCTTGCCACCTCACCGTGACTATTACGCAACAACCAAAATGTAATACTTTTATCAGATATAGCTATTAACTAAATATTCTTTCAATGAAATAACATCCTGTTGTGCATCAAGCATCCCATTGCAGAATAGATTCTGTCAGTTTAATACAGAGGCTGCTATGATTGGCCACATCATTTCAGGCGTGTGGCAAATGTGATGAACGTAATATTCTCAGTTAGATATGAGAATATTTTATGTAATATGTAGCTTTTAGAAACTTTACGGGCAAAACAGAATGATGAAGGGCAGGTAGGTTTGCAAAGTAGGTGTGCAAAATTGAACTGGCAAATGAAAATGCAGCATATGGATAAACAGACTCGACTCGACTCGGCTCTGTTTGGTTTTCCACTGTGTAAAAGTTGTACCTGTACCGGCTTCCAGGTACTTTTTTTC
>JAUCMU010000030.1:19389336-19399351 GCA_032275025.1 Enteromius treurensis | reverse complement strand
ATATATATGTATGTATATATATTTATTTATTTATTTTTACTACTGCAGTACATTACACAAGGGGCATTGGTGGAACAGGCCATTTAAAGGTCATTTAAAGGTCATTTTATTATTTTATTCTGTTTAATAATTTATTATTATTAATTTACTTGCCATATCAGCGGAAAGTGCTGTTTATCACTGGTACAAACTGCACAATCGCCCAGCCATCATTCACCACTGAAGTATTAAGATTCTGACAAGCTCTGACATTTGACATAATATGAAGCTCCTAGGAATTAAATTAAAGTTATAGAGTGGTTAAAGCTTTCCTTTCTTGAACCGTTTTCCTCTCTGATCCTTATTTCTTGGTGTGTACCTATAAATAATAGATTTGATCTGTATTAATAATAGATTTGCTTAACAAATGTTTCCTTTCATGGCAAGCATCTTAAATGAAAGGAATATCTTTCTACTCATGCTTGCAATAATTATATGAGTTTAGCACAGCACAGTACAAGAGAGCATGCTCACTTTCATGTAAAGAATGTCAGTGGGTTTAACCACTGCACAGCACAAACACAGGGCTAATTTGGGTTAAAAAACAGTAGCTAGGCGGTCCTTGGTGGTCTTTGTCTCACTTTGTTTTTTAATGAAAAGGTACTAATTCAGCAAGGTCAACTTGACCAGAATGAGAGCAGCAGTGGTTGCTGGGTCAGTCTGCACACCTGCAAGCCAGCAAACCGCAAAAAAACAGACAAAAATAATGTCCCATATAATAATACAGCCGACCTGAGCCAAATGTGTCTCTTCAGTACAATTTTTAAAGGGTCAAAATTTTAATTCTCTGATTATTTAGTTGTTATAAACTGACATAACTTTCTTTGGAGCAAAACATTAGATATCTTTAAAGAGGTCATATGATGTGATTTCAAGTTTTCCTTTCTCTTTGGAGTGTTACAGGCTGTTAGATAAGTTCCATTAAGTTGCAAAGAGACTAAAGTCTCAAAACCAAAAAGATATTCTTTATAAAAGTTATGATGCCATATGATAGCTTTGTGCTTTGTGTGAGAAACAGAATCAATTTTAAGCCATAACTGACTAACATAATCATAAGATCAGTCCAATTCATCTAGTTTCATAGTGATTTGTGAACTGGACTGAATGATTCAGATGAATTAATCATTAAAAAAACTGCTTCTTATGATCAACTCATCAAAATATTTTTCACATTTTGTTCCACAGACAAAAGTAAGGGACTGGAACAACATGAGTAAATAATGAATATGACTAATCATTTTTTAAGGCAATGCCTTGTGAGAATTTAATGTTTGTCTTTTGTGTTATTACATTTTATTTAAAGGTTAGCAGTGCGGCAGGAAACAGACAGATTCACTCTTTGTCCCTGGCAAGAGCAAGCTGACAGAAAAGGGGAAAACTCACAATGCTACGACATGTAAAGGGATCCTGCTAAATTGGAAGTGTCCAGTATGATTTACCATCGGAAGTCATTCAAGGATATTATCCTTTTATTTTTCTACCATCCTGTTTATGGTTCTTCTCCTTGGCAACATGTAAACAGTACCCTGGCTACACAGAGCAATAAAACACCCAGCCTTCATCATGTAAGTTGTATGGGCATCTCACACACACGTGATAGCTTATCCTCGTGGAATATAACCAAATGAAGTCTCACAGGTTCCAACAGCTTATAAAAAGTTCCAGTGCAGTTTCTAAATGAACAGCACACGTTTTCAGTCTTGTGTTGATGTATTTCCTATTGAAATAGGAAATTTGGAGGGACAACAGTTGGGTTCCAGAATTAAAAATCTCATTCATTTTCTCCATAGGAAAACAGATTTTCAAGCCGGATTTGTCCATTCACTACTTTACTATTTATAATGTGATCAAACTTTGTGATCCTGCTTTTAATTGTTTTATAAACTACCTGTCAAACTTTTGGGGTCTGTAAGATTTTGAAAATGTTTGTAAAAAAGTATTTTATACTTACCAAGGCTGCATGTATTTAATTAAAAATACTGCAAAAGCTGTAAATATATTAATATATTGTTTACAATATACACAATATGTATTGTTAATATATTCTAAAATGTAATTTATTCCTACTTTTCTAAAAATCCTCAGGGAAAAATGAAAAATATAAAAATAGAAATAGGAAAAAAAAAAGGGAATTTAAAAAAACAAGTGCAAATATCAAAAAATGTCCTACTGTCTTTTGTCTTTTGTTCAGCTTCTGGCAGGACAACAGAAACGGACTTCCTGCTGTAAAGTGACCTATAGCTCAGCTGCATTGTGGGGGGTCTTCCTTTATGTCAGCTGATGTCAGACCTAATCTATAAAACATCTGAACTTCTGTAAGTCCATATTGGGACCCTTTCATTGGATATTAACTGAAATTCTCAGTTAGAAAGTATCTTCCTATTTTCCTTAAGAGTAAGAGATCTGCACACAGTATCTGACAGCTAGACAAATAATCACAATTTTGTCAGTGACACAGAAAAAAAAGCAAGACAGACAGGGAGGACGATAATGGTGATGCACACATGCACAAAAATGAAAATAAACGCAGCAGAAGATCTAGAGACAATGGGGGAGTTGTTCAGGAGGGGCTGACACTCGGAGCAGCTGCATACACACATCTCTTCTCTAACGCAGTTGGTGGTTGCTTTCCACAGCTTAACCACAACCCCACACTGGCCAGCTTCTAATCCAACAGACTAGATAAGATTATATAATGCGATAAAGTTTGGAAATGATCTGCACCAGACTGTCAGGTCTAATTCCCAATGGTAGAAGGAAAAAAAAATGTTTTATAACACTATGGAATATTTGATTCTGCAGTCAAATATATATGTAAAACGACTGTTAAACTAACTATTGTCCCTGGGAACTCATTTTTACATTTTACTGTATCACTATTTGGTCTTGTCATTATTAAAACAAAACAGTATTTACATTGGTGATGCACAATATACTTGTTGTCAATCTGACAGTTTTTTGCTAGTTACTAATAAGCAAATATCAAAATTATTAATACACAAACGTTTGTGATACCTTGATTCATTTCAGTTTTTCAATTTGATCTCTTTTCATTGTTTTAGACAAAATATTTTAGAAATAGATTATATTGGTTAAGGGCCATAACATGAAATATCATACATACTTTTAATATCAGTGCATCCCTGTCACATGAGTAGCTAGTAATACAAAGCCAGTCAATACTGCAAAATAATTACAATCCTAATAAAATCCTAAGGACTGTTACTATTTAATTTATTCTGCTCAACCACATAAAAAGAATCACACCGTTTCAACTCAATGAAGAAAGAAATAAATGCACCTAAATATAGACTTGCATGTACATGTGCGCACATGTGCAAACACACTTTTTTTTTCCAGTGGAAGAATCTAAAAAAAAACAAAAAAACACACACAACCGACATTGGCGGCTGCATTGGGCTTAAACATGTCTCCCTTGGTCCTCTTTTATGACTCTCCAAGGACTCATCTAGACCACCTCCCTTCTTTTCCTCGTCGTCTCCTTCTCTTTTCCTGCCACGTTTCTCTGTAACCTTCAAGATAAATGTCACTTGCAGAAAAGCAAACCAAGAAAAAAAAAATGTTAGCACATGGCTAGACACATGCCTATAAATTGCCATAAAATGAGGAAGCGTATACTTTGCATGCAAACGGCTGTGGGTGTTGGCGACCTCCAGGGGTCTTTTTTTCCCCATTTCCATTCACAGGGGATTGAGCTCCAGGCACCAGAAAGCAGAGCACTGGCCACGCTGCAGGAATGAGCTCACTTCAAAGGTGACCATAAATCAAACAGTTGTGCCCCCGCCATCCGCTTCACCATCCCCCAAAATCCCTTCTGTCATTCTCAAGACAGTGGGGCTGGTGGAGACGCATTACCTCATAGACTCCAAGCACAGACTTCTGCACTGCGTCTATATGGGTCGTTGTTTAATTTGCCAATTTCTGGATTGTAAAACATCTCAATCCAGCTACACCAAAAACGAATGCTAAAATCCTATGTCTGTGGCTGTGTCGCTTCACTAAGTTTCAATCTCAGAGGTACCAAAATTGGGTCAAGTGACAGCAGAAACCCAAGTCGCAGAGTTCCAAGGTGGGTGAGGTAATTGTGGGTAACCTCCTGTCGATCTCTTCTGCAGTTCCCATGGCGCCTGTGGTCGTTTGCATGATCAATGGTAGGTTAATTTGGCAGACGTTATAAAACAGGGGTTCTCAGTACTGTTCCTGTTTCCTCTACCTTCTTGCAAAGTTCATCTCCAGCCCTGATCAAATACAATTGAACCTGCTAATTAGGATCTTCAGGAGCACCTAATAATTACAGACAGGTTTGTTAGAGATGGGTTGGAAGTGAACTTGCAGGTGGGCAGATCTGCAGGAATAGGACGGTACACCTCTGCATTAAAAATACTATTTATTTAATTTGTCTGAAGATTTTAGCATGGTATTGCATATATCCCCTTAGTACAAATCACACTGCGGGCTCGTCAAGGAAAAGTCATTTAAATGTAATTGGCTGCTTGTGCAACATGAACCAATCAGCTTGTACCTGTGAATATCAACTGCGATAATTTTCCACCAGTCTGCACCATTTAGAGTTCCATGACATAACGTCCCATGATTTCATTTACTTTAAGATGCATTTACTTGTTCTTAACCTTGGTTTGTTGAGCTACTGTAGTTGTGGCATCACAATGCTTTTACTTGTATACGTATAACTTCAGCTTTTCACAATGATGCATCCAAAGGACTGAAATTAGCATGCATATTCCGTAGCATACATTCATCGGGAACGATATACGATGGTGTAGGATTTGTCATCTCACAGGTATGAATAAGTCTGTTTCAAAGCACTCAGTAAGTACTGTAATACTCTACATTGATTGCTTATGTGATTTTTAAATCTGATGGGGCAAGTTGGAAATAAATACATTTCTTTGACTTTGCAGAGGATAAGAAGGGCAATTCATCATGGTCTTATCTCGCTGCGTCACGTGGGACTCTCTTTATCATGCAGCCATGCAAAAACACCATTTGTCTTCAGTGCCTTGTTCATTGCAAGTGATAAAATGTACGTTCTTGAGTGGAAACAAAAAGCGTTAGCATAGGTAGTTTGGCGAATGCAGATAAGACTGTATAATTATGCAGATATCAAATCAGAAGGCCTCATCTAAGTGTCTATCAAACTCAGGTACCTTCCTCTATCCACAGCTTTCTGCCATGATGTTTCCAACCTCATTAAACCCCACAACCCTCTATAACCTTCATCTGTTCCACTTACTTAAACAAACCTGGTTGATTTACTTGACAAACCGAGTTCCACGGTGCAGTTGTGCATTTTTTAGGCCAAGTGGAGCAGCTCACCACAGATAAATGAATACGCAGACAGCCAAACAGACCCAAAGCCAGACGTAAAGACATCGGTCTTAGGTGGCGAGTGGCGCCAGGTTCTGCACATTGCTTTCTGAAAATCTCATCATAGATCATCCCAAAATATAGATTTTGTCAAGACAGCTGCGTATTAATAGGAAAGACTGCAGTTTTTGGGCTGAGCTTGCAGGCTAGTTCAGCATCAAGGCATTTTGCTCTATGTAATATTCCTTTATGTAGAGCATAATGCACATCATTAAATATCTGCATTCCCATTGTTATGTTTTTTTTTCTGTCTTAATAATCATAAGCAGTATGCAATTACAAAAAAAAGGCTTTTAAGCTTAACATTTAGATATTTTCAGAGTGTGGCAATGGCTTTTAGTGTCAGGGCTCCTGTATTTGAGTGTAAGCAATCTGGCTCTTGTTTTGTGTAACTACGCAGGACTGCTTTGACTTTAAGAGAGAGATGGAAAATAAGATCTCTGCATATGTCCATTACATACTGTGACTTGTGTTTTCTGGCAAAATGCAAATTGTCTCTTTAGTCAAGAGATGCATAAATTTCACTGAAAGTGGAAAATGACTATCTGTAATGCAAACAGCATGACAGGATGCGACGTAATGCAACAAAACTAGATGGTCCCTATTATAATCAACTCAGCTGTCAACACCGCAAGAATCAAAACACTGCATGCATGAAGTGTAGACAAGCACTGTTGATTATTATGCGAGTGATTGAGCTTTGACACTATTCGCATGCGGACATACTCTGCATCCAAATATGACAATGGTTGAGAAGTGTGTTTAAAAAGCAATTCATGGTTTGGTACGACTTCACGTGCAACTGCAAATCACTGAAACATTCAAAGGGCTCGGTCTTTGTATTCTCAAGGTTTTGCTCAAGGCAGCCTTGTCAACAAGTCCAGGCCCTCTGCACTAAATCATCAACATCTTTCTATCCACTATAGCCGCCATCCTTTTATAGACACAACAAGGACACTTTCTCCCATTTATGGGCTTCTGTGAAGTGCTGGGCCATGGTCAGCGAAAGTCCTGTGAAGGTGTTCACTCACAGAAGGTGACAGCTACCTCCGCTTTCCCTGCTCTATGGAAAACTGCTCTTTGAAACTTCTGTGCCAGGTAGGATTCTCACACGACCAAAAATGAGTGGCTATGAATTCATGGGAAATGACGTGATTCTCTTTGGCACATGCACACATATACACACTATGAGTCTATGAGAATTTTTTGATGTTTTAATATTGTTTAATATTTTTCGATTTTAAAAGGACTTGTCGTTGCCAATAGCCTTGTGATTTATGTTACTGCTCAAGGAAAAAGTCCTATTATACTCCCTGATGAAAATAGTTAATTTTCTATTTACACCTATTCTAAACCTTTTAGGTAAAAAAGCCTTAAATTAAGTATAAATAAAAAGTATAGAATACTTTTATACAACAAGGGTGCATTAAAACGATTTTTAAAATGTTACAAAAATTTCTAAATCAAATAAATGTTCTCTTTGGACAAAACGAATATGTTTACACTCGTACCTAAGCTGTGCATTTGACCATATACACGTGCATCTGCCTTGCACAACTAGATTTCTCCTTGATGCAAGTATTTTGCAGCTGTTTCCTTGAGAGTGGAACACTCTCGCACAGCTGTGCATCACATAAACATCAGCATAAATCGGAGGGGAAGGAGACAAAAAATTTCAGAAGCTATCCTAGCAAGCACTGCTTTTTTAATGCATTCCATTGCAGTGTGCTCCGTAGGTCAGCAAGGGCGAGTCGGTTCATCGTGCTCCATAAAACATTATGACAGCTCGTATGCTGTCGAAGTCAAGTTCTGTTTAGAAGTCCAAAAGCAACCGAAATGAGTCATTCATCATCACTACATACAAACACAAAACAGATGCACAAACACGGAATGGAAACACTCGAGTCAGATTTCCTCTCATCTGAAATGATGTCACAGCCATTTTCTCTCATCTCTTGCAGATGTGGAGGCTAATTAAGCATTGGGAAGTGATCAGTACTTGCGATCCAGACTTGGCACCCTATAATGTGCTTAAACCTGTCTGCCTACACATGTGCATCTGTGCATGTGTGTGCCAGGGTTAAGAGACATCCTGTGCATAAACAGGAACTGTGTGGTGGTGGATTGCATATGCAAGATGTAATGATTGTGATTAATTCTTTTAAATGGCTTGTTAGAGAATTAATGGCTCCTCTTGACGACTCCAGGCCCAGTAAAAAGCTAAGCAGCTGGGTCGCTGTCTCTGGTTCACAACCAGTGGTTTCAAATCTAAATATTAGTTTAAATTTTTTCCTACACTGTACATCTAGTTTACTATTCTCTTAATGCTTCTGTGCTTTTACCACTGAAGAGCCAGCAGAGCTTTTACTGAACCAACCTGACAAATTACAGCTCAAGAGTCACATTTTTCTGTTTGTAAGTGAGAATGTGTAAAAGACATGGTGACAGTAAAAGTATTTTAAATTCTCATGTAGAGATGCTTTTGAGGAATGATCATTTGGTCATGGACATTTTTCATTTAATGGAAGGAAAATATTTTTTAGCAATTGTTAATACAACTATTTGTTTTAAAAGTAAATTTCACATTTATAATGCAAGATTGCAATATTCTAGGCAACTAATATTTATAATATTTAACCCCTAAATTTGATATCCATCAACTATTAAGTCACTGCTTCATTTAATGACAGCAGCAGCATTAAATAATTTACGTGCATTTAAGTGGATGTTGCATATGCATTTTAAGACTAAAAACATTTAAGTGCTGCATCTGTTTAATCACTTTGCTGTCTACTTCAAAATGTCTTTTCAATTGAGTGTTTCTTCATAATCATTTGTAAAAAATACTACATGTGAATAAAATTTTTAAATTCGATTCCTTTTTTTCAGTAAATTTTGTGACCTCTGAATGTTTTTTTTTTCTCTCTCTCAGAAATGTGTTTTTAAATACTTAAATCTGATGTCACTGATAAAGTCTGACTAATTCCATCAAGGCAGAGAGGGTGGCACAATAGACAGAACATTAAAAACAGTTTGATTTATCAGAAGGAGTAAATCAAGTCAAAATAATCGGTCTGCCGGACAGATGTTTGAATCATAAGTTTCCAGCATAGGCTGAGTCACCGGCAGATGGAGAAAAACTCCCAGCCATGGAGATAAACAGAGCAGTTTGTGTCAACCTACATCTCTATTCACTTTTTATAATGTACTGTTAATGCTCAGGTAAGATATATTCTTTCGTTACTTTGTTGCATTGGTGATATATTAAAAATACCCCATTTTCATTTGTTTTTCTCTTTTTGATGCATTTGATGAAATAATAGTATATATAGTGGCTTTGGTTTTCCAACATCCCTAAATTACAGATTTTATTTTCACTAAAACCAGATTCTACAGGAAACTCCCTGCTGCTATACACATATTTCACTCTGATTCTGATAGCATGTTACAGTAAGTTTGACAGTCACAGCTTTGAGAATGCCAACCAGACATGTTTTATATGATTGTTACAAGTACGGACCAGTGTTTACGTTCCAATGTGGGTATTCACAGTCAGATTGAATGCATCTCTTTAACAGATTTGCAAAATTTTCCTCTTGGGAGTTGGTGATATGTGCGCGAGACGAGGAGTGAATGAACCCAACCCTGTGACCGGAGCGCTTACAGTGTCTATTACAGCCTGCACCTTCACAGCGGCCGGATTCCTGGATCTGTACAGAGATGACGTGCGTCAAAGGTGAATCAGGGAATATGGCTGGGTGACAAAAGAGTATGGATGGACAGATTGCACAGTAACATCTGGTGTTTGTGATACAGCTGGTATGACAGATATAATAAGCAATGACCATTAGAAAAATGGCATTTGCTTAATCCGTGTAACCCACAGATGTTTCCTGATGCAACTCATGCATACAGACACATGCCATCTGGCATTGCTAATAATACTCGTAAGGTCTGATTCAGCAAGTTTTGAATACCTGCTTATGATGGGAATTGCAAGGACTTTAATGATTCTGGTTCTATTAGTGAATTATTTAGTATATCTGACTAATTTGGGGAAAAACAAATGCAATTAAATTTTGACGTGATGAGATATTGTTCATAACTAATTTGGATCATGCAGACTGTTTAACTGACTTTTTTTGCAGTCTTTTAAAAGACAACATAGATAGAATTCAACAACTGGACATAATTATATTAATTTCAAATTCTAAAATAAAAATATGGCAACACATGTCATCATTCATTCATTTATTTTTATAAAATACTACTGACAAAACCAAAGGGAAAACACATTGTTGGTAACTGGACTGATTTAAGTTTTACAAGCATCAAAATGTTAGCCTGAGCCCGCCCATACTTCCTGTGACGCTACATTCTATTTCGCGAGCAAAGTTAGTCTGGCCAAGCTGCCGTTTAAGAGCATTTCAGATTCCCAAAAAAGTGGGAACCAATGAGAAACAAGCTCCCCGGCACGACTGAGACGGGTATAACGCGATGACGCAGCAGTTCTGCGGCGTTCAAACATGGCGTGTACCGAGCAGCAACAATCGTTCGACTCTGCTGT
>JAUCMU010000030.1:19364494-19389236 GCA_032275025.1 Enteromius treurensis | reverse complement strand
TACTGCCGCCAATTGTTTGGGGGTGGAATTGCATCTGTAATCGTTGTGAAAAATTCTCCGGTTGCTCTTCTCGTCGACGATTGATGGAAGGAGGGCCAATCAGGGGCCAATCAGATTTCAGAAGGGGCCAGGGCCCCTATGGCCCCGCCCCTGCGCTCAAGGAAAGCACAGAGAAGCCAGATGAAGTTAAATGAGATTTATTCATGAACTCCGAGTAATGAACATAAATGGCATAAACTGAATTCAAAGTCTTTATAGCAGCGATCTCCCTGATCGCTGCTGCTTTGGCCGGTGCACCAACGATCTCCCTGATTGTGTGCAGATGAGGGGTAAGCTCAGGTGAGTATCCATGAGAACAACTGCAGACTGTGGGCATACAGAGAGGCAGGTGAATAGTCAGGTAGATATACAAGTTGCACGTGCGTGCTCAGTTCAGCGATCTCCTGATCTTTCTTTAATTCCTCTTCAGGTGCCAGTGCAGTGCTCGAAGTCAAGGTGAGTGTGCTCAGTGAGTATTAAAAGTTCCTTTCTTTTCTCTGAAGCAGGTTCCAGATTCGAAGCCATGGACAACAGCGATGGCAGCTCAGGTAAGTGCATGAGGTGAGTCTCACAGGTAAGTATAGGATTTCTTTCAAACATCAGCAAACAGACTTGGAAGACAGGATCACAACACAAGGTAAGCATATGAAAGCCAGAGAGGTGCGAAAACTCTGTTACCTCAAGCTCAGCCGTCTACCCTCTGGTGTTTGCTGCTTAAATGCTGTGAGCTTGATTAGTTTCAGGTGGAGCTTGTTAGGCTCTGGTGACTGAGTTTGGGTAGACGGCTGAACTGGGATCAGTAGGAGCTGACTCATAACGTGACACACATTAGGCTAATGGAAATATTGCCGCTCTGAATAGTCGAACTACTGTTTCGGAGATTAAAATAGTTTAGTTTTGTGTGTAATGGCAAAATTATTATTTTTCATTTCGTTTTTCTTTTAAGTCAATTTAGAAACACGTTTGGAATATTTTTGTTTGTTGAATAACCTATAATGTTACGTTTTTGTTTTTTAAAAGCAACGACCAGCGGCAGAAAAGCTGATGCCTTTTCAAATCATCACGACTTGCCTAAAATAAAATCAATATAGCCTACATACTAATTTAATTCATGCACATAAAAATGTTTTAACATGAAACCTCACTATAATAAAAGGGCGGAGTAATAAAATATACATGTGTGAGTTCAAATCATGTGGTCTAGCGGTAGAATAAATGATTAGTGTTTTGAGGCCACGGGTTCTAATCCACCCTCGTAATGGTCTTTTTTCAGCGCTGTTCATTTAAGTGATTGTATATCAAGAACTAGGCCATGTTCGTGTGAATGTTTGTTTGTTTTTTTCGTTTGTTATTTAATTCTGGAGGACAAACTTGCAAATAACACAGTTTTTCCTCCGGTCTACACCGATAGGAGCGCCTCCAATTCACATTCTGTGAAGCTTCTCTTCTTGCTTGCTTGCTTTTTCGTTTTTTGGGTTTTTTTTCGAAGTAGAGTCATTATCATATTTATACGGGGGAGGAGGTTCACTTGATTCAGTGGCTCAAAAACTGTTTATGATGCATGATTTTGTTTTAATCTCAAAAGATTCATTTATTCACCAGGTTCATTCCACTGGTTGCACTCTACTGTACAATAACTCATTCCAGAGTCAGACTACAACGGCCGTGCTTCATGACCATGCATCTGTCATGCTGAGGGTTACAACAAACACATATGAAGAAGCCAACTTGCCTGTAGCAAAAACTGAAAGTCCAATTAAGCAAAGCACGACGAGGGCATTTTACCTCATTGCCTCACCCATTTAAATGACAAAGATAAACTTTAAATGCAAGGATTTTTAAGGTCACCGTCAAAAAAGTTTAACTGAAAAATTCCAGAATCCCGTTACATATTCGCTCAGCTCGATGAGGTTGAGAAACAGGTTAGCACCCGAGGCTAAGTGGAAGTAGGCACTCCTGAGACAGTCATCACCAAATCCAAATGAGAAGCCTGTCTGTGAACACAGAAAGAGTCTGCGCATTCACAGACTTGACCGAGTAACTGCCCAGACCGACCATTGGAATACTAAGTAAGAAGATGAGGCATTTGAATCTCATTGGCTGGAGCCCAGTTTGGGCAGAGCTCATCCTTGCACCTGCAGAACTTCCTGTGTCAATCCAGCTGCTGCAGGTCAATAGCTGTGGATTGAGACCTACTGAACCCCTCAGTCACAGGAAGCTGCTGCAAGTCATAATATTCTGAACAAGAACAGCCAGTTTACAACTTAGAGCGAGAAGTATAGCTCTTATACAGAAAGCCTGTCTGGAGGTCAATAGACTAAAAGCTGTTCCATTTTCATATTAGTGGGTGTAGCTACTAACGTTTTATTGCATTCTCAGCTTGCAAGTGCACCTGTACTCGAATTTACTTGAAGTTTCTTTGCAAAGACTTGTCCTCTCAAAGGCTAATTTGTCAAGTGTGACAGTCATTTTGCGTTCAGAGTAGCTCTTTCTAATAGGCATCCACGGGGATCTGGACTGGTGTGAAATTACGCTCGTCATACAGCGACTAGTGCATTTATTCTTTCCCCTACTCTGCTGATCTTTTGTCTCTGATATTGCGCTCCGCCCAGGAGTGCAGCGACTTTGATAAATGACAATATATTATTTACAAATGTGGAAAGCTGTGGATTTCAATGCTCTGCCAAGACGCTTTCTTTTAAAATACAAGTTTAAGCACTTCACAACATCGATTCTCGATCTCAACACTTACAACACTGCACGTTTTAGGATTTCTTCTTTATTTATGACACATGACGATTCGAATTTCTCGTCATGGGATTGTACATGACCTGAATGTGGTGTTTTAGACCAGTTAGGCCCCTAAAATGTGCAGTGCTGGAGGGCTGCCAGGAGCAGGATTGAGAAGACCTGCTGTAGATTGGTCTGTAAGTTGCTTCAGTCGATGGGATGCCAATCAGATGAGCGCTTGAGGCTTTGCTCCTATGAAACAAACACAAACTTTAGCTGATACTACCTTAGAGCATTCAATGTACCATGCTGATGAAAAAAAGAGATTTGTGATTGTGCACTAAACTAAAGTCTTTGGTCAGGTGGAAATGCATAAAAATTACACATCAGGTTATCACCCGAAGGCGTATGGGTACGGATATATCCAATTTATGGAGCTTCAAGATCATGGCTGCTATCCACCAGCATTACCAAGCTTGAAAGAGACAGGATTGTTCATTGTTCATCTGAAAGAAGAAAGTCATACGTACACCTATAACTATTCCTTTAAGTTTCTGTATAACGGAAAAACAAATAATTTATAATAAACTATTAACCAACCCACATGGAAAGAACCTATATGAGGATATATGCGCATATATGAAACCTATATGCAGTATATATGTACATATATGATAATATATATGCTGAATATATGCGTATATATGCCACATATAGGCAAAATTGAGGTGCATACAGTATATGTGCATATACAGGCCATATAGGTCTGCTGTATTGCTTCTTATAATTTTAATAATTCGTCGTGGCCTAATGGACAGGGAGTTGGACTTGTAACCCAAAGGTTGGGGGTTCAAGTCCCAGGTCCAGCAGGGATTGTAGGTGGTTGGAATAAATAACCAGCTCTCTCTCCACCTTCAATACCATAACTGAGGTGAGACCCTTGAGCACTTCTCACTGCTGTGTGTGTGCACTTGGATGGGTTAAAAATAATTTTACTAATATATAGGTAAACATAAAGGTGCATATATGCACACATATATACATGCATATATGTACATATAATATAGGAAAACGGACAATTTTATACTGTACGTCACATATATTAAAAACCTATATTAATACATATATGTTATATGTTATATATAGGCATTCACACTATTTGCACGTGTCAGTGTAAAAATGAGAAACACGACGTCCCTCTGAGCAAATGTGCTACAGTCGATCACAGCAATCTTCAAGTCAGTGGGGGCCACAGCATTCAATCTATCAGCTTCTACCCAGAGAACAAGTGAAAGGTGTCTCGGTGGAAAATTACACTAATTGAAGATGGAGAACGCAAAAGAGGGGTTAAGAGAAAAGTCTGTCGTCTGAGATGCCACAGAAACATTTTCTGATAAAACTGTGAGTGGTGTGGGTGGAGTCCATCTGATGTATGGCAAAATTGGCCCCATCGATGCCAAAGTGGGTTCTTAGATCTTCTTAGTGGTTTTCAGCTAAATTCAGCCATTTTGTTTTACCTATTTTATCTTCCACCTGCTGAAAATCATAAGTTAGATCACCTAAAAAAGGTACTCTTCAACAAAAACGGCCTTTTGTATTGACATTCTCGCAGTGGAAAGGCCTGTCAATTAGCATGAAATGTGTCTGCTTCAAGTCTATTTTGGTCTCGAAACCTAAATGACCTGAACTCAAGTCTCTACAGCGTTACCTCACACTCCAAGAGCCCTCAGTCATCTTACCTTGAGTCATTGGTGGGTGGATGCAAATGAAACAGTATTTTAATTTTATAAAAATTTTTATACATATTTTTTATGCATGCATTCACGCGGAACACCCACGGAAACACACTGGACAAAAGGAAATCGCTAGCAACGCTCTCCAGGATCCAAACTGAGCCATGGAGATGGACAGATGGAGATATGGGAACAGGCAGTCTGAAGTCACACATATCTATTTACATATGCTGTCTCGCTGGAGAATCAGTCAGAGCGAAACCAAATAAGCAGCTGCTAGCTAAACGCACATACATCCCAAAGCGACATTGCTTTCTCTCCATTTCTCTCTCTCTCTCTCGCTCACACACACCTAGTCTCTGTTCTCACAGTAGTAAGGCATTTCCACATACGATACTGGTTTTGTTTCCAACTGTTATTATGCAAGTCTACCAGATTGGTGTTACTGTTTGCAGTTGCAGCAAGACTAATGGTATGCCACCAGCAAAATGACAAATCACACTTTCAAGGGAGAAAAACAACATTTTATGATGCTGAAGACAACAATGGGGAGGTGAGAAGAGATGAAGGAATTAAAAAAAGAACAGGGGCGTACCATTTGGGTCTGATTCGTGGTACTAGCGTTGAATATATACCAGTTTTATGGCTGGTTAGCATGATCCAGTTAACCCCTGCTGGTAGACACTGCTACTGGTTTCAATACCATCTTTAACTATTACAGTAACTCAAAAGAAGCCATTTGTGTTTTCATTTTAGCAGCAGCCAGTTTTCAGCATCCCAGCATCAAAATTTACTTAACCAGCATATGCAGGGGTGTCACATGATCCATCGGAAATCGTTCTAATATGATTTGCTACTCAAGAAACATTTTCTATTATTACCAGTGTTGGCAACAGTTGTGCTGCTCAATATTTTTTCGGGAAGTTGGGCTTATCATGCGTATTTCTTCAGTAAAGCCAGTTCCACTGGAGAGCTACAGTACGCAATACCACATGCAGTTTCATTCTGAACGCGATATTGTGAAGCTCACTAGCTCTGTTTATTAACTGCCACTCCATAGGAAAACAGGTATGGAGATTTATTGCTAATCAAAAAACTGGCTTTACTGGCGAGATGCACATGCTATATATCACCCCGCCCTAATAGGAAGTTAAAACACACTAGTGTTGTCACGGTACCAAAATGTCTCTATTCGTTACTAATACCAGTGAAAATCCTTGGTTCGTGGTGCATGCCAATCAAAAAAGGTATAAAAAGTCATTCCATACTTATTTAAAAATGCGTTTCAGGTTTTTTCACAAGTAATAAAAGTATGAAAAACAGTAAACCAGTTTTATCCAAATGTAATTTGTCTTTTAATTAATTAAATTTAAACAAATTTTATATTTTGATAAATAAAGGGGATTTACTATTTAAAAAAATAATAATAATATTTTTTCTATAATAGTAAATAAAAAAATAAAATAAAAAAAATTATAAATAATTTTAATACTTCCGGGACAATGTCTAAACCAAACTTTTATTTTGACTGGTTGCTGCGAATACCTTTACATTTCTGAGCAGTAAGACGCTGGCTTTACTTAAATGAAACCGTTAAATGCATGTGAAGTGCCTCTCAGAACAGATGTTTATGTGTGTCCTCATTGACAATCCGGCGAGCACTACGCGCTTTATAAGTGTCAACTTATTCTGCTAACCCAAAACCAACCCCTACTGTCTATTTTGAGAGTTAGTAGACATGTAGCTGCAAATCAATGAGAATTAGTTGACTTGTAGATGACAGTTAGTTACAAAGTAACTTAAGAGTTAGTAGAAAGTTTTAGGTGGACTATCAAAAAAAGTGTAACTATTCAATTCATCCTTGCTGAATAAATTAACAGTATTAATTTTTACTTTAAAAGAAAACAAAAATCAATCCAATAATCTCACCTTATTAAAAAAAAAGAAAAACTGTAGTAGAACATGGCTGAACCTACAAATGCAACTGTGTTTATTTTAAAAGATTCTGCTGTGTAATGAGAGATGGGCAGGCCTCTAAGCATGATCCTCCCGAGGCCTCATCAGGTCAGTGTTGTGACAGCCATTCTAGTAAATGTGAGCAGAACAAACCAAGGTGTAGTGCGTGGTTATATACTCACTATGCTGAGGGTTAGCAGACCTTGCTAAAGGGCAAATTTAGAATGATATGCTCCTTCTGCACGCACAGTATTTTAAAATATTACTCCCACAGCAATGCCCCGATTATGCTTTGCTCAACTGAGAAATGTTTTTCTGTTATGTTTTATAGAGCATTTCACCTTTGACTGGATAAATGCCAGCTGGCCATGAATGTTATGTGAAAATGTTGCGTTAACAGCACAATACTACTTCTCTCCATCCTTTCACACATCTCAAAACTCTGAAAGCATTGCATTTTCTCTGCCTGTTACTGAATCTCTTTCAACCAAATAATAAACGCATTCACGATGAAAAGATACGAGCCCTGTGATGTTGACGACGTACACCTTTGTCTGTTCTGCTCTCAATCGCTCAATGGAAAACTTACTGTCTTATTAATAAAATTAAATAAATACATCAGTTTGAGGGTTCAAATAGGCCTCTGGGCTCTGGAAAAAATGAAAGGACTCACTAATCTAATGCACTAGCTGTGTTATATTAGCCTGGGCCCGCCCATACTTCATGTGACGCTACATTCTTTTCGCGAGCAAAGTTAGTCTGGCCAAGCTGCCGTTTTAGAGCATTTCGTATTCCCAAAAAAAGTAGGAACCAATGAGAAACGAGCTCCCCCGCCCCCGGCACGATGGAGGCGGGTGTAACGCGATGACTCAGCAGTTCTGCGGCGTTCAAACATGGCGTGTACCGAGCAGCAACAATCGTTCGACTCTGCTGTTGCAGCTGTTTTGAGACATTTTCACGACAGGTTTTCTTTGAAAACGGAGCAGAAGTAATTAAAGTATGTAAAGACATTTTCCTACTGCTTTAATGAAGCTAGCTACAATTGGTTATGTTGGCTTCATGTTTCGTCGCAACACATTCGTCATCAGAATGAGTGGTCTGATTGCTTGTAGATTCATCCAGTTGTATACAGAGGCACCTGATGGACGCAGGCTAAGGCAGCTTGGCAAGACTAAGCTCCTATGAGCTTTATAGTCGCGGAAGCCAGGTTATCAAAATGCAGTATAGTAAACTGTAATTGTTTAATTTTCTAAAAAGAACCTACTCATTACAGTTTTTTTTTTTCCCCATAAATAGTAATACACCAATTACACATATATAGTTTTTTGATTCAATAAAACAAAGCAACTCATAAAAGTGATTTATTCGATAATCAAACTACACTAGCTTTGCATAGTTTTGATTAGCAGTTGATTTGATTCAACTATATTAAATGCAGTCTATGGTTTTAATTCACTAAAACAAAGTGGCTCATAACTAAGAGTCATTTGTTCAGAAGTCAAACATTAATTGTACTATTTAGTTTAGTTCAGAATGGATTCTGTTGCTGTAAATTGTTTTACATACAGTGAGGTCAATGAGTATTTGATCACCCTGTGATTTTGCAAGTTCTCTTACTTAGAAATCATGGAGGGTTCTTCGATTTTCAGCATAGGAGCATTTCCACTGTGAAAATGGAAAAATACATTTTTGTAAAACCAGATAGTATAAGGGGTTTAACCAGCTCAATCTTGACCCACTGGTCACAGTGAGACATAGCAGCATATTGGAGCAAACAATAAGTGTTGGAGAGAGGTGACCGGAAGAAATACAGACAAAGGAGTTTAACAACAAGTGGCTCAGAGCTAGGCACTAACCATCCACGAAGGACAATAAGGCCTGTGAGAGGAGGAGAGGGGAAAGGTAAACAAACAGTACAAGCGAGCAGATAGCACACTGAGCATAGGGTCACTTCTCTTGGGGCCCAGGCTGTGAGGATCTAATTTCATCCATTCTTTCTCCTTGGTCTGGGAGGAAGCCACCGAATCACTGAATCACAGATGCACCTGGAATCCCCCACAGGAAACTCCCAGTAACTTCCCTTCATTCAAAGTCAACCAATGGTATAAGTCCCCATGAGCAATTTTAAAAGAAATGTGGAATTAGAACACAAAAAGTCTGAATCCTGAGATTTCCACACAGTGAGCTTGTGTATGAGATGGTTGCAGAGTTACACAATAACTCATGACGATGTAAAGAAGACAGTAAACACAGTGTACCGTTATGTGTTATTTAATTCATGGCATCTGAATTCACACTGCTTCATCTGGCACTCTTTTTAGAGATTAATTAAAGGGTTTATTGTCTCTGGCTTAACGTTATCTTACACATTTGACTACAGAGCTGCTTTATTGATGGACAGATGTTCAGTCAAATTGAATTGCATATACAGACGGTCTGATAAATGTTTATGACTTAGGCACATGTATGTTCTTTTTGTGAGATGTGCTGTTACTTGTGAATGGACAACTACGTTCAGTGTATGTTGTGACCAAACAAGTGGCAGTCTTATAATAGAATACCACACTACTCTGTCTGACGCTGCTGTATATAGTATGTATAGTGACAACAATATGCCATTATTTGCATTAAATATAACTGCTACGTAAGCAGTTTTCAACAGAACTCAATTTATGGGAAACTTGTCATAAAAAGCATTATACTCTGTCTTTATCACTGATAAACAACAGTCTCTGCATAAGATAAAGCCTTCCGAAAACAAAACACAGTGCTTCCAAAGAATTTGGCCATGAACACACTGCAGTCACATCGCCCTGACCCAACAAGGAAAAAAACAAATGCATTTTCAACCTCCTTCAATTTCTGATGGGCCGTAATATTCTAGACAACTGAAATGTTGTGCTAAATCCTTTGATCAATTAATGCATTCTTGCTGAATAAAGTTAAAATTTCTTTGATAAATAATAATATTATTATGCATTAAAATTATTAAAATAGCTAATACGAACAACTGATATAATTGCATTAAATGCATTATCAATACTGGCTAAGAATAAAAACAATTAAACTTTTTTTTAGCTGGCTGAGAAGCTAGTATTGTAATAAATATAACATATATAATAAATCACAGCACACTAGCATGTAAATTGTATTTATTTTGTAATTATAACGTTGTAATTAGAATTAGAGTATAAAAGACTAGCATTTAAGAAAGTGCTTGGATAAAATGTTGAGTTTCATATTGCATGTGACAATCCGAAGCAGGCAGTTAAATCAGTGATACTGTGAGACACACTAAGGCCTCATAAAGTTTGTGGCATGTATATGAGAGGGATAGAACTTAAGTTTCAAAGGGATGATTTTGTTTCTCCACAAGCACCTCTGAAGTCCCCCTCTTGGAAAAATGAATGAGAATGGAATGGCAGAGGGCTGGCGGCAGACAGCATGGGAGGCTCTGAGGTAAGCACTTTCAAAGGCTTCTTAATGCACCCAAAGACACAGTGATGCACCTCAAAAGATCTCTCTGCTTATTTCTCACGCACACACAAACATATGCATGCCAGCACATGCCATCCTACACTCAAAACGCACAGCACAACTCGTTAAAAACACTTTAAGGGTTAAAAACTCAAAAGATTTACTGAATATGAGACAACTGACTGGCTGCCTATGCGATTTCTACAGGATGCCAGATAACAGAGGCCTGTCTCAGCAGCTGGGCTTAAAACTAGAAAAGAAAGAGGAAATGAGTAGAGTACGTGGTTCTGTTCTTCCTGTCAACTTTACTGACCCATTCACTGCAGTTTTTGCCCTTTTGTCTGTCTTGTCGAGACTCTCCTAAGACAGAAAGTATTGCTTAAATGACAAATCTCTGCCAAAGGAGTTTAGTCATCATTAGCAGATCGGATATATAAAGAGGACTCACCCATTGATAGATAAACTATTTCTACTCACCTGTTTCCACTCACTCAAGGTGTGTCTTTATGAATCACATCACTTATGATGTGCGTAACCCATTTTTCTGTTTTCTGTTTAACTCAAGGTTACTTTCTTTAAAGACACACCAAATATTATGAAATAAATCAATAAAATTGATGAAATGAAAACAGTAAGTATTGTCATTCTCAATGGGCTTTTATTTTATTACCTCAGTTAACAAGGCTGTAAAATGTGCTGTCAGAAGTAATTTGCAACAGGAACCTTGCGAGGAGTTACTCAAAGTATGGAATGCAACGTGTTCTGGGATGAGGTGTGTTCAAAGATGAGCAATCAAGTTACAACCTGGATCAGCTTTGACTAACCTCAGGAATATGTCAGACCCCCACGTCAGGTATGCCTTTATTTTTTTTTAATGGTTATCTGCATATGCATTTAATGCCAATGAAGACTTGATGTCTGACTGTGAAAAAAGTTACACAAATAACTGTCTTGTCGTGACACGTGTGTCAGATTCCTCTGAGACGTACAGGTGTGTCAAGTACAAAAAGCTCATGAAATGTCATGAAACTTTAACTTGAGGGAGAAGATGATGATAATAATATATAGTCTTTCTCTCACTCACATATGAGGAATGAATGGCCTAGAATTAATTATATATTACCCCGTAGTCCAATATGAGACAACTTTTAACAGGTGATGCTAGGACATGCACCTAAACTTCTATTGATAATTTAATATACTGTCGTTAAAAACATGTATAACTTATTAATGTAATGTAAATGTTAAGAGTTGGTCGAAAATATCTTTTTATAAGTAGGCTACTGAGGTAAAACAGTTCTTATAGCTACTTCTACAAGACATGCTATCATAACCTGGATGAATGAAAAATTTCACATGCGAAAAAGTCATCGATTTTTACTCTCTGGTTATGAATGAAAAACGGTTTGAATATCATTATCTCTCTGTCTTGTGGGTTTCAAGTTAAACGAGGGGTAGAAAAGTTGATAAGAGCGCTTACCCTTTCAAAACTCTGTCCGTGCTGGGGTCAGTTTAGGTGGCCTTTTAAATAGCTCTGTAGTCCTGTTGCTCCTCGCGGGTGTGCAGAAGTGTTCAGATCTCTCTCAAAGCACCGAATGAGCGAGCGCTCGCGCTTAACTCTTCCATGCGCTACTATAGAGGAAGTTGAGTGAGTCACAAGCACCCGCCCCAATGGATGAACGGTCTTCCTTCTTTTCTGAAGGAAGTTTCATTGAATGATCTTTAAACTAAGACAGTTTGCATTGTTATTTGTCCGACTTGTCGTTTGCAGTTAGCTCAGAGCGCAAGAGATGTCTGGATGGTACGAAATAAAAGTAGCACAATACCTGTTACTTGACACCCACATCTGAGAAGAATTATTCGTCATGACAATGATCAACTTTCCCCCCCCCCTCTCTCTTCGTAATCCACTGCTCATGGGGGATGGCGCATACTTTAGACAAGGTTAATTCAACAGGGCTTACATTATTATTTTTTTTTTTTTAAACCAGTCTATCTCTCTTTCACTAAAGGTGGAAATGTCTTCTTTAGTGGAGCACATGTCTTCCTACAGGGATATTCTGGGAGGTTTTTGTATTCCCAGGGGTTTGTTTTATTTTATTTTATTAAATTTTTAGGATTATGGTCAAATTTAAACTGTTTTGTAAACTTTTATTAATGAAAGGTTTCTTTAAATGTCTTGCATTTTATATATATTTATATATATTTATTTTATTTATTTTTTTTTTTTCAAAAAACATTTCAAATGCTTTTTATGTATACATTTTTGTTCAATAAAGATTATGCAAACCTTTTTCAAAATTTCAACAAGTGGCTATGGTATGATGTGATGAGAGTGAATGTGAAAATATTAAAGAGGTTTAAAATATGCTACAAGACATTCACTAAAGTTTGCTATGGAAACACGTCAGGCACTTACATGTGTTACTGTATAACAAAGAGTTACTGTAAGTGTAAGAGGTAAGTCGCATTGATATTAGTTTTCGCTATGTGGTTGTTTGTAGTGTAATGCTTAAGATACAATATATAGAGCCTCTTGCAAGAGAAAAGAGAGCGACTTTGTCCTTGTACTAATTCAGGCAGCCGCAGAAAACACTGAGCAATTGTTGTAAATGAAATGATGCAGTTTACGTCCAGCCATATCATTAGAGATTATATAATTTAAACTAAATTAGTAACTATCTTGAGTTGACTTGCTTGTATGATTTGCTAACAATAAATGGATTCAATGACTGTCTCAGAACAGGTCGTGAATGAACCTCCCAAAGAGTTCATACGTAATTCAAATTCATTAAATTACACCCCTAGCAAAAACAACACCTCATGTTTTTCTCTTTAACATGTTATGAAGTACCAGATGTCTGCTCCTCAGCGTCAGGACTGTAATGCCATTGGGCTTTTATTGCCACTCTTCAAAAGAAAGATTTATCAAATAACACCAAATTTACTCTAGAGTAAAATGTGAAATACCTCTACTGCTTGCGATAATCATTCCACAACTGTGTCCTTGTCTGTGATCTCTTTAGAGGTTTCTCATGTCTTTAGGACCTTCAAACCCTTTTTTTATTGATATTTTGTACTGCCAGCTCAAACTAGGTAATGTAAATAGTGGGGTGACTGTTAATTGTCCCAAATCCACTCTTTACAGGGATTTGTAGTCAAATTTTGAGAGTGAGAACCAAACATTCAAGAGAGGCCTTTTCCTGGAAGGATCTAGGGTTCAGACAGTGTTTGCTAACATCCTCGGTAAAACCTGAAATTATAAGTTTTAAATCTATTAAATGGTTTCCTTCGATTAAACAAAAAAACCCGCTGACACTGGAGTAAAACGTGAAAAAGATTTCCCACAATCCTGACTATCCACCGTTTACAATTTGAACAAATGGAATCAAGCAAGCTACATCTATTACTTGAGTATGACCACTCAAAAATAAGATGAAACCTGATTCATGAACTACGAAACAGTGTAATTCATATGGGAGCTCCTCTCAATTCGGATTAATCTCACTCTTTGTGTATGGAAACCCTACTTTGGTTAAGAAAGGCATTCCGAGGTCTTGAGCTCAGCTACTGGCCAGTAACATTATGTCATTTGTGTGATTTTTAAAGGCCTATATTAAAAACCAAACAGTAATATATCTGTCAAGCGAGGGCATTCCAGAAACTACAAGCTATCATAAACCTATAACCTCTCGTTTTGCCCATTTGACATTCTGCCCTCTCTTAAACACAGGTTTGGATATTTAGTTGTTCCCTAAAGATTTTTCTTTGTTGAAAAACATACATAATCCGATTAAATTTCAGTTAGGGAAATGCTTTAAATCTCATGTTTTTGTCTTAAATGCTTTACTGTGGTTTATTTTCTGTAGGAAAAGTCCATCGGGTCACTAGGTTTTATATGTCTAGCATCAAGAAGTTGAAAGCCCACAAGCCCTGGGTCAATCAAGTCTATGACATCATATGGAAAAAGTAACCCCATGAAAGGGTTTCCTTCTCAGTCTGCATGTTTTGTGATTTTTTTTTTTTTCAAACATTAAACAGGAAAAAGAGGATAAACATGTCATATGATGTAATACATAGAATAAGTTTGTCCTTCTTCAGTTAAATTACAAATCAAAAGACTTTCCATCGTAACTTGCATAGTGCTTCATTTTGTTAGTTCTTCTGTACCTGTACAGTGCCCTGTATATTATGTATTAAAAAATATTGTGAAAAGACTTGCAGCACCAGAACATGATGTTCTGTATTTCTGAGTAATGCACAGTGTTTTTTGTTTTTTTTTGCCAGAGGAAAAGCTGGTTGTTATTTCGAAACTGCCCTTGCTTATGTCCCATGCCCTGCATGTTTTGACACACCAAATGGCTATTTGTGCCCATTTTCGTTCTCAGAAGACAAGTCAACTAATGGATAAACTGGACCTTTAGGGCTATAAGAGGCCCACAGGTGTCATCATCAGACTTTAGCTCTGACATTTGTCACTCTAATGGCCAAAAGCTGTACTTCTGGTTAAGATACAAATTAGGTGTCTGGAATGGAGTAGGACACCCTTTAAAGACTGTTCTTTAGAAACACCAAGTATTATTTGTTAGTGTTAACCAATCTCTTTGGCAGATAGAGGCTGTCATTATCATGACCAAAGTGATTTAAAGTGTCAACACACTAGCCAGGATATATAAACTTACTGTCTCAGCACCCAAGGTTTGTTATTGAGTTCTTCCCTGCTGTGAGCTTGGCTATCTTCCTCATACAACTTCTGTGATGGATATCACTGATTAGATGGCCATATAAAGCTAATGTTGTGGTGTACGGTCAGTGTCAAGGATACAACTTGTTACCGGAGCTTTGTGACTTTCAGAAAGAGCAGTTTTTGAAACAAGAGTGAACGATTGGATTGGAAAACATAACATTTACTAGAGTCTAAAACAATTCTGACAGAATGGAACTTTCAAATTTTAGGCAGGAAATGAGCATATGAGGATATGTTCACGAGTGCGTGATTTTAGTGGAGGACACTGCCATCTGCTGTCTATACTGTACACCTCTTCAACTTTTCTTTCACACTACTTTTAAAATTAAACTAGGCCTGCAAGAATTTTTTTTTACCTGATGCGTTTACACGGTTTATAATAGCGAGGAGACTACTGTGAAATCATACATTTTTATAGGTAAAATATGCGATTCATAAACATTTGCATTTATTACTTTAATTTTAATATATTGCTCATATTGTTGTATTATATTACTTTTTTTTTTTTTTTTATAAAGAAAAGTAAAACAAAAAAAAACAAACAAAAAAACATATATTTATACGTTTGATCAAGATGAAAAGATAAATCGCGAATCTGCTGCTGAGAATTTACACGCTACTACTGTGCTCCGTCGTATCCACGTGAGTTCAGTATCATACATGCGAGTTTGTGTGGTATACACACAAATTCCTGTCTAGGCTTTTTCTACCTCGATTAATCGCAATTGGATTTGTTTTTAGATATTTGCAGCCATGTCTTCTTTTCGAAAAGCCTTGAAATCTAAACAACGAGACCACAAAGAGCGATCCCAGGTAACGTTAGGCTCAGTTTAAACATAACGTACTGGTTGCTCGCGTGCTGCCTTGCTAAATAGCGATTTTAGCAATTTGGTGAGACGTTGTTTCAACAGTGTTTCAATTGTATAACGTTATATTCTGACAGATAAATACATGTACGGAAGTATTAAGTGACAGCAGAAGAGTGGGGCTAAGCGGAAAACCGACGGCCGCATTTATGATAGATAGATAAATATACAATTTCCCAGCAGTGAATAAGAAGAATGTTTAACGTTAGCTTTCCATATCTTATTTTGTTTATTAACAAAGTTGTCTCATCCCATCCCAGCTCGGTTTCAGGAAACATTTGGGACTGTTAGAGAAGAAGAAGGACTACAAACTTCGTGCAGAGTAAGAAATCACAAAATGTATCTGATGTTCTTGGATGTGTTAATTTTTAGTGACGCACTTGTATTAGAGATGTTATTGCCTTCTTTTTGAAATGTTTTTTGATGTTACACAAGCTGCAGTTAGTCATTCTCTTAAATAAGTTCTAAAAGAAGTGAGTAAATCTCTAAGGGGAAAAATATTAGTGTATATAAAAGTAACTATTACACTTCAAATGTTGACTGCTGTAGTAAATGTAAGGTTAAGTAAATATTATGTACTTGGTATAGAGTGATAACCGCGAGTGAGGATATAAGAACTTTAAAACATGTCAATAAAATAATAAAAAACAAGGATTATTATGACTTTGTGCATCAGTTTTTTTCAACATTTGAATATAGTTAAAAATGATTTCAGTACACTTTACAAACTTGTCTGACCTGTTATTTGTAATTCAGTGACTACCACCGCAAACAGAAGACCCTCATGGCCTTGCGCAAGAAGGCCATGGATAAGAACCCTGATGAATTTCACTTTAAAATGATACACAGTCAATTAAAGGTTTGTCACCTTTTAGTGCAACTGCTGCATTCGACTATCCTAAACTGCACTGAGAGCACACCTGCACTAGTTTTTTATGGCTACCTCTGCTCATTCTGCTGCTGCTGCTGTTCAGGACGGAGTTCACTTGGTCAAACCAAAAGATGACACGATGACAGAGGAGCAGAAGAAAGTGATGAGGACACAGGACATCAGATATGTGGAAATGAAGCGAGTGTCGGAAATGAAGGTAGGGCTGGTTCTTCCTGTTTATCTGTGTATTTGTTGCTTTATCCCTTTTAAAGTTGAGAGTAATGGCTTCCTGTTTTTCAGAAAATCGAAAGGATGAAATCAGAGCTCCACCTTCTTGATGTTGATGAGACAAAGAAAAATAAACATGTTTTTTATGTGGACTCAAAAAAAGCAGGTATTATTGTATAGTTGCACCTATTCTATATTGTAATAAATTAACAATAAGCTAGTATCATTTTATTTATACTCTTTATGTTCTCTACATTGTTATGCCAGTAAAATAATCATTATTGATGTAATGTAAATTTTATATCTATTTTAATGTGTTGGATTGTTAATTGTCTTAATAGTTTGAGATCAAATGATTCTTGTTGGACTATCAGCTGTATTGCTGCCGACCCCTTGTTGAACTCAACATTAATTATTTTATAGTTTTTACAATTAGAATTTTTTTTTCTTCATGCTAGTTGAGGACTTTGACCTGGCCACACAGCTCAATACAGTACCTGAATTGGTGGGACGAGCATATAACAGACCTACAATAGAAACCCTGGAAAAGGAAAGCATTGTGGGAGCAGTGGAGCCTCGAAATATAAAAGTAATGTAGTCACTGCATAGCATTTTAGTATGTACATACATTTTTAATTGTAATAAATAGTAATAATTGTATGAATAGTAGTTATTGCAAATACCTATTTTGTTGAATATGTATATATTTTTAACCCATGAAAAGGCAGATGCTGTTGTAATTTTTATTTTTTTAAACACTAACGTCTCTGCATTTATATTCCTTTTATGTTTTTTTATTTTTTATTGTATTCCCTCTTTTTCAGAAACTTGCAAAGCAGAGAGAACTTCAGTATCTGAGGCTTTCACAGCGTATTGACAGAGAAAAGAAGATGTTTGTTATTAGTCAAAAGATTCAGACTAGAAAAGATCTACAAGTAAGTGCATTCATCTATATTTCACCTAAACCCCTTCAACATAGGCACTTGTAGAACTAAATGGAATAATTTCAGTTTAGTAATGCATGGATTTACCTTTCAGAATGGATTTGTTTTCATTATTGTGTGACATCTGGGTTGTGCTTTTATATCTTACAGGATAAGGTTAAGAAAGTGAAAGTCCGTGAGGAGACCACAAGTGCTCCAGCCGTCTATAGATTTGAGGCCAAGAGGAAAAGATGACGTTTTTGAATAGGCACACTGAGGAAACTCACTTTTGTCTTGTGGGCCACCAATCCGCAGTTTAATCTGTGAAGTGGACTGATGCTTTGGATTTGTCTTTCACTTCTATAACGTGGTCTGTCAGGCCATGCTGGAAATCTTACACACTATAAGGCAAGGAGTTTGTACATATTTATTGCAAAATCATTTGTTGCTTTAAAATAAAATTTAGTCTTTAATTTGTTGTAGTTCTTTGGTTTTAACAGTAGATGGCACTAGTACATCTCATCTGATCTAATCAAATCTGCAAGCCTTTACAAAATGAGCAACTTTCCTGTCTCTTGATGTTGGTATCACTTTTTAAAATGTTAATAATTATGCTTTCAAAATTCAGTTGCAGCTCTCAAGTTATTGGGTTACGCAGTGTTTATATTACATGGTCTCTTACCATAATTCAGAAATACTGTTAATAAAACGAGCAATAAATATATAAAAACATACTTTGTGTGCATTATAAATTATATATTTTTTAAATATTAAAATAATAAAGTCTTTACATTTATTACAATCTTTACATTAAGACTTGGTAATAGTCCTAGAGGTTTTCAGTAAATGTAACAACAGTCATTTTATTTCTTAGTTGCTTACTCATTTGGATACGTGATATATCAAGAGTTAAAGCAGAATTTTTTTTTAAATTTTTTTCAGAACTTTAAATGGCCCACTTTTAAACACTCTTGTACCATTCTCGTTTCTGCTTGTGTAATTGTTCATGTGAAAGGTTGTGCGCTGTCTGTGCAGACTGAGCTTTTTGTGTCATCTCTGCGTGGCTTGATTGATCATGCAGGTGGCAGCGGCTTCATAAACAGGGCCCATCCATTACTCTCTCCTGGGAAAGAGAGGAGGGGTGAATCAGGAACAGGGAAATGTCACTGTGTTCAGGAGGAGCAGGCCAGGACTCTGTCTGTGCCAACGCTGACCACAGGAAAAGCAGTGTGTAATGAATGCTGTATGCATACTGCTTCTGTACTCTTATATACTCTACATTTTAAATTCGTATGTACACTTTTTTTTTACAGTTTAATTTTCTAAAAGGATTTAAAAGTACATGTTCACAGTGACATGAACATGCATGTCTAAGCCTGGTGATATTTACAAAGCAGCTCCGTGTGACCTATCAATATTGACCTTCGGTATTTGCACAATCCTTAGCCAAAAGAAGTGACAGGCGGAGTGTGCGTGCGTTTGTGCGTCATGTGCTTGAGCATTCGTCACTGCGACCACTCTGCTTCCGTCTGCCTGTACACAGAAGGCCACTGTTCTTACTGAAGCCTGTCTTTCATTCAGATCAGCCTTTGCACAGGGGTCATGACTGCAGGTCTACCAGTGCGATGTTAGTAGTGACCCCTAGATTTGAAAGATATTGGTTAAAGTCCTCCACATTGTAATGTTAATTACATTAGGGGATGTAAAAGAGGCCTCCTGTGGCACTTATGGAGCTCTCAATAATTTGTTAAAACGTTTGGGGTAAGACTTGACTTGATAAAAGTTTTAAAAAGACTCATTTGATGGGATTTCATTGGAAGTCTATGTTGACCCTTAGTGCTTTCACTCGTCTTGTTTTTGCTGGTTGGTTCATTCTTGTGTTGTAAAAACGAACTGTACTGATGTGTCAAGTGTGATGAGGGACTACAGATCACCATTGTCCTTTTGGATGAATAGATGTTTTTTTTTTTTTTTTTTTACAAATTTCTTAGACCTGCAAAACTCGGTTCTCTATATTCTTAATTGATTGGGTGAAGGCAGATTTGGCTTTTATTTGATTTAATGAAAGGGGTTTAAGCAGACTAAATGATTGGAGACATTTGGCATATTTCATCAAAGAGAAGTGATTTCACCCTGAAGATGGAGTTATGAGGTCAAGAAAAAAAAAGAACCTGTGCGTGGATTAATTCACAAAAGGATCATTAACATAATGGTTATTTCATGCCAAATGGTTAGGGTGTAAGCGTCTAAAATAAAGATATTTTTTCTTTTTTTTAAACTCCTCAGGTATGAACTTCATAGTAAAATATGTTGTGAGATGTTTTAAGCTCCCATTAAGGGTTCAAAAACATCAAGAACCTGGATACAGAGGTCATATATTTGTCAGTTTCAATTAGAATTCTGAGGTGTTTCTCGCTAAAAAAAGATACCGTAGTGAAATCATAAAGATGTGTAATTGGGATGATGTCTTAAGCTGACTCCTGAGTAATTAATATGAAGTGATTCTGAATGGCACTAATAAAATGATCTGTAAATGACGTTGAGGCCCCTCAGTTTGTAAGTGAGTGGGAAGAACCATTTCATAGCAGAGCAATTTGCTTATTGCCTATTTGTATCTTTTTTATTTGGAGGTATTTTTTCATGTAATACATCACGCTGTAACAATTTCCATGGATTAAACTGTAATTACAGACGCACATAGTATATCATGAATAATATGAAAGCGTTATTGTGTAGGCAATTAATGCAAGAGCTTTTCACAGCTGTATTGTGAATAGAGCATCGTGAAACACTGAGAGTAAGGCCACTTCTTAATCACTCTGTATATAACAGCGTTGGTACCTCTCAGTAGTTTTGACCAGAGAACGACAGCCTTGGCTGTTATTACAGCACCTGAGCCCATTGGATGTCAAGCCCTTAGCTGCCTCTTCTCTGCTGTGCCTCAAAGACTCCTTTCATGAGTGAGGTTAAGAACAGCGCTAATCGATTTGCCAATTACGGTGCAGGGTAACCGAGTGGGTGAACAGTAGAATCGGTGGGTCGTGTGGAGAAAAAATGGCTGAGGTTCTTATATCTGCCCCGCAGTTTGTCACACGGGTTTTGAAGTAGCGGATTGTAGCGAAAGCTTGAGGGGTGGGGGTTTGTCTCTGTGCCAGAGGGAAAGCGATTGAAGGAAAATCTTTATAACCCTCACTGCGTGCGAGTGTGCGTGCGTGCGTGCGTATGTGTGTGAGGGGGGATCACAGAGACCCCTTTAAATTGTCACTAATTAGCCATGAGCCTGTTTGGAAGAGGCACTCGAATTGATTAAATTTGCATGGGAATCTAAATCACACTAAGGCCTCCTCCCCGGTGGAGCTCGTTTCCCCCTCTGCTCCCCAGACGTGGCGGGCCCATGGGGGGGACCCGCTGCGGGTGAGAGGACAGGACAAGGCGTGGCGCGCACCCATCTGCCTGGGTATTACCGTTAGTCCATCACTCTCCCACTGGCAGCCGTGTGCCTGGGGGATGTGTTCATTACACTTTAACTACTGGATCTGTCCTTGTCTGCAGGCAGCCGGGTGTCATTGTCTGTCTATCTCTGCGTATCCATCCACACTCTGCTTCACTCAGCCTTCTAGAACAACAGTCTGGCTTTATGGTCTATTATGGCCCGTTAACGGATATTGTTGTTTGCTACAACAATAGTAGGCTCTCTGCTGACTGTAATAAAATGCTTTCCAGCAAGTAGTTCAGGCAAAAACTTAAAAATTGTGAACATTTACTCTCCACCGTTTTGTTTTGAACTACAACATTCTTTAAAATATCTTCTTTCTTGTGCCGCAAAAGAAAGAAGTCACAAAGGTTTGAAATGTCATGAAGGCACAAATATATATTATTAAATATTATAAATATTTAATATTATGAGGGATTTCTCTCTAACTTTTCCAAATTCCAAAGAAACCACTGATTTGTAAAAAATCATTTTCACTTTAAAATTTTTGTAATAAGTTCATACAAAGCTTCACACTTTTACCGCAGTTCATATTTCAGTAATGTATCCGTACCATGTAGATTAGAGAATACTGGAGTTTCCTCTATTTTCACTCTATTTGCCATAATCTAATACTCATTTAAATATAGTCTTTAAAACAATAATATTTTAATAATACTGTTAAATCTGAACATTAGCACAAAAAAGTACATTATATAGCTATGATACTTAAATTCATTTATAGAGTTTCAAATAATTTTAGTTTTAAGTGATTTTACTGTGTTGATTTTGAAAAACATGTAGATTTTGTATATTGTCCATAATCGGTTATCAGCCATATCGGTCAGGCTTTTATCACTAGCAAATGAATCCCAGAATCTTTTCTAGTAACATTATTGGTTTGTTCTTGATTTTACCTTAGCAAAACACTTTGTAGAAAGAACAATAAAACAAATGTCAGTATGCCTACAGTATGTATACCAGTCAAATGTTAGCGTAAATTCATCACATTTATTCATGCTTTAAATCTGACTTCTCTTAAGTCAACACATGTAACATCTTTCATTCAGTTCATGTGGTTGGTGTGACCACTTTTAAAATTTTGTTCAAATATTAATTATCGACACTTCAATGTCAAGTATATTTTTTGAGGCTCTCAGACCCCCGAGCAGAACACTAGGGTTAAATCATTAATATTTCCTGCATTATTCTGTATAATAATGCTTTTATGTTATGATATTTGCTACATATCTGTATTGCATTATTCCCGTCATTGTAAGTGTGAATAAGCATTCCAATATACTTATCACACATTCCCAGTAAACCTTGCTCTCTCTCTCTCTCTCCCTTTCCCTCTCTCATGGGACTGGTCCTACGGGCTGTGTGATTGCTGTAATCAGATCGCGCTGTTAATCAGAGTGTGTTCGTCAGTGTCCTGATGAGCGGCCCTCGCTGATTGTAATGTGATGCCTCTGTTTCGAAAAGAAGACCCCCTCCTTCCTGAGCACTAACACTATATCGCTCCTGTCTGTGGTTGAACGGGGCAGCCTCGCCATACAAGGTGGGATAGAGAAGAGCAGGTGGGGGTTTGTAGCGGGGTTGGGGTCCATTCTGAAATGCTTTACGACCCTGTCCTGTCCGTGTCGTACACAAACAACATTCTCTGTATCTCGTCGTCTTTCTTGTATTTTAATGAGGTCCAAGCAGTGATACTCTTATGGCTGCCTCATCAGCCAAGTCCCTACAAGGGCTGATACAAATTAATTAACCTAATTAGAGGCTGTGATTGCAGGCGTGATTGTGGGGGCCGGGGGAGGAGGGTGGCGAGGGGGGCTGTGCTGGCAGGCAGGGCTCGGGCTGTAATAAGCCGCGAGGTGTGGGAGAAAAGCCAGATCACTGTGCATGGCTAATGAGCGGTGAAGAAATCCCCCATCTCTCCTTTTCTCTCCCCTCAGACTCCGTAAAATCTCAATGTCTCATAGGCAGGCCCTTTTTATTTTTTGCCTATTGTCTCTTCAAATCAATTGTGTTCCGACATGCTGTTTTCTCTCAGAGGAAACACCCACCTGACATATATACATTTATTTTATGTATATGTGCACAGTGCTTTACTTTCCTTGGTTTTGGTTGGTTCTTTTCTCTTTTAGTGTATGTTCTTTCTTATCATTTCCTCCCTGTGATTTGTCCTGCGTCTCCTCGTCTTGTATTCTCTAATGTTAATACTTTAAACCCATTCAGTCCACTGGGTACTGTGATACTTATCTTAAACCTCACAATCTGTCTTTCTCTCACTCTCTAACCCTCCCCCTCACACACACACACACCACAAGAGCAATATTTAAATTTCTTGCTATTTGTTTTGGAAACAGAACAAGGAAATTCTGGAAAACGAAGTAAAGCGCATTTTTTCTTGCCTGGATCAGCAATTCTAACGTTTCTAATGAGTTGGAGGAGGACTGGAAGCGTTATCTGAGGGAAAAAAAGAACAGTTTCTCAAGCAGGCACAAATGTTCTTTTCTGCCTTGTGTTGAGAACACACAGTGCCCACCTCATAAACTACTTAAGTTTTGCATTTAGTAAAGAGTTCAAGCCACCTGATGTCTTTTGGTTAGATAATCTGACAACAAAATTCTCTCTGTATGTGACTGGCATGACTGATGTGGCCTTAATGTAAAAGTCAAGTATTAAGAGGCTTTTTAACCTTTACAGACCCAGAGACTCCTTATTCAGCCCAGTAACAGTGAAACTATGAGAGCGCTACTCGATAACATTTTATTATCATTTTCTTTACTTATTTTGTTATTATTGTAAATCAAATTTGATATATTTAAATAAGTAAATAAATTACAAAAATCACATATAAATATGAAACACTGAATTTAAATTGTATACATAGATTTATCTTATGTTTTTTAATTATATATTGTAACTTTTTAAAAAATATAATAATATTGTAAAGAATGTGCAATAAATCATTAATAAATTATATATTTTTTAAATTACATTTTACATTTAAAATTGTTTTAAACTAGTGCTCTCTAACAATTAAGACTCTCTAACATAATTTGTGTACTGTTTATTTAATATATAAAAATATTTACATTAGACTTTATGTATATATATATTTCTTTTTATTATATATATATATATATATATATATATACACACACACACACAAATACACACAACATATTTTCCTTTAAAAAATAATAAATAAATAAACATATACATGCATATGTTTGTATTTACAGTGGGTACGGAAAGTATTCAGACCCACTTAAATGTTTCACTCTTTGTTTTATTGCAGCCATTTGCTAAAATCATTTAAATACATTTTTTTCCTCATTAATGTACAAACAGCACCCCATATTGACAGAAAAACACAGAATTGTTGACATTTTTGCAGATTTATTAAAAAAGAAAAACTGAAAAATTTCATGGTCGTAAGTATTCAGACCCTTTGCTCAGTATTTACAAGAAGCACCCTTTTGATCTAATACAGCAATAAGTCTTTTTGGGAAAGATGCAACAAGTTTTTCACACCTGGATTTAGGGATCCTCTGCCATTCCTCGCAGATCCTCTCCAGTTCTGTCAGGTTGGATGGTTAACGTTGGTGGACAGTCATTTTTAGGTCTCTCCAGAGATGCTCAATTGGGTTTAAGTCAGGGCTCTGGCTGGGCCATTCAAGAACAGTCACAG
>JAUCMU010000030.1:19339651-19357993 GCA_032275025.1 Enteromius treurensis | reverse complement strand
TTAAATTAAATTAAATTAAATTAAATTAAATTAAATTAAATTCAATTCAATTCAATTCAATTCAATTCAATTCAATTTCATTTATTTTGATTTAATTATACGGTTTTAATTGAATGGTTTAATTGCCAGAACAAAATTAAGTCCAGGATTTAATTAAATTAAATTAAATTAAATTTTAATTAGTGTTTTTGAGTCATGAAATTATGTTTTAGGTTAGTTTTTCCTTGTTTTTTTCAGAAATATTTTTATTCATTTTTCATTTTAGTTTTCAGACTGCTCAGACCAGCTTAAACCATTTAAGACCAGCAAACAGCTGGTTCAAACCTATTTTTTTCCCAGCAGGGAAATTCATGTTAAAAAGTGTGCTTTTTTGCATCCGGTCTCTTTGAACCGAACCCAAACAGACAAACTTTCAAACCAACACTGTGTAGGAGCAATAGTCAATGTTATTGTTAGTGATAATGCCATGCACTTGTTTTGTTGTTGTCCAGCAATCGAAACATACATAATTAATAACGGTGGGCCATGAATACAATTGTGTCATTGTCAAAGACTTCTCACATTCTGAAGCTCCGGACTAGATTATGAATACACTCAGTGCTGAGACTTCACAACAAATTCTCCTTTTTTTCCATTATTAATGTGGGATAAATACTAAATCTTGACCGAAAAGAACACAGGACATCTTGCTCGATAGGCAACCTGCTCTTTCAAAAGGCCATCACAATTGTCACTCTCCACCAATTGGTCCCTTTTGGGGCTTCCTGGCATTTTGCACACAAGCCACTCATCTGTTGAGCGTGGCAGGATTGATGGATGGAGCTGGAGAAGAGGTGGGGGGGCCGGTGGAGGACAGGAGCCGGCTGGACCTGCCCGAACGAGTGCAGAGAGGGTACATCGACGGTCATGTCAGGGTTGAGTTATGGCGCCGGTCCCCCAGCAGGGTGTAGGGGGTGTGTATCGCAGACACCGTGATGAATGCAGTCCTGAAGATGCTAGTCTGACATTGACACAACAAATGGCCTTAACCGCCATGATCCGAATTGTTGCATTAGCGCACTATGAGCTTAACTAGCCAATATCGGATTAATATTGTGGAGATGGCAAGCACGTCCCCACTGACTCTGCAGTCCAGTGTCCACAGCTGGACACTCCAGCATTCAATAGCTCTTTGAAGACAACTTGAAGCACTCTGTGAGTGCACAAATACTGGCCCCAAGCCAAGCTACTCTTGTGTGCGAGCAGCCTGGTGCAGTTGAAAGGCCCTTTAGCCTGCTTCCTCAACACACTATTCATCCTGGGAGGCATAGACCAGCACCCCAGAGAGCACCCATGGATAACCTGGACAGTGTCTTATCCTAACCTTCAAACGTCTTGCTGGGAGAGAGAGTCAATGTCACTGCAACAAAGGCACATGTGAGGAAGAGCCTGGCCCTCAGAAGCTCGGGCCCACTAATTGACGGCTTGAGGGAGTGGAAGCGACATAGACAGAGAGAGCGAAAGGAAGATACGAAAGCTTGAAACCCACTCCACTAAACTATTCCTCCCGGCATATACAGACTTAAAATGCGAGCTGGCTTCTTTATTTGCTTTTTCTTCTTTCATGTGTTCGACTTCTTGTGCGTCGTCCCTTCCTTCTTTTTCTGTAAATAGTAAACCCGATAAGCTTTTGAAATGCCTTATTTACTCTCTTTCCTTTCCCTTTGAGAAACTACTCGCCAACTTGGAGCGCAACAATCAATTACCGCTGGCCCTCAGAACACGGAGATGAATTTTACTCTGGCTAACTTTTTAACGCTTCGCTAATGCGGTCGTGGCCCTGCGTGAACACAAACATGAGACCGGAGCGGCCCCAGTTAACACGGCATTGTACGTTAATGGTCACAGAGGGCCCAGGGCCAATATTTAATTGCTGGGACCAAGCTTAGCAAAAAGGCGCTAAACCAATTAATCCTCTCTGTTTCACCTCCAGAGTGGGGAGAGACAAGGGGGATGAGGCTTTCTTCCTGAGGGGATGCCGAGCTCCTTCACATCCAGCTGTCACCTATATCAGCTCATCATTCATGTTTTGGGAAACAAAACCTGGAAACTTGCAAATGAGAGTGTTTGATTGGATTGTGAGTAACAGAATAAATGTTCTCAATCTTTCTAAGATGATATCATTATGTTGTGGACTGAGAAATGTATCTTGAAGGCATTTTAAGGTAACTAATCTCTATCTTACAAAATTATCTGAGAATAGGGTGCACAGAAATACTAATTAGTGCAAATTTCACCGAACTTGAGCACTGAATATGCTGCTAAAAGAAACATTTGTACTTGATGTGACCTTTAATTATTCATTTATTTGGTGTAAATGAATAAAGTTCAGTCACTTTTACTAATATTAATAGCAGTAAATTTACCACACGTTGTTTACCTGACGTTTAAAATTTTGTTATTTTTGCAATAATATATTTCTGTATAAAACTGATAGTATTGTAATTGTTATATATAAAAAAAAAATTTATATATATAAATATATATATATATATTTAGTTTTGTTTTACAAAGACTGTTTTTGTAAAAATATATTTTGAATTGTTTTTCTAATTGTAATCTAAAAAAATGTAATTTTAATGTATTGTTTTCCTGATTCATTTTTAATTCACAAGCTCTCCATCCAGTTATGATTCTGAATCGATATGAATCTTATTCTTTCAGGTATGTTTCTTTCAACCTATATTTTGAACATAGTTTCTTATGCTGAACATAAAAGATGATATTTTGAAGAATGCTGGTAATCAAACAGTTGATGGTCCCTATTAATCCATAGTACTTCTTTTCCTATGAAAGCAAATGGGAATATTAAATATATTATTTTGTATATAACAAAGACACTTGTACAAGTTTGGAAAGACTTGAGGGTGAGTACATTTTGGATGAACTATTCCTTTAAGCTAATTATTAAAATAATTTTGTGAATCAGACAATATTCAATAAAAAAACTCACATGTCGTTGAATTAGCTGTTGTATGTTTACTTACCAGTATTTTTATGCAGACTCTTGTAATGAAGTACAATATTATTCTTGGATTTTTAAATATTGATGTCAGGATTGTTCAAATAAAGAACGCTATTAATCATAAAATCAATATTTTTACATCAGTCATCAGTCATGATGGACATAAAACCTCTTAGTCGTCTAAATCTGGTGGTATCTTTTATTAAATCATCTGATTTCCCCGACATGATCCAGACCTTATTTTGACCCAAACTTATAGATTATTCCAGAAGTATTTGGAGCCGTCACCTCTGACACCACCTGGCTCCCCTGTCGAAAGACCGCGTTTTGCTGGCTGTGAGCCCGATTAGGAGTGTTAACGGTGTGAAAGTGTCACTTGCGTGGTGCAAAGAGCAATAGGACGATCTTCCTGACCTTTGTTTTGATTTAAAAATCAAACGAGTGCCAGCAGTGGGCCGAGGGAGCGCCTGGCACAGGGTTGACGAGATGACCTCTGACCCCTGGGGGCGTGTTAGGGGAGATCGGCTGGGTTTTGCCCCTGAATGTCAGGCCCCTGGGCAGCAGACCCTCACACGCTTGGTAATGATTTATGGGGCAGGGGTGTCATTGATGGCTGTTCGGCCCTGGGGAGGTCCTAAATGGTAGTTTTGACAGTGCTGAAAGCAGAGGTTAAAGATGATCAGTAACATGGCTGGTGATATGGAGAAGGAGAGAGAAACAGAGGGATGGAGGCTAAGTATTTTTTGAAATGCCCGCACTCATTATTCGACTCTTTGTGTGTCTGTCTTTCTTTTTCATGTCTCATGAGCAGAACTGTTCTCTCTCTAATAAGAGAGGTGGATGAGTGGGCAGATTTCAGTGACGGATAGTGGACATTAGCATCTGTCTGCTTTCTGTTCGTTCTCTGTGCCTCTGCTCTCTGTGATTACCTCTATTGTCCACTATTTAGCCACTGTATAATGTCTCTTAGTCACTTCAATGTGTACTATATACACATTAAAATGGCCTTGCATAAACTGCAAAAAATGATGCACCATTAGCTATTTCTAGCTTTTATTACTTTCATTGGAGTAACCTGATGTTGTCAGGATTCAGTCACATTAGGTTTTTTTTGTTTGTGTTTTACTTAAAAGACATCAGTTAATTCACCATGTAAGTACATTTTCTTGGTTACCCGGTTACCTGTCAAACCTCTTTATATTTTGGATAGTACAAAATGATTAGTTTTTATCCAGGATTTTTAAAACAAATCTGATTCCATTTTCCATTTCTTTTTCCACCTAAAATATGTTTTCAAGAAAAGTACATTTTATTTATTTTTAATTTTTTGAACAACATTTTAAAAACACTTGGATTGTTATTTACAATTTTCAATAATAATACTAAGTACTTAAATGTAATTTATTTAAAAAAAATTAATTTAAAAATTATTTATTTAATTAAAAAAAAACATTTTGTTTTTTTTTACAGATTTCTTGCATACAAATTTAATTATTTTTATATAAAAACATTTTTTAATAGCTTTAATCATTTTTTTGAAATCAAAGAAATATTCTTTTTTTAAAATGCATTTTTCATTAATTTTTCATTTTGGTTGATTGTTAATCTTTTCTGTTTTTCAATCTCTTTGTCGCCAGTCAATCTTTTCCTACTCTCCACCTCTATTTTTCACGTCTCTCCCTCTCTTTCCTGGTATCTCCCTCAGTTGTTCGGTCTGTTTGACTGAGTGGATGGTTTCATTCTTGTTCTCCGAGAGTATGTCCCCCTCCCGTCCATAAGGAGCTCTCAGAAGTGAGCTGATTAAGATGAAGACTGGGCTGCTTTCCCTAATCACATCCCTGCATCTAAATCGTCTGTGTACATTTCTAATTACGCAGTCGCGCGCTGCGTCCTTGAGCTCAGCGGCAGGTCTCTATTTCATCTCGCTCAGTCTCGCGCTCCCTCCTTGTCTCCCCTCGTTTCATCTTTCTCATTTATTTCTTTTTGTTGTTGTTGTTGTTGTTATTTTGGCAGTTGTGAGCCGAAGGGCTCGTTTGCACATTGCTCTTCTCTCTCGTGGCAGTGCTTTGGAGGGCAAGGAGGGTGGGCCTGAACCAGAACACACAGAGAAATGAAAGAGATTTCAAAGAAGCTGGTCATCATCCACAAATACGAAATGTCAAGTTGAGTTGTGGATTTTGTAGCAAAAACAGATATCTGATTAGTTTTCTTCTTTGTTTGTTAAAAAAAGAAAAACCTTCATGTGCAACATGTTGTTGAACTGAGTTCATGTGCAGAATTGTGGAAATACAAACAATCACAAAGCAGAACAAGTGTTTATTCATCTGGTTTCTATAGTTTTGTAAAAGTGCAAAATACAATATAATACAGATATTGTCTGAAGGACCCTGAAAATCTCCCAGCCCTTGTGACCTTCCCATTGTTTAGCATAGCCTTTTTTTAGACGATGTCATTGTATTTATTTCTTTATTTAATTAATTATTTTTATTTTTTTTCTAGAGCTACAGTCAACCTTGTGATTTAAGTCTTGAAAGAATGGTCCCTTGGGATGGCCACCTCACAAAGGCTAGGTTTTGAATGTGAAGTATTGGAACACATAGCTTGACTTACACCTTAAGAAGAAGGCCTTTGGGGTGAGTTATAACCTTGTGACCTTCCTAAGAAGCTTTTAGCTTTAAGAAAAAAACGATAGAGAACAGAGAGCTGGACATCTGTGCTATGACGGAATATGGCATTTCAGAGGCAAGAGGAATTTATGACTGTTCTGATCATGGCATTAAAAGGTATTTATTTCATAAGGCACACGATACCATTGTAAAACACAATATATATAAATGCATGAATGAATTAATGTATTAAGAATGTTCGGTTTGTCTTGTAATAGTGAGGAAGAATTCATTATTAAGCTGAACTCCAACAATGAAGATTAAATAACCGTTCCAGAGTAAAACATATAAGCATCTGTGGCTATACTGTACCATTGATTACTATAGTAAATATATGACTTGCACAAAAAATTAACAAATAGCAGTATTGTCTAGTATACTGTACGTCTGTACAATTATAAACTACAAAATCTTTATTATTATTATTTTACTTTTGCCACTTTTGCTAATCTGATTTTTTTTTAAATCATCAGACTCCTATAAAATTACATTGGACTTTTTTTTTTTTTTTTACATTATCAGCTGACTAATAACCTTTTCATTGTAATAATATACACTTTTTTTTATATTCTTTGATGTACTGCTTATCAGGTAATGATTTTTTTAACTGGATGATCAAACTAAAGCACATAGAATATGATTGTTTGTTTTATATAAATACAGCTTCAAATGATACACTTTAGGAATTCATATGATATCATTTCTACATTCGTCTAGGCAATGTTTATTTGCAATCAAGGATTTCTAGTTCATGTTGTGAGCATTTAAACCCTGTGATCTCAAAAACTTTTCCTTGTTTCACACAAAAATACAAGTGATGTAACTATAATATATAGTCCCATCTCAAAATGATTTGAAATACTTTCTTTGGATAGCCTACTTTAGATATTCTACTAAAAGTAAGTTACTTTGCAACTATATGTCAACTTCTTCTACTAACCCTAAACCTACTCTAACACTCTTCTCTGAGTTACAGACATGTATTTGTAGTTACAGAGTTAGTAGAACGTCTAAAGTAGACTATCAGTGTAATTTAAAAGAGGATTTAGAATGTACACATGGAATAATAAACATTTCTGTATGCTCTTTAACAAATATACAAACTTTACATTTTGGATTTAAATTCTTCAGTACAACCGACTTTTGAACTTCCAGCTTCTTGCATACTTGAGATGCAACTCAAAACGTTTAAGATTTTAACCCCCAAAATGACTTTACAGTTGTGAAGATTCATTACATCACCAGAGCACCGGCTCAGACAGGTGCTGCGGCCCACTCGAAGCGAATGAGAGAAGCAGTGGAAAGGTAGGAGGACTCTCCATGACTTTACTTGTATCCTCTATATACAGGTCTGCACTTGAGAATCAAATTGAAGGAGGGTCCATAGATACAAGGCCTCTGCATCATAAATATCTAAGCATCTGACTCCTCATGTGCTCAGCCGAAGCTTTTCATATGGTAAATAGCTGATCGCTGTGTGGCCACATTGTTGCCTATCTTTCATGCAGCTCTGAGGTGAAACCTTGAGGTATGGAAGAGAGAGAATTTTTGATGAAAAAATACATTTTCCCCTCCTTCCTCCTCTGATTCTCGACCACTCTGCCCTTCGCTGTCGGGGTCAGGTGTTTATTACATAAATGATAGCGAGCAGAGAGTCGAGTGCAGGCCGACAAGGGTAGTGAGTGCAGAAGATGAGGGTAGGCAGAACAATGGTAAAGATTATTAGACCACTTGCTGGGTAACTTCGGTGATGCAAGCGCGACAGCACAAGTCCCTCCGTGCTTCTGTTCCACGCTGCCTTCCCATCAGTTGCTTTGAAGGGGACAAGCGCAGCCTTGTGCAGCAGCATGCTATCACGCACCACAATGTGTGGCCATCGCTGAAGAAATTCTGCTTAAAGGGGTCATATCATAAAGAATCTAATTTTCCTTGGTCTCTTGAGATAATAGGGTTCATTGTGCTACGAAAACATACTGTAACTTTCAGAACTCAAAACATCCTCCACAGTTAAAATAAGAGCATCTATTGAAACTCAGCTCCGGAAATTGCTCGTTCTGAACATATTTCCCAGAGATGAACACAGCTGCCCAGTTGCCGACAGCTGCCCACACTTCTATATTTTGCAGGTTTCATAGAGACTTTGTTATTTGAAGAATGAGGGAGTTAAAATCTAATATATTAGATCGAAATAATAACCTGTGTGTAAACATGCTGTTACTCATTTCATACAGAATGTGAAATGGGTCTTTACACACTGTAGCAATCCTAAAGGCAAAGAAGCTAAACAATTTTTAGTTTTAAGGAGTTGGAAAATGGTCATAAAAACAAAATTGTGTAATATATACATGTATTAAATACAATTATTTAAAAAAAAAATAATGTACTTATCTTCAATGTCGTGCCATACATCTTTCCTTCTCACTGCATTTTCCCCCCATCCATACATTGAAATTCAAAGTGGCCCCTTATTGTTATTCATAATATGAGGAAGAGTAAATGATGACAGAATTTTCATTTTTGGGTGTACTATCCCTTTAAGAGCGAGTTTCAAAGTCTTCTAATAAGAAATCTCACACTACATTCCAGTGGTGTATTTCCACCGAATCTCAGCTCCTGAAAATTTTCGCACCCTCTTAGAACAAGACACAAATTTAAAAATACCATTAAATGCATTATTCGGTCCATTTGTTATAATTACCTGCATTGTTGTGGTGTATGTAATGTCATTAATAACAGCTCGTGCCCAAATAATGCGCTTAATGTTATTTATCTGTAGATAGATGCGGCTAATCCTCATTCATTTGCTCTGGATCAATGCAAATCCGCTAGCGTGAGCAAAAGCCCTCCCTGAGCCCGTGGCTCCTAATGTATTTTCCCACCATTAACCAGCTATAATCCCTGCTAATCATTGCTAATCCACATCTCCTGTGTTTGATGATACTCTACTGATGAAGGAGGTGGCATTGTGTCTCAAATGCCCAGGATCAGCCCGGGTCTGTGGTTCACCAGACGTGGGCATGAGCTTGGAAGCGATTTGTACAGTGGAGAGAAAAAAGAAGCCACTGGGTTTTAAGGTAGGTCTGATGGCATCGGCCATCCCACAGTGCATCTTGGCCTAATTATGCATAAGTAACAAAGCTGTACTCATCAGATTTGCACATTTAAGTGCTCTTCTCCTAAAGATTGTCTTTAATGGGTGTTTCTTATTCAACCTTCAAGCATTTAGTGTCTTTATACATTAAACCCATAGTGGAGATTTGAGAACTTTTTAACCTTTCAAAAGCAGTTTTTGAATCCAATTTTTGTAGAAAGCACCAATCAATAATGTGTAATGTATACAAACTGTTATTTCATAACCAAACTGAAATACTGGAATATCATTATAACATGCAACAAACCAGCATAATATAACTTTAAGTCTCACTCCAGGATACATTAATGCACATACTTTGTCCTGAGAGTTAAACTGGTGGTCACTTGAAATGTATTGTCCAGAATTTAATGATTCATAAGTCACTGTCAATATGGGCATACATCCTCTTTGAACAAAAGCCTGACTCTTTGGGAATACAGCCTGCTGTGGACATGCTATCTGCTTTCTTACAGAGCTGTCGTTCATAGTGACATCTGGACAAACTCTGGCCCCGGAGACTCATTCCACACACATTCATTCATGTTTTACCGTGTCTATTTATATCCACAGTGGTAAGTCATTTTTAGTTGTGGATTGATATGATGTCACATTTAGAAAATGGCTGTTTACATGAGTACTTGTAATAGCTTATTAAAAAAGACTTATGTATGTAACAGTGTCCATTCTAACTTCTATTCTCCGTTTATTCCACATTTTTACTCCGAGTAACTGAATTGTTTTAGGTCTTCTAGAAATTCTCATTCCATTGCTCTTCGGTTAACAAAGTCTTCACTATACAGTCCAATACCACCTTTGCCCTGTATCAGGGTGGACTAAAACCTGGCAGGTTACAAGATGCTTATATCTTTTCTAATCTTTACAGTTTTTAAACTGGTAAATAGGTACTAAATGGATAAGCATATTCCTGTTGAATTTCATCATATTTCCCCAACAAACATAAGGCCTAGATAGTAAATAAGAAGAAACAATTGAGTAATACAGATTCTGTTAGAGTTGGCCTATAGACTTGTTAATAAGTCTCTGTTTTAGAAAGCTGATTTATTAGAAGCGAAAGTGTGCAAAAGAAAACCTATATAAACGGACTAAATTATAACATTTGTTGTTTATTTGAAACAATAAGACTTTTTTAGAGATAAATGTTGAGATTAAATGGCATGAGATTAAAGTAAGCACATCTTTTGAGAACTAACGGATTATTAGGCTGACTTTTGAATAGGATTGTGGAAAATTGAAGCACGAACCTAATGCACCGTAGATCGTGCATTACTTCTTTACGTCGTTAGGGGGCGCTTGGGAATCACTGTTTTCTCATAGCCCCTCTTCCAATGCGATGCCTGAATAATTGGACACACAGCTCGTTTCACATATATCACACACCAGAAATGTAATTTGTCTAAGATTAAAAAAAAATAGGAAATGAAAAGAAGATAGGCTATAAGAATCGGCACTTACTATAATTTTATAGGTTAACAAACCTGTTCTCGTTTGGTATCCTGTCTTGATTTTGACTACTGGCAAAGCTTGTTTAGGATGCTGAGATTAACTTAACCAAACTATTTTTTTTAAAGAAATAATTAAATGTTTTGTACTTCAGAAACGACCTTTTTAATCTAATTTTCAATAAAGGCTACGTTCGCTATTAAACAAAGCACCCAAATCCAATGCGAACGGGGAGGAGCCGGGGAAAACGAATAGAAATAAAATAGTCAATGACAACTTCTTAAAATAGGAATATATTTACATATCCAACGGCAGATTTAAAATTATAATTTTTTATTAGGCCCTATCTGCAAAGATTGCAATGCAATTTTTACTCTTTACATCAATCTCTAAGTAATAACATCCCATCGTATTGATGTAATATGACTGAGTTCATTTTCGAAAAGCATTTATCAGCATCCTGAGCATCCATGGTTTGATTGGTCTCAAGTCTTTCTAAAAAGTTATTAAACAGGAGAAATATATAGGCTATCATAGCAAACCTTGGGGATTAATGAAAGCAAACAGCTATAAACTCAGGGTGTTGTCTATACGGGAAATCAGCATCATCAAAAGACGCTTAGAAGAGAACGAATCTTCAAATTTGGATTTGCGAATCACGGATAAAAACAAACTATCACAGCAAATTCCCAGTTCCACGCTCATGTGAAATCAAAAGAGTTTAACTATCTCCTTTAACATTTTTCTTAGAAAATAGACAAAGGCTGCTTTCGATAATTAGTTTTGAGATAAATTTGCACCGTCAGGATTTTGGTATTCTAAAAGCAAATAGCCTCTCACAATCCATTTGCTTTTAGAACAACCACAAACTCTTTTAAAATGTATAAACCACTAAAGTTTTTGGAATACAAAACTGGGAATTTGTTAAATAAATGGTGCTGGTTACACTTGACGTAACCAGACGCACCTCAATAGATCAATGCATTATTGTAGACTTAGTGCCGTTATTGTATATCGTTCTCTCACACAAATTGTGCATTTTATTTGTTTTAATTGTGTTTAAACAGGTCGAAAGCAACATCGTTTAAATGTTTGTTTTTTTACTATGTGATTTTTATTAATTCATCGTGCAAGCACAAAAAAATAGCCTTAAGCGTGAGTGCGTGTGTTGGTTTTTAACACGTCGATGTTTTTAAGGTCCAAATCGCACCTGAGAGTAATTTCATGAACTTTTTTTTTTTCTCGTTCCCCCCATCACCGTGATATGCGTGAAAATGTGTGTTCAAAAAAAGACAGAAGTCGTGTTCTTGTATATATGTTTTATGTAAGTAATAAAATATTACTATAACATAAATATAAACGTGACTTTGCAGTCTACATTTCGCAATCAACATACAACCAATGTAGTAAACAAAACATTTGTAATGCACTGCAACATAATCAACAGAGCCGGAAAAAGAAAGCTCCAAACACACTTAGGAAATAAATATATAGATATATAAATGGTCATAAATGAAATATTAAAATATCTTCTTGGAATTAGTAAGTGTACAAAACTGCCCGGAAAACAAAACAAAACAAAACGAACCCAGAACAAATACATATGTTTACATATTCGACATATTTACATATTGGAAATAATCCTGACAACTATTTATTTAAAATCTTTTCTCTTGTAATTTATTTTTATTTTTATTACTTTTTTTGGAAAAAGGTTGTATATTCACACTGTTTCAAATAACATCGCAGAAATGAACACCTGCTGTCCAATGAAAAACGCCAGACCTTGAGAAACAACACGAAACGTTATCAGCCTCCTATTTTCTCCCCAATCCTGAAAAGAAGTCCGGAAAACACTTCCCGTATTCACTACAACAACTACTTTTCTCATGAGTAGGATGCAAAATGTAATTAACATAAACTAAACGGGCACAGCTGACATAGAGAGTGTCAAGAGTTGGCCAATATTCAAGAAGAACTAAGAGTACAGCACGATTTTGGGCACTGAAAAATTACCTGAGATATTTCTTTCTTTTTCATTTTGACGCATCACTCTCAATATGTTTAGCTGGAGCAGACTTGCTGGAATAGTGCCGGTTCAAAATAACACGAAATTGGAAAAGGAAACTGTAAACAAGCAAAGCATTAATGTCGCATACCTCGAACAAATACATTGTGAAATAAAAAAATGGAATTAAAATAACATTATAAGTGCCTCACGCAAAGAGGAAAACAATGAAAGCAGTAGAACTTAAAATTACTAAATATTGTTTCAGACAGTGTATTCATGTTGCCATTTTAACGTCTATGCATCTTTAGACGGTATCAGGTGCTAAGAAATGACCGTTGTAAACAGTTTCTGGTGCACTTGCTTGTTTTGGAGGTTTTGACCAAGTGCCTGTTCTTTACATCTCGAATTTCATCTGTTTTAGTTTAAATTAAAGTAGAATACTCGCTAGACAGAAAACAAATAGATCTTAACGTTAAAACATTCCAAATAAAGTAAACAACACAAATAATATCAGATAAATCATTGTGATAATTAATCATGTTACTCGCTTTAAGAAAATCACTGTCCCATCTCCTTTGTCCAAGGAGACGTTGCCCTTTTTGTGGCTCGTAGCTCCCTTTGATCGGCGGTGAAAGGGTCGGATTTTTCCAGAGTGGCACAAACGATACGATTTTCGTAAACACTGGTACGGATTTGATAAATGCGCGCGAAGCTGGCGCGGTAATTAATGCATTTTCACGTTATTCGGAATTTCTGGCGTCCTGTGTAAGCTGTCTGCGAACTCTCCCCAAACTTTCTGTCTCTGGTGTCTCGGGATAGGCCTAAACAAACAAAGGGGATAAACAAAATCCATTGTAGTTTCTTTTCAAACAAGGACACTGTTTATGCTAGCAGTCACTGGACAGGACTCTGTAGCGTGTGATGGAGAGGGGGTGTCTCCGCTTGTGAGTATACGTCCTCCATGGTTGGATGAGGGACCCCCACCGGTGTCATTCTTTTCTCTTTCTGTCTTCTGTTGCAAAACCACACACGCACAACTTCTTTTTCCAACTGCAGAGTGCCAGCTAAAGAGGTGATTTCGTGGGCGGAGGGCTTGGGGCACTTTAAGAAATGGTTTTCCAGTGCCCCTTTGACTCCGACTTCGATGGAGGTCCTCTTCTTTCGTTTCCGGCCCTGTGCTGCAATCTTGTCCAAATTCGTGGGGCTGCCCGTGTTTGAATCTGTCTCCTCGAGCCATTTGTTTAGCAGAGGCTTAAGTTTGCACATGTTCTTGAAACTCAGCTGCAGAGCCTCAAATCTACAGATGGTGGTCTGGGAAAAGACGTTTCCGTAGAGCGTGCCCAGTGCTAAGCCCACGTCCGCCTGCGTAAAACCAAGTTTGATGCGCCTCTGCTTAAACTGTTTGGCGAACTGCTCCAGGTCGTCGGAGCTTGGGGCGTCTTCGTCCGAGTGGTCCTGATGGTGGCTGAACGGCTGCTGAGGCGACTCCATCTGGTTGTCGTGGCTCCCCGCGTCGTCGTGGAGCGGGTCCCGCAAGCCGTGGTGCAGCGACGGCTGGGGGCTTAACATTGTGTAGCCCGTCTGAGAGTAGACCAGCGACTGGTGACCGTTGGAGGCGGGCGAGAGCGGGGATAAGTGGTGCGTTGTGGTCGGTGCCCATGATCCGTGGTGGCTGTTTTGCGTCGGCTGGTGGACCAGATGCGATCTGTGGTAGCCGTTACCTAGGTCTTCCCTGCTCTGCACGCTGCCTTTGTTGTGCTCCGCCTGTCCGATGTGGGTGCCGCTGGTCCAGTCGGTGTTGGAGGTGGGCAGCCACTGGTGGTGCGTTAGGCTCATCGGATGTCCCGTGTTGGTCGCTAGCCCTTGTAAGTACTCGTGGTGCATCATTTTCTGCACCTCTCTGTAGGTCGTCCCCTGGTGCATCCTGTCCGAATCCGGATGCATTAGCGGGTTCGAAGGCAATGAGTTATTCCGCGGAATATACTGAGCTGTTGTCGCCATGGCTCCGACTTAGAAAACTGACAAGCACTTCGGAGATCTTTGAGCTTTAGAGCCCAAAACGCAACAACCTGCTCTGGGAGGTCTTAGGGAAGAGCTAAGACACGCCTCCTCTGCGCGTGCATTGGTTCCTCGCCGACTACAGCCCACCAGGTTTCCTTATTACCTCTCGCGGGCCGCTTGGTTGGCTGCCGGGCGCCGTGATTCCAGTTACTCGCAATTGGCCGCTTTCACTAGACGCTTTCCCTTTCTTCTCCTCTCCCCGCTATTCAAGAGAGCGTGAGCAGCAAAACCGTAGGAAATTACTGGGCTTTGAGGGTTGTTTTGCAAATAACCACGTGGGGGAGTGTGGTACTCTTTTTGGTGGGGTGGAAGAATGACCCGTCTTGCGTTGCCTCTTTTAGTAACTGTACCGCTCCTCTTTGCAAGTAGATTAGTATTCTAAAGTATCTCAGGAGCCACCCACGAGAAAGATGAAGATCAGTATGTAGGTACATTAACAGATGTTTATGCAGCAATAACATTTAGGTCTCATTCACATGCACGATTATTTAAGATTATCGCGTCATTGATGTAGCACAATCACAGAACAATGCATTTAATTAATTAAACATCATACAGAAATACAGACCGCCTACTCTGTAACATACGAGACAATCCCATCGTTATGCATAAATGCATAAACAATCTACCACCGAGCCTATAAAAAACAATATCCATATCTCATTTCATTTAAACGTATGCCGTGTTTGCGCATTTTAGTATTTCATGTAAATTTAACTAAAACTCAATTTCAGTCAAAATCACTTGAGCATTTACATATCAGTAAATTTCAGTTGTTGGTTTAATAAAATCATATTTATGGCGACAGATTTTAACAAACATACAAAGTCCACACAAAAACTGCGGTGTGTTGACAATATCTTCACTCGAAGCATTTTTCTAAACAGGAACTTTGAGAGAAATCCAGTGTTTCTCCCTTCTGGCCTCCTCCGTATTCCTTTCCCGGCTGATCTGATTATTTTTCCCTTCACGTTTTGTCCCAATAGCAAATTACCAATTCTATGAATTGCAAAGCAGCCTCGGAGACGCTGAGGGGTAGAGAGGGGGAGATGCGAAGATTGAAAGGGATCTTTGCAAACACAATCACGTTCTTAAATGGAAATGTGGGGCTTTAAACAAATCTTACATCTCTCCTGTTCCAGTCGTCTAAAACTCCGCAATCAGGCACACGTTCGACTCCATCTAAACCACAGCTTTTTTAGAAGATTTTTTTGGTATCACTTCTATTTAAATTATTTACCTAACTGTATTTTTTGTAGTTCACGTTCGTGTTTGTGTGTTTGTCTTGCTCTTATGGGGTGTTTCCACAGGCTTTTGCGAGGAAATGCGCCGTTACACGCGGAGAATTCAGGCGTCAAACCAAAACGCTTCTCTGTGGTAAGTTTGCTCACTGCTTTTCCTATCTGTCCATCTGCACGAGCTTCGCGCGTTCATGGAAGTGTAACCTAAATGATGTTCTTGGGGTCACAAGTGCTCGTCACCACTCTGTCAAAGGCGTGGTTATATAAAGACACCAGTTATTTATTTATCACATATGCGATAACACTTGTAGAAGAAATTTCTAAAATTTCTCTGCTGATGATTACGCTTCGTTTATAACAGAAGAAACATAATGTCGGTTACTTTAATACGATTTTCTCAGATGGTTGACACAAACTGGCATGCATCTGTCTTCTTAAGAGCAACGTTTATGTGTTTTTGATTTTTGATTTTTATAACTTTAGTAAACAACATCTATTCTAAACTAACGTGTTTTCTAATGACTTTACATCTTTACATATAAAATTACATTAAAGCGTTTGACTACTGCAATTTTTAACCAGTGTTTCTTTATGATTAAAAACGCGGACTGTCCACGACAATATCACAAATTCAACATATTTCTGTGCGTGATCTAGGACGAAAATTAACATGCAAGCCACAAGGAGTTACAGGAAAGCAGATGACAAGATTTTGAATCTAAATCGTACTGTATAGCGATTTCAATGCGATGGCCGGTTTTGCCCCAGAGAGCCGCAGTTAATGAGGATGCTTCACTGTACAGTTGCTCTCATTTGGAAGTCTATAAAAAGAGGGGTCATTTATGCCCAGAGAGCTGCGTCACAGTAGCAGCACAGTCAAACTCTTCGCTTAGTTTGCCAGCGAAAGAAAGTGGTTCAAAAAGCGCCCAGATGCTCCTTTTTTTTCCATCGCAAAGAATATGGCCTTGTGTGGAGCGAGGTGAATTTTTCCTGGGATGCACGAGGTTGCTATGGAGAGCGGTTTGAAAGGATCACACTGATCCTGCAGATGAATGATTTGCCATACAGGAAAAGACAAATAATAGCCCTTGTTTTGTAAGATGGCAATGAAAGACAGTAGAGAACAAATGTGGCCTTTGAGTATCCAGGATGTACTAAATCTGGTTACAGCATTTTACAGCTCGAAGTTTAAGAAAAAGTTTTAATTATCACTGTTATAAGTTGATTTTCTTTAGCTTAACCCAGCCTGGGTTTGAATTAAAAAATTAAAATAATAGGCTACATTAAAGCCTTTGCAGGAAAATGTGTTTTTATTATCACATTAAATCATATGTTATTCAAGAAGCTCTATATGAAAAACGCTTAATATCATTTTCATACAAAATGTTTTCTTTCGTTTACAAAAATGTAAGATATGCTTCTACGGATCTGTTTTTTTTTCTCACGAATTACGCGCCTGTAGTCACGTGCTTTAATCTGCGCGAGGGACCCCCTCCACTTGAATATAATTAGAGTCTGGTCGGTCAAACCCTCCATTAACCGTAGGCCGTAAAAGTGCACAGGAGTATGAGTTCAGAAAAACAGCAAATATACACGGAGTTATCTGTGGGCACCAAAAGAATTCAAGTGCAAAGCGTTCATTATCATATTAGAGATTAAAAAGTTTCATTGTTTCGACCTTTTCCTTCACGTGTTGTAGCGGCATACAGAAATTCTTTTTTTTGCATTTGCATGAATTTTATTGCAGAACACTTTTAAATGTTCTAAAATGTTTAGGACCACTCATATAAAACTATAAGTTACAAGTTACAAAGCTAAAAGGCTTCATCTTAAACATACGCAGGTTAAAACCAATTCTCCAGCGTCTGTAGCGTAAGTTGGTGCATACTTAATAGCGTGTAATGCACTGTAATATTTCAGTGTGATGTAGGCTGATCAATAATAAAAATAATGTTGAAAAAACAATACGCAAACAATGGAAAATAATTATAATTAATAATCTCTTTAGGCGTCAGTGGCGTAATGAGGGAGGCCACTGTGGGCTACAAAAAAAAAAAAAAAATGCTGAGAAAAGTCAGTTTAGACACTTTCTTAACTCTTTCAAAAATAGATACAAAATAACCAACTTTAGAAAGTGCCATACACATAGACTGAAATTAGCGTTTTAATTAAAGATCCGCTGCACTAAAGATTCACCTCTCATTGCATTTTACCCGTGTGTTTTCACCGGCTCGCTTTGACAGACATGTGTAATGGGTAGCCACGAATTTACAGACACATCCTGCGCTTTTTCAGGTACCTCTTTCTCTCTTTTTTGGTTAATGAACTCAGGCGATTCCGCAAGCATCCCGAGGGAATGGAACGGGAATGTTTTCCTTTCCGTAAAAGGTGTGGGCTATCACTCTCCAACTCTCGACTTATCTTTGGGCTAATTAGGCGGGGCCCCGAAGACGCAGGCATGAATATTCATGTGAAAGCACCGGCGTGCAATTAGCCATGGAGTGAGTTCCTAACTTCAATCACTGGCCAGTGCAAAGAGAGAAGGGTACTCTTCCCTCACAGCCAGAGAACAAGCCTTTTTAAAACATAAAGTGTTTGAGAAACAGCTAAGAGACTATAACCTGACTTCTACTCTTTTTTTAACGCACTTAATTCTATGCACAGTAGGTACTTTTTAATGGATGGCAACCCTATTTATAAATTACAGGCTACCCACATTCAATTTTTCCATTACCAGCATTTCATAGGATTTTGAATATATAAAG